>JAKSZT010054368.1:3595256-3932322 GCA_026826555.1 Tolypeutes matacus
GCCATCCTCTTTTGACAGACACTGTCCCTGCACTCAGAGGACTGTTGATGCTCCCTTGGAGAATGTGACAGAGCTCTCCAGACTGGGAATTCAGATTCCCTCATTTATTGAGTGATTGTCTACCCACCGTGACCATGCCCCATCCCTCGATCAGTTCAACAATTTTATATATCTTTCCTGTATATTCAGATGAACTTACTCCCATGAATCCCCCCTCCCAGACACCCCCGACTAATAATCCCCTGCAGTACCCATTATAACCCTTCTGTGATCTAAATCTTCCATGAACATGTAGCCCATATAATAATCAAATACACTTAATAGGAAAAAGAAACAACAATGCTAAGCTTACATGCACGAGACAAACATAAGGAAACTCAGGAAACAAACAAACAATCAAACAAAAAACAAAACAAAACAAAATATAATTAGCGGATTGGGACATTCAAAAAAATGGGAAAAAAAAAGGAAAAGAAATACCTTTTAAAAAAAAATGTATATTCTTTTTTTCCTTTTATCACTGTGTTATAGGATGTCTGGTGTGCTGTGACATCTTCCCCCTCTCAGTCCCCAGTGTCTCCCAAATTTTCATTTAATTTTCAAAGAAGGTTTAGGTCACAGCAAAGTCACACACGGAATACCAGAGACTCCCAGATACCAAACCATCCCCCTCTTCCCCACCCCATATTAACCCTCCCCCCCTTTTTTTGGATATTAGCATTGTTATAACTGTTATACAGATAGCAAAATATAGCAACTAAACATTGTCAATGATTTACAGTATAGTTTACAATTTAGACAATACAGTTTAATAAGTATTGATGATATTTACCATGTCCTGTGTCCATTACTGTAAGGTAATGAGAAACCTTTCCCATGACCACTAAATACACCATTAGATCTTAACTGTTCCTTCCTCCCCACCCCCCTGGGGCATATGACAATCCCCTGTCTTGACTCATGGAATGTCAAGATTCATAGTTACGTGCCCTGGGTATTTGAACTTGCCCTTCCTAATCTACCCACCTATCAACGCTGCACCACCATACCCAGTAATATCACTACCCATCTGTCCTATCCTTCAATATGCAACTATACTCTATCCCTTTACCATAGATTATGTCCATATGGGTGATGGATCAAAGCCTGCTCTTCTCTTACTCTCCTTTGTTAACCTATCTTTCAGACAATGGTTCTCAGAGACTGCTCGCTTTCCTCAGTTCAAATCAGTGAGGTCATATACTATTCATTCTTCAATGCCTGGCTTGCTTCACTCAACATAAGGTCTTCAAGATTCATCCACGTTATTCCATGTGTTAGCACTTTGTTCCTTCTTACCGCTGAGTAATATTCCATTGTATGTATGTGCCACATTTTGCTTATCCATTCGTCTGTTGATGGGCACCAGGGCTGATTCCAACTTTTGTCAATGGTGAACAATGCCGCTATGAACATTGGTGTGCATATATCTGTTTGTGTCTTTGCTTTCAGTTCTTCTGGGTATATACCCAGCAGTGGAATTCCTGGATCGTACGGAAAATCTATTGTTAGTTTTCTGATGAACTGCCAAACTGTCCTCCACAGTGGCTGGACCATTCCACAATACCACCAGCAGTGGATGAGGGTTCCTTCTTCTCCACATCCTCTCCAACACTTAGAGTCTGCTGTTTTTTTAATAGCTGCCATTCTGATGGGTGTAAGATGGTATCTCATTGTAGTTTTGATTTGCATTTCCCTGATGACAAGCGATGTCGAGCACTTTTTCATGTGCTTTTTAGCCATTTGTATTTCTTCCTTGGAGAAGTGTCTTTTCAGGTCACTTGCCTATTTTTTAAATGGGTTGTTTGTCTTTTTATTTTCAAGGTGTAGGATTTCTTTATATATGCAGGATATTACGCTCCTATCAGATGTATGTTTGCTACTCTTGCCCTTTTTTGGCTATTGTTAGCTTTTAAAATGGTTTTCCAGCCATTCACTTTCAGCGTCCTTGAATCCCTGGGTCGAAGGTGGGTTTCTTATAGACAGCATATAGATGGATCATATTTTCTTATCCATTTTGCCAATCTGTGTCTCTTGATTGGTGAATTTAATCCTTTAACATTCAGTGTTATTACTCATAACAGATTTCTTACTTCAGGCACTTTTTCTTTGGGTTAATGTATGTCACATGTTGTTCTGTTTCTCTTTTTGTCTTTTCAGTTGTTTTTAAACTGTCCTCCAACTCTCTCTCCCTTGTTTTTTCCTTTCAACTTGCAGAGATTCCTTTAGTATTTCTTGAAGTGCTGGTTTCTTATTGACATACTCTCTTAATTTCTGTTTATATGTGAATATTTTGAACTCTCCATCATTTTTGAATGCCAGTTTTGCTGGATAGAGAATTTGTGGCTGGAAGTTTTTTTCTTTTAGTATTTTGACTATGTCATACCACTGTCTTCTTGCCTCCATGGTTTCAGCTGAGAAATCAGCACTTAATCTTATTATGTTTCCCTTGTATGTGATGGTTCTCTTTTCTCTTGCTGCCTTGAGTATTTTCTCTTTGTCTTGAGCATTGGACATTTTGACAAGTATATGTCTTGGAGTTGGCCTATTGGGATTTATACTATTTGGGGTGCGCTGTGCTTCCTGGATCTGCACATCCATCTCTCTCAATATGGTTGGGAAGTTTTCAGCCATTACTTCCTTCAACACTCCTTCTGTTTCCTTTCCCTTCTCTTCTCCTTCTGGGATGCCCATAATGTGTATGTTTGTGCGTTTTGTGTTATCAGTTAATTCCCTGAGTTCATGCTGGATTTTTTCTATCTTTTTGTCTATCTATTCTACTATCTCTTTGATTTCAGCTGTATTGTCTTCCATATCACTAATTCTTTCCTCTGCCTGTTCAAATCTGCTGTTATGTGAATCCAGCATCTTTTTGATTTCTTGGATTGTGCCATTGTTCACCATCATATCCATTATCTTTTTAGGCATGTTTGCAATTTCTTCCGTATGTTCTACCAGTGTCTTCTTTATATCCTTAATCTCTTCCTTCACTTCTTTAAGTTGGTCCATGATATTTGTTTGGATAGTTTTGATTAGTTGTTCGATGTTCTGCATCACTTCCTGGTTTTTAATTTGCACATTGGACTGGTCCATATTTTCCTGTTTCTCAGAATCATTTGTATTTTTTTGTTGCCCTCTGGTCATCATATTATTATCTTGATGGGTTTATTCAATTGATTAGCTTTTCTCTATGCTCTAGAGTTTTATTTAGCTGGTGGTTCTGCGTGTGAGTTAAGTTTTCTCTTTGGCAGTTTTTCTTCTTATTTTATTTCCTTGCTTCTTTCTATGTTCCCTTGAAGGCAAAAGATTAGGGCCAGAGGAATCAAAAGATGTAAGGAAGGCAGAAGGATAATAGTAATATCGATAAAAGTTAGAAGAGGGGCCAAATGAGACTTAATGAGATTAATATTTAACTTGTGTAGGCTGTGTAGAGTAATAGAAAAAAAAGTGGAGTTCCTACAATGGACTGGGAAAACAAATGGAGGAATATATATAGTGATTTAGAAGGCTAGAATTATGAGGAGAGAGAGAAATAGTAAAGAAAGGGCTGAAAGGAAAAAGTTAATACTAATAAAAAAAAAGAGAGAGAAAACAAAATAGATGGAATAGAAATTGACACCCTTAAGTTGTGGGCCTATGAAAAAATGTTGTATCTAAGAGCCACAACAGAAAGCAGAAGGCAGAAAGATGCAGGAAGGATAAGCGATAGTTTGGAATACAAAATCAATATAGACAGTGAGTGGGAAATTACTGAAGAAGAAGCACAGCAAAGAAGTGACAAGCTAGCAGCACCTAATTTAAAAAAATGAAAGAAAAAAGAAATGGGGGAGGAAAGAGGAATGAAAAGCAAGAGACCAGAAATAAACAGAGAAAAACCAAAGATCCACACAGGCAAGTGGTCAAACAGAGTTAGGAGGGTCAATGATTCCCCTAGGGTCCACGTGGATCCTCTCTGCCTGCTTGTGTTTATCAATTAATTTCCCTGCAGGGTTCTATATGCAGGTCCTGAAACAGCTTTTAGCTATTAAACTAAATTAAAAAGAATTTATTTTTCATTTATTGAAGTGACCTCACTTTTTTTTTTTTTGGCGAAATACAGGACCCAAAATAATTCCTCCTCTAGACCAACCCCCTTATGGAGGAGACCCCGTGGAAATTAATCAAGCACATCCCACTTCCTGGACTCCCCAGGGTAACTGTAGCTCTGATGTTAGTCAGTGCAGAATGCTAAAGACGGCCGATTTTGCCCCTTCTGAAGCCGAGCCCCAGCGTCACCGGGTTGCTATGTAATCAGTTTTACTCAGCAGATTCGCTTCTCCTCTCAGCCTGATGCTGCTTCAGGTCAGCTTATCTGCTCCCCAAAGCTATGAGGAGGTCCAGGCAGCCAGATCAATGGCAAAAAAAAAAAAAAAAATTCCCTTCCCTGTCCTCCAACAGAACCCTTCCTCTTTTGGAGAGTGTCCCCTCTTCCTGGCTCCGCGGCAGCCCAGGGCTTATCCCCCGGCAGCTAGGCAAATCAACTCCCTCCCCGAACAGAATCACCCTTCCCCTCCACTGGGAGCCGATTTACTCCGGCTGTTCTGTTCACCCAAGGTCCGAGGGGCTCCAGGCAGCCAAATCCCCAGAAAATAAAACTCTCTCGCCCTTTTACCAGAGCCCCCCCTCAGAGAGTGCCCCCTCCCACTAGGCCCTGACTCCTAGTTGCTGAGCCCTGCTCGCGGCTCCAGCCAGCCATTTTATTTTTTTTCTCCCTAACCGTGGGGCTCAGCCATCCATGCCAACTACCACCGGCAGGCTTAAAACTCATGAATCTCTACCGTTCTGTCCATGCCGTTGATCCGTGCAGATAGATGTCCCAAGCTTCTCATTCCACACGTGCACAGCACAGACCCCCAGGCAGGACCCCGTCCACAATCCACCTTGCTCTGGGAGCTTGCAGTGTGCGCCCTCCTACACTAACGCCATCTTGGCCCCTCTCCGAACTCTTCTGATAGCAAAGACACAGTTCACTTACCTGGTTGCTTCAGCCACACAGGCTTCCTTCTCTTCTTCCAACATGCCAGGTACATACTCCCACTCAAGGACTTTTCATGGCTGTTCCTTTTTCCTGGAACTCTTTCCCTGAAATCTGTGTACACCAGGTTGTCTCACATCCTTTGGATCTGTCTTCGAGTGTCATTTTCACAGGGATGCCTTCCTTGACCATTCTATTTAAAAGAGCTCTTCAGACTCAGCGTTTTCTCTCTCTGCATGTCCTACTTCATTTTCTCCATGGACATTATCACTATATTAAATTAATTACTGATTTGTTTGCTTAGTATCTCTGTCTCTAATAGAAAGTGGCTTCATGAGGCAGGGCCCTTGACCATTCTGTTTACCACTCTAAGCCCTGAACTAGGACTGAGTCTGGTCTATACTCTGAATCCTAAATATATATTTGTTTAATTAATGAATAAATAAAAGCATTAATGAATATGTAAGCAAACTGTTTATTGCCACAGTATGGAGAGCAAACTACTAAAAAAATATTCTCTGATTACTGAAGAAAATTTTATCTAGAGAAAAATAATATGGGAGTTCAAACTTCCTTGGAGTTTTTAAAGATCTTTAACCCATCAAAATCAGCCCTTGATTCTCTTCTAAAATATATTATGACAAGCAAAATGGTAGTGAATTAAACATTTAATTAATGTTTATTATTGCTAGCATATTAAGTTTCCAGTCAAATTTATGACTCAATAGATTTGCTGTCTTTATGAGTGACAGGTTGATGTTATGGTACCAAGGTCTTTGGCATAAGCACACAGCTCAGTGCATTTCTGCCATCTTCTAGTTCTTCAGGAGGGAAGTAGCATAACATAATGAAATAGGCACAGGGCTGACCATTCATCTGATTAAGAACCTGATGTATGGCAGACTGTGCCAGGCTATGCAACAGTGGACTGTGAGTGAATAAATGAAGGCACTTACTCATTTAACAAACATTTGCTTTGTATCCATCATGTCCCTCACCCCCACATTAATCCATCAGCAAGTCCTGGTAGTCCTGCCTCCATAATACACCCTGAATCCACCCTCTTGTCTCCTGTTCTATCTCCCCATCCCTCATCTTTCATCTGAAGGTCTACAATTGCCTTGTAATATTCCTCTCTGCTCCAGTCTTACCCACCTCCAAACTCATTCTCCACACAGCCATCTGAATGAATGTTTAAAATGATACATTATATCATGTCACTCTCTTATTTAAATCCTCCAGAGGTTTCTCACTACTGTTAGAAAAAGCAAATTTCTTATCACCACCCAAAACAGCCTTGCCCAACTCACCAACCTCATCTTCATCTTTCCAAACTCCTGGGTTTGGTATCTTTCTCTTTCTCCCCACTAAGAAACCTGCTTCTGATTTACTCATTGAGAGGACTATCTGTGAGAATGGTTTCAACTGCAATCAACAGAAAATCCCTTATCTCACATGAAAGGAAATTTGGTCATAGGACCATGCAAGAAGAAACAAGAATCCAAGTTCTTTCCATATTCTGATTTTCAGTCTCAAATATGGTTTTGTCCTTAGGCTAGCTCTCTCACTACATAATATGGTGGCACCAGTTCCAAGTGTTATGACTTTCCCCATGCATCTCTTTTTATCTGATTGGAAAACTTAACCAGAAACCCCTATATGTTTCCTTTATGTCTCATTGTTCAGAATATTTTGACATGCCCTTCCTAAACCAATCTCCAACAAAGAGAATGGGATAATCTTGATTGCCTTAGACTCAAAACTGGGATTCTGACAAAATGGAAGGGGACATAATTGTTTGAAGAGCATGCAACTTGACCTGCCCCAACTGGGGAGCTGGGTTGTAGAGCATGAGGGGTTTCAATCTCAACTCTGCCACTTATAAGCCATGTGACTTCTGGCAAGTCACTTTGCTTTCTATGTCTCAGTTTCTTCATCTAGAAAATGAGGTTGATGGCAGTACCTACCTTTTAGGGTTGTTGTTAAGGTTGTTGAGTTAACACATGTAAAAGAATTTAGAATTGTGCCTTGTACATAGTTTAAGTGTTAGCTGTTTTTATTTTTCATGTTTAGCTTTTGTTATTTTTTGTGTGTGTTCTTAGTTTCATACTGGAAAAATGAAATTAATGTTTAACCAATTTTAACTAGGGAACAGTTCTATGACGTAGATTGTGATATCCACAACTGTAGATGGAAAATTGAAGCTCATAGCATTATAGAAACAGAAACAATGACTTTAATTTTGTTGTTTGTTCTCCTGAATGACTCAAGAGAGATGGGATATATCCCCCAAAAGGGCTGGGAAAAGAGACACATTCCTGACCTTACCTGACCTGACCAGGCCGTGGGGGCCATTAAAGCTGAACCATCCAGGGCCAGGGAATTGAAGAGGGCAAAAAAGATGGGGAAGCAAGAAGCACTGGGCAGGCTGAGGGTGCACACGAGAAAACAGGCTGGCGGGGAAGAATAATTTCTTTGTTGACTAGGTGGAGATAAGGCTAGTAGGACTGCTGAAAGTTGGGCAGGAGGCCGGAAATAGTAAAAGCAACTGTTTCTTACCAATCCCCTTTCTCATTGCAAAAGGTATTGCAAAAACTCCTGACCTGGCATGAAATGAAGAGAGGGAAGGGTCCTGGCCAGAGACTTGGGCAAGGTCAATGCCATGATCCCAGGCAATGTGATGAAACAGGCAGGGATGGTTCCTGAAATGAATTAGGCCAAAGAGGAACTGGGAGTCATGCCAGGTTTCCCACAGCCACCAGCTGTTGGGTCTCCATTTGAGGAGAGGACCTTTGCTTTGTGCTTGGCAAACAGTAGAGAAGCAGACTCTGATCCTGCCATCCACCATGCTTTCAGATCTCACACACATGTGGAAGAGACACTTTCTGAGCTGGTGCCTGGTTAGCAGGTACTCTTAAGGAGAACCCTAGCAGCTATAGGATCTTAAAGGACTGGCCTTGCCTTGAAGGTGATATCAACCTGGAGATAAGATGGTCAAATCAGAGTGACCCTGATGAAGCACGGGGAGGCAGAAGTATATTCCGGAAGAGGAAGGAGCACATACATTAATTTGGAAGAGCGTGGAGCTGTTCATGGACTGGAGTATCCAGCAGGGTGATAAAAGCAGGAAGAAAAGATACTAGAATGTTGGGCAAGGGCTGCCTTTCAAGGGCTTTATCCCAATATCAGTGGGAAGCCAACTAAAGAACTTTATACAGGGAAGCGATAATTCCAGATCTGCTTTTTGAAAAGCCCACTTTGATTGCCATTATGATCCAGCAGATCAAGACTGGGGGTGGGGAAACCATTCAGAAGGCTATTGCAATAATTCTGGACAGATTTTCACCCAAGTGCATTCATGCTCCCTGTACTTATGACCCTGGATTAGTGCTCCAGTGACCTTTTACCCTGTCCTCCTCCTCCCCAGCAAAAAGGGAGGTCTGACCTATATTTATTTTTTCCAAAGTGGCAGCTCTATAAATGGAAACTTCTCTGAGCATTCAGCACTGCCCACATTCCTGAGAACTCTGGGTTCTGGGTCACAGACGATGTGGCTCTGGTGGGCTGTTAACTGTGGTTCTTATTTTGTTTTGTTTCTTGAGATTTCAGTTTGGTTAGTGTCTGGGCTCTTTGTAGGTTTGGGTTCAGAAGACTGGCTCTCCGGGGCCCATTTAGCCATAGGTTTTTGGCAGCTTGGGTAAAGTGGCCCCAGATGGGCAGCGTTTTCTGGACTCTGGCCATCTGCTCCAAAAGGGGAAACCGAAAAAGCACGGGTTAACTTTTTTTTCCCCAATTAGCTCTGCATTTTCTATAAAGACATAATCCTTTATTAAGTTAATGAAGCATAATAATTATTAATTGCTAATTATTCATAGTCGCTTAGTCCATTTAAAAGAAATGACACCATTTAGAGCAAGATTTAAAGATATGCAAATATCAAACAGCTTCCTTCCAATATTCAGCTACTCTCAGCAGTAAATGCATTGACTTCGTTGTCAGGAATATATTAATTTTGTTCTAATTTCATGACTTTTTATTACAGCACACCACCTGTGTGTCCTTGGTCAACCTCCCTCACTTTGCTGAGTGTGATTTTCCCCATCTGTGCAATGGGGATAGGAATACCTGCTTGCAGCACTGCTGGAAGATTGCATGAGATAATGTAGGTAAAATGCCTTGAAGGCCACTTAGCATATGTTGAGTCAAGAAGTGTCAAAAGTTGTCTATTAAAAGTTGCTTCTTAACCTAACCTTGGATGTATCTCCCAATTCTAAATTAAAATAAATACATTAAAATAAATACATTAAATATAATACATATATGTATATATGTGTATTTATGTGTCTATATCTATACCATCTATATGTATATGTCTAGGTCAACCTACACCTCTGACTCTGCCTCTATATTTCTATATCATGTCTCTATCTTGATTTCTATCTACATCCTCTGTATCTATCTATATCTTTCTTTACTTTCTTGTCTTCCAAACCTTTTATTTGAAATTTGTGGAAGTTGATGCAGGCCTCTCAACTCTGGCAAAGGTCTTGGGTCTTCAGGGCAACTTGTAATAAGATACCACTTGCCCCTCTAATATTCTAATGCCACATGCATCCCTCTCTGTTCAACTACCTAGGCCCCTTCTCTGTTCAGGAATATGGGAGATGATGGTTTTCTGTTTCACATTCATACTGTGCTATACTGGGTAGTGAAAGCTGAAAGACTGGGATTCTTAAGGCAGGTCGAGACCTAGAAGTTAGTCACTCTTGGGGGCCCACTGATGGCTTCTAAGATGCTCCTTGATTCTGCTGGTCTCATCATCCCAGCACTGACCCCTGGCCTCCTTGTTATGTCCCAGTACTCTCCGGGTTGGGAGGCTTGATTTTAGTTCACCCTCAGATTATCACTGTCTGGATTCAGTGGCTTACAGAGGAACCTCTCTTCTTTTTTAGGAAGTCTAATTAAAGCATTACATATACCAGTGGGAGGCTCTAACCTTACCTTAGCCAGAACTGCTTAAACAACTACAGAAATAACAAGCTCTGCATTTGGCAGCTACAAGGGACATCATGAAGCCAAATCTAATGGTGACAACAAATTCAGGCTCCAAATAAAGCAAAGGCAGCAGCTGTGGCCAGTGGAGCCTGGGCACTGCCTGTGGTGGATGAGAAGCCCTGGCATCACTTGTGGATAACAGCTACCAGTACTTTCTATGTCCCAAGCGCTGTTGTAAACAGTCACAGACTTGTCCTGAATTGGTTATCAGTCACTTTACTCTACCCTTGAGGATATAAAGGGCAAGAGAGGTAAGTGGGATTCCCAAAGCCATGTAGCCAGCAAGTGTAAACCCCAAATGGCCACCAAGGTGCCACTTAGGATGTGGCCAGGGAAAGAGAAGGTGGGAAGGGCCTGTGAGGAGGCTGAGATCCACAGCTGTTTCTTTTGGCCAATGTAATCACTATTCACTTGTCACTTCTCCCAAAGAGAACGGAAGGCACAATTGATTTCAGGGCATGATTCAAGCACAATTACCATTGTGCAAGTGTGGGAGACAGAATAATGCTGCCCAAAGATGCCCATGTTGTATTCCCCAGAAACTGTGTACGTGTTAGTTTACATGGAAAGGGAAAATTAAGGTTGCAGGTGGAAATAAAGTTGCTAATCAATTGACCTAAAATGATGTAATCAGTTCTTCAGTAGGATAGAGGGAGGCATAGAGTTAGAACCATTGAGATGACATCATGGGAAAGACTCAAACTGCCATTGCTGTTATGAAGATGGAAGGGGCCATGAGCCAAGGAATGTGGGTGGCCTCTAGAAGCTAGAAAAGGCAAGAAAACAGAGTTCCCCTAGAATCTCCAGGAAGGAGGACAGCCCTGATGACATCTTCATTTTAGCCCAGTGAGACCCAGTTCAGATTTCTGATCTCCAGACTTTAAGAGAATAAATGTGTGTTATTGTAATCCACTATGTTAGTGGCAATTTGTTCAGCAGCAATAGGAAACTAACACATCAGGATAATTGCACATTTAAAATTCATGAAAAAATTGAATCTAATCAAACCTTTGGGATGTAGAATTCTTATATCCGAGAAGAATACAGGATAGAGGAGCGTGTTAAACAGCCTCACAAGGAAGCAATGGACCCAAACCAAAGTGAGTAGCTTTCTACAAGACAACTAAACCAGTGTTTAACTACAGCATGAAAATGGGGCAAAGCTTAAGGTAGGGTTGCCATACGGTTTCCCTGGTAGATCTCAGTTTATGTTTTTTTGTGATATAATTATTTTAGTACCCTCTTTTACTCTCAGAAGTGTAATAGTTTAGATAAATTATATCATCATCCTTTTAGAGGAAGCTTGAGAGACCTAATAACCAGATCCAACAAATGAAACTTGTATGAATTTCTACTTGGGAAAACCACTTCTAAAAACATATATTTTAGAGAATTGGGAAATTTGAATGTGGATAATCTGGATATTTAATAAGATTATAATTTTGTGAGGCATAATAGTACCATGGTGATTAGGTATAAAAATGTCCATTTTTAAAATATGTTACTGAAGTCTTTAGGTACAAATGACATGATGCCTGGGATTTATTTTAAAATAACCTAGCAAACAACAAAAAAGTATAGATGAAAAAATAAGGCAAAATGTTGATAGTTATTGAAACTTGGTAAAGGATACATGGATGTTTGTTGCATTCTCTACCTTTGTATGTTTGAGAGTTTTCTTAAAACAAAACAAAAAATGGTGTCCTGCCCATAGCTTTGGTTATTTAGGGTAGACCCAGATATTTTGCTTTCTCTTGGTTTCTTTTTTCATATTGGTCTAATGTTTGTTTATTATTCAGATCTCAGGTGGCTGGCTGGAGGTAGAATTGGGGTATGGAGCTGGGATATGCCTCCACAGGTCTTTTTTTTTTTTTTACTCTTTTATTTTATTTTATTTTATTTTCCCCACCCCCTTGTTGTTTGCACTTGCTGTGTCTGTTTATCTTCCTTGTTTCTTTAGGAGGCATTGGGAACTGAACCCAGGACTTCTGATGTAGGAGGGAGGCACCTAATTGCTTAAGCCACCTCCACTCCAGCACTGGGTATTTTTTTTATTTATTTTTTTATTGTGGGTAAAAATCAATATCCTGCATATATAAAGAAATCCTACACCTTGAAAATAAAAGGACAAACGACCCCCCCCCCATTTAAAAAATGGGCAAGTGACCTGAAAAGACACTTCTCCAAGGAAGAAATACAAATGGCTAAAAAGCACATGAAAAAATGCTCAACATCACTTGCTATCAGGGAAATGCAAATCAAAACTACAATGAGATACCATCTTACACCCATCAGAATGGCAGCTATTAAAAAAACAGGAGACACTAAATGTTGGAGAGGATGTGGAGGAGAAGGAACCCTCATCCACTGCTGGTGGGACTGCGGTATGGTCCAGCCACTGTGGAGGACAGTTTGGTGGTTCCTCAGAAAACTAACAATAGATTTTCCGTACGATCCAGGAATTCCACTGCTGGGTATATACCCAGAAGAACTGAAAGCAAAGACACAAACAGATACATGCACACCAACGTTCATAGCGGCATTGTTCACCATTGACAAAAGTTGGAATCAGCCCCGGTGCCCATCAACAGACGAATGGATAAACCTCCACAGGTCTTTAAACAAGGCTGTGATCCCCAGCACAGGGACTTATATTCTGGGGAATATGAGCACAAATGTGAGCAAGCAATACTTTAACATCTGGCTTCTCATTTGCCATTGTTTCTTTTGGAGAACCTCAGGGTTTGGGGTTAAATTCAGTCATCCCATTATTTACAGATATGGAGAATATAGGATGGCAGCCAACTATGAACCACTGCCTAGTGGGGTTAATCAAAACAAGCCCTGTGTAGTAGGAGGTACATGTGTTTGGTGTCTAAAAGCCTTGTTCTGGAATGTCATAGCTGTGTGACTTTAGCTATGTAACTTAACCTCTTTGAATCCCAGATTTCTTATCTGCAAATTGAGAAATTGAATCCTTATTTCTCAGGGTCATTGAGAAGATTAAATGCTGTAATATATATAAAATGTCAGGCACATAGTAAAGGCTTAATAAACATTTATTTCCCTTCATTCCTTTAGTCTCCTTGAGTGGCGGATGTTTTAGAGACGAGTCATTCATACTCCATTTTGGATAAAAACATATTTATTTTTTCTGATTATAAGACAAATTTACTCATTGTGGAAGACCCAAAAGATTCTACAAGTGCATAAAAAGAAAATTTTAAAAACTTCCATAAAAACACCAGTCATAGATTTCAACTGTTTATATTGTGATTCACAACCATTCTGTTCTTTCACTCTCTTTTGCTCCTTCTCTGTGTAAAAATAATTCTGTATACAAACTTTTCTATCTTGATATTTTCAATTCATTGAGTTTTTCTTCCTGTGTTTTTTTTAAGAAAAAATGTTTAAATATCAAAGAGCAGTGGACTTTGGAGTTAGAACAGCCTGGGTCTGGGCACTCACATCTCTGCCATAACCTAGGTATGTGCCCCTGGGAAAATCCCAAAACCTCTCTCTCAGGGTTAGTGTGGGACTTAAAAGATATAAGGCCTATAAAGCTCTCATCACAGTTCTTGAAACATAGTAAGTGCTTAAAAAACGATAGATGCTTTTATTGATATTGATTTGACTACTGTGTCAGGCCAAGTTATGTTGCAATAACAAGCAGCACTGAAATCTCAGTGACTTACAAACAAACTTTGCTTCTTACTACATATTTAAATCACTTTCTTGGGCAGCTGTGTTCCACATGGTGATTTAGCGCTCCAAGTTGTTTCCAACTTGTAGCATTTACATCTTACACCTGTTTCCATAATCGCCAAAGCAGAGGAAGAGAGACTGGAAGATTTCACACCAACAATTCAATATTTGATCCGAAGAAAAATGCATCCCTTCTTCTTACAACCGTTTGGCCATAATTAGATGCATGACCCCACCTAACTTCTAGAGGGGATGGGTGTGGAGAAATGTAACCCTCCCATTGTACCAAGAAGAGGAGGAAGAGGAGACCCAAATATAGATGAGCACCAGAAGTCTTCACTAAGGAACTATCTCTCCATTATAGGCTTGCTCACTTTCTTGGAAGTCAATGAACTTGGACTCAAGGTTTGTTCCCACCCTTTTCATGTGTTTTGAGATCTCAGCCCCTGATCTAGGCAAAGGGAAGTAAAGGAAGCTGAGCAGAGATGCATTGACTTCTGGGTCTGTCTGAAGCTAAGGTTCCCAACAGTATTTTTAAAATATATATATTTTTATTTTTAAAGAAGCTTTAGATTACGTAAATGTTACATAAAAAATACAGGGGATTCCGATATACCCCACTCCCCCCCCCCACTTTCCCACATTAATGACATCTTTCATTAGAGTGTTACATTTGTTAAAATTGATGAACACATACTGAAGCATTTTATTAGCCAAGGACTATAGTTTACATTATAGTTTACACTTTGCCCTGCACAATTTTATAGGTTTTGACAAAATGCATAATGGCTTATATCCATCATTGCAATGTGATGCAGGACAATTCCAATGTCCCCAAAATGCCCCCATGTTGCACCTATTCTTCCCTCTCCTTCCCCTCAGAACCTTTATACCAGTGATACAAGTTCTTCCATTACTAGAATAATCATAAGTTTACTTTAGTCTATAGTTGCATTCCACCCTTATGTTTGTTCATTCTTCAATTTTGAGGATTTGGGGATGGTCATGTCCACCCTGTCTCTGATTGAAAGAGGGCTTAGATCCCATGGGGCAAATGGATGGAACTATATTGCTTGCAGTTTCAGATACTCTCTGCTTCCTGGTATAGGCATTGCCCATCATCATCCTTTTGTTAGTTGTCCTGGGTGAGTCCAATGAACTGGTTAGTAGGTGTTGCAACTCTGCTGAGATTTAGGGCTCAACCAGCATATGGACAGACCAAAGATTTAAGTCTCTGAGAGATATACTTAACAAGTATAGTGCTAAGTATATGTTCAAATAAAAGGGGCAGAAGAGCCACGTGTAGGGAAATTATAAATGAGTCTAACTCTGTTACATTGGGGAGCATATATTCCAAAGTAAGGCCCATTGATGGGGTGCCAAATTCCTGAGATTGTCTGCCCTGCCTAGAGTATCTAGAAGTCTCTAGAGCCCTCAGGAACTCTGCTGTTTGAGGCACTGTTTACTGTGGCAGTCAATGAGATACTGCTGAGATGTGCATAAGTGTAACACCTGGAATAACCTCCTGACTCACTTTGAAGTCTCTTAGCCATAAAAACTCATTTGCATTTAATATTTATCCGTTTTAGTCAAGATCTTTTTCCAGATTCATTGCTAGTCGGTACTTGCTAATAATCTCTTGTTCCCAGGGATGTTCTTTCCTGGGAGTCATGTCCCATGTTGGGGGGAAGGTTGTGCTGAGTTTGGTTTAGAAAGAGGCCACATTTTAGCAACAAGGAGGCTTTCAGGAGAACATTATCAGGGCATTGGAATTGTTCTGCATGATCTTGCAATGATGGATACAGGCCATTTTAAATTTTGTGAAAACCTATAAAAGTGTAAGGGCAAAATGTAAACCATAATGTAAACCATTGATCATGGTTAGTAGCGATGCTTTGATATATTTGTACATCAATTGTAACAATGTACCATACACATGTAAAATGTTATTAATGGAGTAGAATGGGAGAGTGGGAGGGGTTTGGGTATTAGGGAATCCGTTATGTTTTCTGTGTGACTTTTCTGTGACCTAAGGCTTCTTTGAAGATAAAAAAAAAAAAAAAAAAAAAAACAAAACAAAAAAAACACTGGGGGAACGTATGGAAAGATATAGTTACTGTATATAAAAGATAACAGATCTTACAGTGACGAAAGATACAATGAAAAAAATGTTTTATTTTATTATTTTTGTATTTTATTTATTATTTTTATTTATATTATTTTATTTTCTTATTACTTTTATTTATCTATTTATTTTACTTTGTTTTGGGGAAGGTTTTGGATTGCAGATGGGTCACAACTGTGGCAGGGGTGGATCACTGGTGCAGGTGTCAGTGATGGAGGAATGTATGGGGAGGCGCCTGGGACATGCCTCTTAAGGCGTATGAGTATGTTCAGGTGATCATGGGGTGTTGTCTTGGTGGGTGGAGTCCCACACAGTAACTGAAAGAATATTGAATTCCCATACTGGGAAGTCCTGCTACATTCTCTAATAGTACAGCAAGAGTCTCCTGAGTACATGCCTAGAGAAGGAGGACAGGCCATTACGCCAGGCCCTTGATATTGATGGTTGTACTTATGAACCTTTTCTAGTGAAATTGAAACTTAACCCAACAGTATTTTGATCCAGGTCTCTCTCTCTGGCTGAGAGTTACTTCCCCATTGCTCGGTACTGTGAATGGTGCATTTAAACCAACGGGCCACAGTATAGCATTTCATCAGTGCCTTGTCATCGCCCTGATCTATAACTTGTCCTGAGGGCCATCAGTCCTGGAAAAGAGTTTATCGGGCCCAGCCCTAGCTTTTAGTACCACATATATCACGGTGAGAAGCACACTTAGTGGAACTGAGCCTTGGTGAATGAGAGGCCAGGTGAGTATGAAGGGCTCCTGTAGAATTACCAGATCTCCTAAGGAAGCAGCAAAGAAATTTTGCTTCTTGGTTTTCCTTCCTTTTTCCTTCTTTTCAATTAATATCAGCCTTTTTTCTACCAAGACAATGGCAGTGGAATACAAGGTAAGAAGGTTTTGAGTGTAAGAGAAACATGGGTGTGCATTATAGCTTTGCCACCAACTAGCTTGTTGTCCTGGGGCAAATTAATTTCCCTCTCTGGGTCTTTTTCACATTTATTTAATGGGACAGAGTGAGTGTGCTGATCTTTATCCTGCTATGATTCTGTGAGAATACGTGGCTGAGTCAGACCCAGAGTTTGGGTTTAGAGGAAGCACATCATGCCAAACACCATACTTATTGTTTAGCATCCTTTTGATCACAGGTAACAGCTACAACTGTGCACAAATTCGTTATCCCATATAATAGATTTCTGGGTAGGGTGTGTTTTAGGATTGTTGACTCACAGCTCAATCAGTCTTCAAAGACTCGGGTTCTTTTTACTCTTTCCTGTTCAGTTCTTGAGAATGGCTTCCTCCTTAAACTGGTAGGATGATGCCTGCAACTGTTTCCAATATTGCAGTCAGACATGAAAACATTCAGATCAAGAAGACAGAGCATCTCTTCCAGTGGTGCTGTCTTGGGAGAATGGAAATTTTACTGAAAGCCTTCTAGCAATCTCCCCCCACTTGCTGGAGTTAGGTCATGTGCCAATTCTTGAACCAATTATTAGTTGGGGATATCTTAGTACAAACCAGTTCATCTCTGGAGCCTGAGGTGAGCTCAGCTTGGAGTGGGGTGTGTTCAAGGGATACCCAAACAAAATCAGGGTTTGGTTTGAAGGAGACTGAAGAATAGAGGCTGGGAATGATGGCACTACACCATTCTTTTCTCATTGACTTTATTATTTTTTTCTTCAGATTATCATTTCAAAAGTAGAAGCAATAGTTAACATGTATTGAACATTTGACTGCATATTGATTGCCTCTGTGTCAAGAACTTCATAAACATTTTCTTCCTTAAAGTTTATAATAGCCAAGGGAGGCAGATGTTAAATCGTATCTCTTCCACAGATAAGGAAAACAAGGTTTTAGTAAAGTGACTTACTCAAGGTTAAGTGGCAGAGCCCAGATTCACACCTAAGGTTGAGTGATTACAAATCCTGAGTTTTTAAACTCCTTTTCTATACTGTATTTGGAGAGAAGAAAAGAAGAGGTATGAATATTTATCAAAAAACAACTATGGCTTATGTGCATGTGCGTTTCCTATCTCCTTTAATCCCCCACAACAAACTAGCTGGTAGCCATCATTACTCCTATTTTATATTTTGTGAAATTAATTCTGAGAGAGGGTATATAATGTTCCAAGCACTTCATAACCAGTAAGAGGCAAGGACCTAAGTCAATTTGATATATTACTCTATTTCAGAAAAGATTTTCATCCATAAAAGAACACCCAATCAAAAGTAGTGTTAAACAACAGGATATTTTATTTCCAACATAAGTAAAAGAGACAAAAGTCACTCCAGGAAAGATTCAATGGCTCAATAGTGAAACTAAAGACCAAAGATCTTTCCATATTTCTGCTCCATCATCCTCAGCATGTTAACAATATCTATGCTCATGGTCTCCAAGCTTCCTCATCTTCATTCGAGCTTATACTAAAGTAGGAAGGGGCAAAGGCAGGCAGGTCAGCAAACGAAGCTCTCCTAGTACATTTCTCTCTTTTTATCATGGAGAAATATGTTTCCTGGATGCGCCCTGATGATGTCCCCTTATATCTCTTTGGCCAGAATGGAATCACATGGTCATTTCCTAGCTGCAAGGGAGGCTGGAAAACTGAGTGTGCTTTCAGTTTCTACTGTTAAAGGCAGGTTCAGACAGTATATAAGTGGGGAGAGGAATGGTCATTGGGAATGTAAATAATGAGTCAATTACAAACACCAAATGTTCTAAGGCAGGGTCCATACCTCAAATTCGTTTTATTGCTATAGCCTGATGAAGCATATAAGTTCTCAATAAATGATAAGAGTAATTGGATGATTTAGAAAGTTTGAGACTATCTGGGGGATTTTGGAGAAGTGATGTGGATGGATGGATGGGGTGGTGTCTTCCCTCCGACAGCCTCACTTCTTGCCTGTCAGCCATTTTGCCTTCTTGACAGTTGCTTTTCCAGTGAGAAAATGCAAGCAGGAAGAGAGGCAAATAAATCTCAATTTCCTCATCTGTGAAATGGGTGAGTGAGATCAAGCTCATCTCCTATAAAGCTTCCAACTTTTGTCTTTGGTTCTGAGTTTCAGGGATGCTCAGGAAAAATGAAACGTATACGTGATCATCCTAGGACTCCCAGTCTGGGAGCCCCCTTTCTGAGATGATTTAAGCCAGAGCAGATTAAAAGAGGGCCTGTTAAAGTCTGCTGGAGAGTGGAACAAAAATTTTGTTTGGAGGAATAGTCTGGCAATCACCGGGCTTAGCAGAGAGAATTAAGAGTTGTTCACATGGAAGGAAACTGCCCATAGCCTGCAACTCTTGCTGTAGTCCCTGCTTGCCCCATCCCCACCCAACTTTGTGCCAGCTTTGCCTACTGAGAACCTCTCTCTTGGGAAATGGTTAAAAGTGTAGACTCTAGGCCAGTGCTTCTTAAGTCTTGGTTGCACATTGGAATTGCTGGGACATGGTGGTGGTGATAATGGGCTTTAAAAAATATTGATGCCTGGGTCCCATCCCTAGATATTCTGATCTGGGTTATACCTGGCATGGGGAGTTTTAAGAGTTTTTCCAAGTGGTCCTAACACACAGACAAAGTTAAAACTTCTGGTCTAGATCAGACTGCTTGCATTGAAATCCTGGTTCTGTCATAGTTGTGTGACCATGCATACCAATTCATTAATCTTTTTTTGTGCCTCAGTTTCCTCATATATAAAATGGGGCTAATATCAGACATGGCAGGGTTCTGAAGGTGACTGGGAGAATTCATACAAAGCACTGTGCCTTTCCCAGAGTAAATACTCTATAAATCTTGACCATTAGCATTAGCACAGGCCCTATCCTGCTAACATTTACCAAGAGATCTAGACCCTGAAAGCATGGATGACCCCATTGTCTCAGGCAGCCACCTCTGGAAGCCCTGCTGCCTTGGCCCACTGTCAGGAATCAGACATCTTGGATATGCATGATGGTCTGGGGTGTATAAGAATTCTATCTACCTAGAGTGGACACCTTGGATCTTCCAATTTTCCTTTGTTAAGCCACCCTTTCCCGCTATCAGTTTACATGGTTGGGTGGGCTGGCCAGAACCCCAGCTACATCCTGTACAGGATGATGCAGACTTGTCAACTAAGAATGAAAGCAACACCATTTGCTTGTTCTCTTGGGAAAGAGGCTTTCTCTTTGCACTCCATGGCAAAACTGGAAGAGTTTAAGCCTATGGCTTCTAGAGACCATCTTTGCAACCAGAAGATGAGAGCCTGCCTGAGAATAAAATCCACATGGATAACCAAAAGAAAAGATGAAGACACACATATTCCCGATGCCATAATTTGAGGACCTCGATCCTGTAGCACCTGCAACTAGATCTAACCATGGACTTCTTAGATCTAAGAGCCAGTGTGTCATTTATATTGTCCAAGCCACTTTGAGTTGGGATGCAAATGCAATTGAAAGAATCTGATGAATATATCTCACCTTGGAATCTGCTAGCCTTCCTTAGAAGCCAAACCTCTTTCCTGGGATCACATTTTATCCCTGTCTCAGACCATTATTTCTTTCCTTTCCCTGCACTGGGAGTCCTAAATATGCTGGAGATTCTGGACTGGACTGGGTGTGGTGGCCTATAATGGGCTCCCCATTCCAAAGGCCCCCACATCTCTGGCCAGGCTTTTGCTGGTAAGGGATAAGATCATCCATATTCTTAGAGTGAATCAGGACTAGCATGTCATTCCTCTAAGGTAATTGAAACCTCAGGTCACATTAACAGAGGTATGGTACCCAGGAGAAGGGATGGGACCCTGCTTCTACTGCTCCTCTGCTCTTTGTTGGCCAGACCTGACTTGATTTATTGTACTGAGCTCTCAATATTGCACTGAAAAAGATCTATTGACCAGCAGGAGGGACCAAGGTGGTAAAGGGATTTCAAATTATGTCATATGAGAACAGGTGAATGGCACAGCTAAGAAAAGATAAATCCATGTTCATTATAAGGAATGGTTTTAAAATTTGTAATTTGTAATGAGCAGAGTAAGAATGGAATGGATTAATTCAGTAGGTAGTAAACTCCTCATCACTAAAGGCATACAAGTTGAAATAGACTAATTTGCTGTTATGGGTATCAAAGAGGCTATTTTCAGAACATTGAATTGGCATTGTCTCAGCTTGGGTTCCCGCAGAAGCAGACCCTGCAGGAAGGATTCTGTCTGTGATCCCAGGAAACACCATGGGGAATGGGAAAATGAGGCAGGGAAGGGAAGGAGAGCAATGAAGAGTACATTAGTGAGATGGTTACTGTAGCGGGCAAGTAGAGCTCAATCCTGCTGGGGACCTTCTGGGAGAATGCATGGAACACACCCCAGAATGTCCCCCTACAGTCTGAGGAGGCTGGGGTATTTATCCACCCAATCCTGTCCCTCATTGGTTGGGCTTTGCTTCAGGGGCCTTACCTCTGAGACTTCCAGTCTTCCCCAGGTGTGAGGTGAGCATTCTTCCTGGCCACGGAATATCTTCATAGAGATGCAAGAAACCATTCCTATGTGCTGGCTGCAGGTGACCTCCAGGTAGGCCAGAGCATGCGAGTAGAGCACATGCATCTGCTACATGAGCTCGAGTCACAAATTAGATGGAACTCCCCTGGGTCAGACTGTGCCTAGAGGGGTACATTCCTGAGCCTGCACAATGTTTTGAAGATCAGGAATTTGAAAAGAATATCTCTAGTTCCCATACTACCCTGTTAGGAATTGAATCACATCTCCTACAAACATATGTTCAAGTCCTAATCCCCAGTTCTGTGAATATGAAATCATTTGTAAATAGGATCTCTGAAAATGTTATTAGTTAAGGTGAGGTCAAACTGAGTCAGGGTGATCCTGAGTCCAAAATGGCTGGAGTCCTTAGAAGCAGAGGAAATTTGGATACAGGAGGAGACAACAGGAGACAGATGGCCACATGATAGAGGTAGTGATTGAGTTATGGATTGCTTGCGAGCCACAGAATACCACGGATTTTGTGAAAACATGTGTCTGCTGACATCTTGGCTTTGAATTTCTGACCTCCAAAATTATGAGACAAAAATTGTTCAATAAATTCCTGTTGTTTAAGCCAACTGGTCTGCAGTGTTTGTTATAGCAGCCCTGGCAAACTAAGACATTCCCCCCACTCTCCGCTTTTCTTACAAACATCTGGCCTGCGTCATCCACTTCTCCTTCCTGTCTGGACCCTGAAGGCATATACCTGAAGGACCCTGTATGCCCTTCAAACAGCATCTGCATTATCTGCATCCTGCTGGCTCAGGATGGCTCAGGTGGCGCCACCGATACCCAGAAGCAGCACAGAGAGGCCTTGCTCCACGGCGTGATCACTGCTCCTGTGTCACTGTTACCCCTTACAGCTGCCACTTGCAGCTGCGGCGCCAGCTCTTTCCAAAGCACATCGAATAAAATAATATTTGTAGATCACTTTATAGTTTGTATAGCACATCGCAGGCCTGGGCAGTGATAGGGCTCTTCCCAGCTCCTTGTGAACAGCCCAGAAAATAATTCAAACCTAGCCTCTTGTACAGATGAACCAGCAGAGACCCGAGGGGGTAAGATATCTTGCGAGCCAGGCCTTGAACCCAAGTCTCTTGCTTTCCCAATGCCCAGCCCTCTGTCTAGGTCGGCTGTGGAAGGCCCTGGTGCCCTCCAGCTTGGATTCAGGGGAAGGACCATGTGGACTGAGAAACAGGGAGTGGCAGCCAGATGAGGGCAGCAGAAGCCGCCCTGAGAGCTGCACTAAAAGCCTGGGGTGAGGGGTAGGGGGGAGTGAGTGAGGGAGGAGGCAATTTTGAACGGTGAGTCATGTTTTACACTTGAAACAGGAGCTGAGAAATAGTGAGGGGGCAATATAGAATAAACCGGAGGCAAGCAGGTGGGAAATTACATGGCTCATATTTAATTATGTAAAATCCTGTAAACCCTCAGGGAGCACAAAGGACCTGAGGTTGTGATATCCTTTCTTTCACAGTTTTGGAGTCAGTTTATTAAGTGACAGAAAGAATCATGCAGCAGAGGAAGAAGGAGAGAACTACGTGGGCCAAGAACTAAAGATAATTTCACAGCTCTCTTGTTCTCTCCCGTGAGTTTCTTTTTAGCTGCTCTGGGCTGCAATTCTGGTCTCAATGTAGGATCAACATGTACACACAATTTCTTCTACAAGGGCTCTATCCCCTTTGTTTTACAAATGAGGTTCAGAGAGAGAGTGGGAAAGTACAGCTTTGCTCAGAAAGAAGAGGACTGGATTTAGAGCTGGGTTTAAGCCCTAATTCTGCCATTACTACCAGTGTGACTTCACCTCTCTGGGCTTTGGTTTCCTCATCTGTAAAATGGGTATAGAATCCTGACTTCATGGATTTTCTGAGAAGAGGGAACACACGTGAAAGGAACGTGGCAGCTGATGTTCCTCTCTTTCCCTCTACCTTCCGAATGTATTCCGAATCCATTTACATCTCTGTCTCCACAGGTGCCTTCCTGGCCCAAGCCAGCCTGGTCTCCCACTAGCCCTAACTGGTCTCCCTGCTCCCACTCTTCTCCCTTCCAGAAGATTTTATACACAGAAGCCAGAGTGAGCTTGTAAAAATGAAAATCAGATCATGTCACTTATTTGCTCTCAAGCCTTTGGTGACTTGTCTTCCCCCTTAGAATGAAGTCCAAACTCCTTGCCACTGGCCACCTCTTCACCCCCCTCCCCAACATTCTCCTGCTCCCTCACTCCGCTCCAGCTCCACCAGTCACTGTGCTTTGCTTTGAACTTGCCAAGCTGGTCCCAAATAAGTGGACTCTCTTCTCTAAGATATTTGCATGAGTCTCCTCTCCCTTTATTCAGGCCTCTGCTTAAATGTCACCTCCTCTGAGAATACTCCTGCCCTGTGTCTAAAATAGCTCCTCCCTTCACTCTCCATCCTCTTACTTGGCTATATTTTTTTTCAATAGAAGTATAACTCATCCGTCTTCATTAGAAAGTAAGGTCCACTAAGGCAGAGACTTAGTGTTTTTGTTTTCTTTTTGGTTGATTGTTCTTTGTTTTATTGCTGGTACCCCAAGCATCTAGAACAATACTTGGCACAGAACAGATTCTCAGTAAATTATTGACACTGACTAGCTAGGCATATGGCAAGTAAGAATCTGGGTTGCTAGCCAGGTGAGGCTTCTGCCTACCCACAAGAAAGCTGTTCACTCCTAGGCACCTGTCCAGGTGACTGTCCACCATGGCTGTCTCCAGACCACACCCAAAGTCTTGACTACCCTTCTAGACCCTTCCGCATGATGCCTCGGGAC
Source organism: Tolypeutes matacus (assembly GCA_026826555.1). Taxonomy (NCBI): domain Eukaryota; kingdom Metazoa; phylum Chordata; class Mammalia; order Cingulata; family Chlamyphoridae; genus Tolypeutes; species Tolypeutes matacus. The sequence continues at coordinate 3,619,481 of JAKSZT010054368.1, forward strand.
ACTTGTAATCCCTGTGGAGATGCCTGGACAGCCAGCAGGGCAGGTAAACCCTCCATACCTGTCCTTGGTGGGCTGAACAAGCAGGATGGAGCTCCTAAACTGGGATGTTGGCCTGCAGTGCCCCTGTTTCTACTCTGAACAACCAAGTGGAAGCTGTGCTTAGAAGTCCCCAAGAGAAATGGATTTCAACTGCAGCATGAAAGATTAAGATTAGACCTAGGGAAGGAATTTTTGAGCAGGAAAAATTACATCCCAAGCTATGGATGCTGAGGGGTTTGCCAGCAGCCGAGATGGCCCTATGAGTGGCAAGGGTCATGACAACCCTTGACTCTCTGATTATCTTCTCTGAGCAGAAGTCCAGAGTCCCTTTTGCCTTGGCGGGAACACTAGAATGGCAAGATGCCCTTTTCAATCATTTTAAATCCATATTGATTATTTTAAAGTGAGCCCTTCCTTCTTTTCAGTGTCCCAACTGAGCAGGAATTGACCAGATGAGAGGAAGCACCTGGGGTGGTCAGTACTAATGAGGCATCTTCTCCTGAAATGCGGCACAAGGGGCTTCTGCAGCTCCACAGCTGCAGCAGGAGCAGATGAGCAATTGCAAACTTCCCATCCCAGCGTTGTTTCCCTTGTCACAGCCCACTTGATGGTGCGATATCAGATATCATCATTACAGAGCAACAGTGAAATATTTGCATAGCAAACAGCCACAGTACCCTGGTGTCATTAGAGAGCGACAAAGAGGCTGAGAAAGTGTCAGGCCAGAGACAGCTCAGAAGCAGCGTTATGTACCAATTTTGTGTTAAGTTCTTTAGGTGCTTGGCAAAATAATGATGATAGACATAAAAATAGCTGTTGTATATTGAGTGCTTACTATATGGCAGGCACTGTACTAAGCACTTATCGTGCATTATCTTTTTTCATTCTCACAACAACTTTATTAGCTCCATTTTACAGGGAAGAAAACTCAGGCATAGAGGAGTGGAATGATTTGCCAAGATCAAGCTAATAAGTAGGAGAGCTGGGTTTTAAAATGGCTCCCCCATGTTGGCTGTTTGTACATTTATAAGACGTTTTGGTCTTCACAAAAAATATCTGAGGGAAGCTTAAGCATTGTCCCTCCCTTCCGTCCAGAGGAAACTGAGGCCGGAGGAGAGGGAGGGAGGGGCCCACCGACTCCCAGCCAGGAGCAGGATTGGCATTCCAGGTGTGACTGCTCAGACCTGCACACGCCGTCTATTGAGCAGACCAAGTTTCTTCTAGGGGGCCGGCGCTGGCTCCCCGGCCTTCCGGGATGCCACCCTCTATTGCCGTGAGGTGTTAATATCCACATTCTGCTTTGCAAAGAAAGTTTCATCTCATTAGTCAAATTAAAACTTACTTCTGAACTTGGTATATCTGTGTGATAGACTTCAAGTAAATTATAGTTTTATTTATAGCTCCCTGTCTTCCAGAAACTTAAGAGGCAATATGTTATTTGACTCATAAAAAAATAAAAATAAAGAAATATATAAAATGGCACCTCGAGCAGCACTGTAACTAATTAGAGAGACTTCCAAACTGCTGTTAATTCTAGAGGCGGAAATGCGCTGCTGCAGCAACCAGCAGCCATCCCGAGTTCCCCGGGAAGACAGACGCACGCAGCCGCGGAGCTCAGATTTCACATTAAGCCAAACAATTATTTTAACAGTTTGAGTGAGCTCCGCAAAGCTCCATTATAATAAAACCCTTCCCTTGCTGAGGGGGTTGGATCTGACAGGCAAGGCTGGGTGAGGCCAGAGAGTTTGCTGCGCCTGGCACCGGGAGGCACCTCCTTCAGGCATCGCCAGATGTTTATTGCAGAGGCTCAAAGGGGTGGTCCGGAGCTTTGGGGGTGAGGCAGAAATGACAGCGGCAGAAGGAGCAAACCCACTTAGCATTCTTTGGGACCCCCACCCCCCCTTTTTGCCTTCCAGCATTATCGTTAGTTTTTACATTGTGAATTAATTTTAGATTTACAGAAGAGTTGCAAAGATAGTACAGAATTAACTTTCTTGTACACCCTGCACCCAGCTTCCCCTAACATAACCACAGCACATTTATGCACCAGTATCCTTTTAGGTGCTGAGAATACAACCATTAAGAAAAACAGGTGCCATCCCATCTCTTGGAGGGAGAGGGACCCTGGAGCAAACTCACATCAGATGGTGGTAAGCGGACTTCATGTCGCCCCCACATCTTTCAGACATCATAAAGTTCAGAATCCACGCATGGCTCTGCATCAGTGACTGGTAGCCATTTCAACAAACCCTCACAATGTGTGAATCAGACAAAGAATCCAACCCCAAGACTCTGAGCTACAGGGGGTGTGCATGGAAGGCAGTGCTGTGTTAGTGGGAGGAAATGAGCGTGCAATCGGATCTTTACCCTCGCACTCCCTAGCTGTGTGGTTTAGAGCAAGCCACTCGGTTTTGACATTGGAAAATGGAAATGATTTCTTTTCCTTTATATTGATATGAGCAGGTTAGTTGGCATTACATTTTGCAAAAACAACCTTTGCAATGGCTTGCATATCATGGGGAGTGAGTGAGTGATGGTGTGTGCCTCCATTCGTCAGGAATATTGCTTCCATCCTTGCCCACCTAGGATATATTCTCAACTCAGCAGCCAGAGGGATTCTGTTTAAAACTTCAGAAAATCATGCCCCTCCTCTGTTAGGACCTTCCACAGCCTCTTCGGCTCATTCAGATCACAGGAACTTGCCATCTTGGTTGCTGGCCTCTCCGACTTCTTCCCCAGCTGCTCTCCGACTTTCTTACTCCTTGCTGTTCTTGGCTGTTCCTTGAACAAGCCAAGCAGGCTCCTATCTGGAGGCTGTGTTTGTTGTTTCCTCTGCCTGGAAAGCTTGCTCCCCAGACCCTTGCCTCGCTGGCTCCCCACTTTGTTCACATCTAGTCTGCAATGTCACCTGCTCCAAAAGGGCCTTCCTGACCGTCAAATAAAAACAGAGCGCCCATCTTGCTTTAGCTCCCTCACCTTGTTTTAGTTTTCTTAGAAGCACTCTTCACAATCTGAAAAGTTATATATTTGTTTGTTTTCATGATCTCCCATCTAAAATGTAGGCTCCGTGAGAGAATTTCACTGCTCTACCCCTTGTTTGTTGACTGCTCTATCCCTGATGCTGGCACAGCCCTCGGCACATAGTAGCCATTTAAATAATATTTGTTGTGTGAATGTCTGCCTGTCTGACTTCCTTCCATTCCTTTAGTCCTTTCTTCCTTTCTTTAGGTATATAATCATTTCAATGCCACCAGTTTGTTCTTGATATACAGAGAAGGGGCCTTTTCTGAATGCTTTGGTTTGGGGTTGGTTTTCTCTGCAAAGCTTCTTGGCCTTGCTGGACTGACATGCCGGAGCAAAAAGGGTTCAGGTCTGCCTGTCCCTTTGGGGTCCAGCAGTGATCACCCCTCCACCAGCTCCCTTGCTCCTAATTCCCCTACAAGCGCGGGTGTTAATGGGCAGAAACGCATTTGGCAAAGCCTCTAGTTCACTCACTCCAAGGTCCATTTTTCACCTGTCCCTTTCTCTTGACCTCTGCCAGGAATTATAGGCCTGGAGAAAAATTCAAATCAGCCACTTGCCTAATCTTGTCTTCCTTATTTCTCTCCATACAAGACCAAGGAGATCTGGTGAAGTTGGGGGCAGGCAGATCAGGTAGAGCTGATTTCAGTGTGTCTTTTACCTAATGAGATGTTGGCCTATTACCTGAGAAACATGCCATCCCTTTAGTGCAGGGCTTCCAGGCTGTGTGAGAAGTAGAAGGGGGAATGTGGCCTTCCGTTGGCTTTCTGCCTCCAGCCAGGCCATTTCATAGAATGATCAGAGAAGACACAGCCTGGGCAGAAGACAGAGTGGAAGCCAGAGCATCTGTCCTTAGACCATGTCCAGAACAGGCTGCTGAGGTGGCAGCCTGAACATCTACCTGTCTGAATTCATCTGGATGCTAATGATGGCTGCTATGTATTTCAACAGTAAGTATAGTCCAGGCACTGTGTTAACATGAACTATCTCATTTAATCCTTATACTATCCAGTGAGATATTAATATGTCTTACTTTACAGATGAGGAAACTGAGACTCAGGAACTTGACCGTGGTCTTATGGCTAATAAGTGGTAGACCCAAGATTTCAAATGGAGTATGACAGCAAAATTCATAGACTTAATCATGATGCTAAACTGCACAAGTTGCAAATTGATGTCCCACAGATAAGTTTTATTTCTCCTACAAACATGTATTTTTAATTGAATTAGTTTGCCAACATTTTAAAAATGAGCTTTTTTCTAAAAAAAAAAAAAAAAAGAATGGCTGTTTATTATTTTTACTTTTTTTAGCTTTTTGTTTTGAAATAATCCTAGTTCGTGGAAGTTGCAAAAATAGTCACACAGTTTTCCCCCATGATAATATCTTACATAACCGTAATACATAATCAAAACCAGGAATGGACCTTGGTAAAGTACTATTAAGTAAACTACAGACCTTATCACAGTTCTAGTTTCGAAATACATTCATTTTTCTAAACTGAGTGATTTTTAACAACGAAGTGATTTTAAATAAAAATTATGGAATTCTGGTGCATATTTAAAAAAACCAAATCTGGAAACACTGGGCCATATTTCAGTAGGGGAAAGGTCAGTTGGAAGTAAGTGGAGCCTGCCTCTATTTAGAAGGGCGGTAAGCTTCATTTTGCCGTAGTTCTGGGATAGCTCACCTCCCTTGTTTATAGTACCTGCCTGGCCACGAAAGGCATGTACGCTTGTGACTCTACCTCAAGTCTAGGAGAAAAGCAGTATGTCCCAATGAAAGAATCCCATAGTTTGATATGGTACTTCTCAGGTCATATATTGCCAAGCCATGATTAGCGAGTGAGGTGTTTGGTTAAACAGAAAGATTGTGAAGTGGAAGAGGGATTTGTCTCTTTCTTGAGAGCTCCAGAGCAGAAACGAGAACGAATGGTGGAATCCAACGGCAGGTGGATTTTAGTACAGCCTAAGAACTTTCTAATAGAAAGGTTTGTCTAACTGGAGGATCGGGCAGTGAGGCAACCAACACTGGAGCCATTTAAACAGAGGCGGAATGACCACCTGTTGAGAGTGCTGGAAAGGAGAAGTCGGTTATAAAGGAGGTTGTATGATATTTTTCTTAAGACCAGTTTTAATGCTGAGATTGTTGGAATCTGATTCCATAACTGGAAGATTAGAAGCTAAAGAACTGGTGTGTGTGTGTGTGTGTGCGTGCACATGTATGTGTTGTATGTATTAGCTCTTTTAATTCTTGCAGTATCAATCTGGGCTAAATATTATTATTATGCCTATTTAACAGATAAAGGAACACTCAGAGAGGCCAAATAATGTGTCCATCTCAGATAGAAGATGAATTCAAACTTCTATCTCTTTGTCTTCTTAGTATCCACTCTTTCTAGTATATTTCATGGTATCCCCAACAGAGGCATCCATTTGACCGAGTTATTTTTCTGCATTCCCCTTTATCTGAGCTAGAAGATTACATGAATCCATGTGGCTTCTGGCAGGGGCTTAAGTTCTGCAGCTATATTGTCTACCCCAATACTTTGGAAACTTTAGCTTGTGCACCAGGGTGAAACAAGTTATTTGAGACACCCAAGAAATGTTTTTTTAAAAAACGTATTATCTCAGGGCCATGCCTGAATTTGGATCTTGGATAGGACCAAGCAATGTGTGCTCTCATGAAGCTTACATCCTCTTGGATATGTTTTTGCTTATTTTAAATTGTATTCTCTATTCCAAGATAGGGAAAGAAATTTAGACATTTTATAAATAAAATAAGAAGATGAGTGGAAATTTTAAAGGTGGTTATTAAATGGTTTCCAGGGACTTGGAGGAGGAGGGAACAGAGAGAGTACAGGGTTTCATTTTGGAAGATGAAAATGTTCTCAAATTAGATAGTAATGATGGTTGCACAACATTGTGAATATACTAAAAGACACTGAATTTTCCCCTTAAAAAAGGAGAATTTTATAGTATGTGAAGGAAATCTTAATAAAAATAAATAAATTAATTAAAAATTGATGAATGAGGATGTGGAGAAACTGAATCTCTCATGCATTGGTGGTGGAAATGCAAATGGTACAACCATTCTGGAAAATTGTTTGGCAGTCCCTTTCAAAACTGAAAATGGACTTACCATATGATCTAACAATTGCACACTTGGGTATTTGTCCCAGAGAAAGAATTATTTATTTTCATGCAGGAATTTGAACACAAATAGTCATAGCAGCTTTATTCATAAAATCTCCAAACTGGAAACTACCCCAATGTCCTTTAATGGATGAATGGTTAAGGAAACTGTGATACATTCATACTATGGAATAAAACCCAGTAATAAAAAGGAATGGACTATTAGTACACTCAACAACTTGGGTGAACCTCAAGGAAATTGTGCTGAGTGAAAAAAATCTGAAAAGAAATGAGTGCATTTACATAGCATTCTTGGAATTACATAATTATAGAGCTAGGGATGGATGGAGGTGATGGGTGTGGCTTTCAAGGGGTAACATGAGGGAGTTTTGAGTTCATGGCAGAGTTTAGTACCTTGATTGTGGTGGTAGTTACAAGAGGCTACGCATGTGACAGCCTTGCACACACATATACACACACATATAAATGGTGAGACCTGATTATGATCTGTGGATTGTACCAATGTCAATTTCTTGATTTTGCTATTGTATTCTTGCTATGCAAAATTTTATCATTGTGGGAGGTTGATGGAATGGTGCACAGGAGATTCCTCTCAGAGGAATTGCCTTGGAATCATCTCACTAGAGCCGGAGGAGTTTGGGCCACCATCCCACCCACCACTCCCAACCCCTCTTGATTGAGGGTTGCCTCAGGGGATGGCAGGGCTCCGTATGTGCATGGTGCACATGCAGGAGAACTCTAGGCAGAGAAGGGGAGAGCCTTCACACTTTTCCTGGAGGTTGGAGTGGGAAGCTGCTAGCCTGCTTAGCTGCTGGGGAAGGCAGATAGGTGGAGAGGATAGAGTTAGGGTGTCGGTAGCCTCTGCCCTGGGCAGGGGCTCCAAACCTTGCTGCAGTCCACATTTGCATGGAAGCAGGGTGCTTCTGCTGTTGGTATTAGAGGCAGCACCATCTTCCTGGAGAACAGTGTTTAAGGAAGATAGAGGAGGGACTATCAACTCCTCTTTAGAATATGAAGAGAATGAGGTTCATAGATCTTATGTAGCTTGTCTTAAAACACCCATTCCTGCTAAAGTAAGACTCTGAAACTTTCAGTTCTCTTTTATTGCCTTAGAGGCCAGGAGCAGCAATGTTTGTTAAATCCATGTGCTAATGAATTAGTACCCCCTCATCCCAAAGGACAGACATCAAGTTTGCTTATTTGCTCCCGTTCAGAGCTTCAAGGAGAAATAACTAGAATTTTGTGTGCCAACCAGCCATTTCCTGGAGTTGAGAGTTGTCAACATCAGGCAGAATGATGGTGAAAGATTTCGTTTCTTCAGGCATGTGGAAATCCTTAAGCAAGGAAAATAAAATATTCCTTCTCTTAGCATAGCAGGCGCTGTACAGTGTGTGCATGTGGGGGCGCTGCTCATTCAAAGCCTGGCAAGCATTGAGTGTTGGCACTAGAGCCCCAAATCCTAGATGCCGAGGCTCAGGAAGTCCAAGCAGAAGGGCAGATGTCTGTGAATTTGGAGGGACTGCTGTTTGCTTCTCAGTTGGCTGCGTGAACCCAGGAAGGACATGGTAGTCACATTGTGGACTGTTCTTTGGTACTGTTTTTCTTCCACAGTCCATGCTAAAGGGTGACCATGTTTATATTATGTGACCTCACTCTACTGAACAATTAGATCCAGGGTGGATTAGGAGATCAGACCCTGACAGAATCAGGGTCTCTTTTGAGAATATGAAATAGCCACACAGGGACCATAGTCAGACAGTGGTGGGGCTTGAACTGGAAGGTCCTGTGGAATCAGGGTCAGAGCTGGAGCCTTTGCAATTCACAGTTAAAAAGGATGAAGGAAGCCATGGATTAAATAGAAATTCTATCACGAGTGACAGAAGATTAAAATCCAATTAGCTTGCACACAAAAAGGGGATTTACTAGTTCTGACACCTGTAAAATACAGGACGATGTGTGCATCAGGTGCTGCTAGCTGCAGGGGCTCAAATGCTGCCGTAGGATCTGTTTCTCCCTTTATTGTTAAACTCTGCCCTCTTCCATCCATTGGTTTCATTCTCACACAGGGTTGATCTTCTTAGTCACAAGATGAACCCAACATCCCCAGAACCTTCAAGGCAAAGAGTAGGAGTCTCTTCCCAAGCAAATGCCTTACTGTAACTTATTGATTTGACCAGGAGCCCATTCCTGGACCAATTTCTGTGACCAGAGGGAAAAGAATGAGCTGACTAAGGCCTGGCCATGAGTTGCATCGCTAGAATTGGTCGATAGAAACGTCATGAAATCATATGGACTGACAAAGGATTTCTGGAAGAATGAATGGATATTGGTTAGTGTCCTTACTCACAAATTACAATGGAAGTCCACTATACCATTACTAGATTTAGGAGGGTTTATATATAGAGAGAAATGGAACTACCCAGGGTAGAACAGAGATGGGAGAGAATGGAGTCAGGTAGAGAGTGATAGATAATGGCCAAGAGAAGGAGGGAAGAAAAGGAGGGGCCAAGGAAAGAAGACAATAGACAGACCCCCTTAGTTCTTTACTTTCTTGGTTTCATCCCCATCCCTCAAAGCCCCATCGGGAATTGCATTTGTGTACTTTCAATGAACCCTCTTTTTCACCCAAAGTGTTTTGAATGGACCACCAGTCCCATACTCAGAAATACTTGGTGCCCTGGCCACCTGGACAGATGCCTGTATTAACACTTAAGTGGGGTAAATGGCGGGTGTAGATGCACTTTAATAGATGAATTGTGAGTGTCCATGGTTTCAGCATTAATTTCTCAAACTGCAATTGTCTCCCCAGTTACTAAGCACTGTTAGTCCTAATTAACCAGTTTGCAGGCAATTTTTCAACCTATCAAGTAGTGAAATAAAATAATGAGCTTGACTGAGGAGGTCTGGAAAGATGGTGAGTCCACTGGGGAATTAGTGTTTTATTATCAATTCCACTCATGGTTGAACTACGGAGGGATTTTTTTTCTTTTTTTTCTTTTTTTTTTTCTTTTTTGCCACTTTCTTCCTAATCATACCTTCAAGTAAGGAGAATCCTGTCAGGATATTAAGATGAAAGATGCCTCTATGTTTCCTTTATAAATGAGCTCGATTTAATTCATGATTACACCCTGTTAATTTGGATGCCTTAATGATCCCATTCGCAGGAAAAGGAAATCAAATGAATGCATTATGCCCATCTCATTCAATATCATCTCTAAGGATTTTCTCTATTAGAAAACAAAATATTTTTAAAAAATCCTTATTCCTCTGTTTCCACATGTGTGATTGGACTTTGAAGCTCTTCTTTTTGATGATTTTTCATCAACAGAAACTGTGAAGGGAAATATAGTCAGCTGATCAACTCGTTAAAATCCTGTAATTCTTGAGTCCTCCTTGATCTTGCCTTGTCTGCTTTTCCATTCCCCTCTTCATGCACCCTGGGCTTCATACAACTTACCCTCATTAAGTATCTGTTGAAGGAAGGAGAGCTGCCTGTCCCCCCACCCCCATCCCCATCTAAGCGGTCTTCCCACAGCCGTGCCTTGCTGGCCAATAGGAAGCTCTGCTTTCCCACTGAACACTTGGCCTCGGTGTGGACTAGCACTCTGTGTTCTTGGTTTCTTTGAGCAGAGCTGAGACAGGCTGACATTTCTACAAAGTGCATCACTGAAAATGTGTGAGAGAATGGGGAAATAAACAAGGAAAATGCACTAATGGATAAAATGTTCATGTTTCCTTATGAGCTTAAGAATTCCATCAAACTGGTTGAGAGATTTACCAGGCTCAACTATATCTGACTTCTGTGGGCCAGACATGATTCTATCTGAGCCTCTCTTCTCCCCATATCTATGTGGCCAGAACCCCTTGCTTTCCCAGTTTGAAGGAGCTACCTGCCTGGATACTTTGCCTCCTTCCTGGGACTATAACAGAAAATCTCTCCTTTTAGTGAATTCAAATGCTTTTGCCCAGTCAAGCACATCTTTCCACTCTCAAGACACTCTCACTTTAGTCTAAAGCAGTGGTTCTCAAGAAACAGTCACTGGAACAGCTACATCAGCATCACCTGAGGACTTGTTAGAAATGCAAATTCTCAGGCCCCACCCAAGACTTACTGAAGTAGAAATCTGGGGTAGGCTCAGAAATCTGTATGTCTACAAGCTTTCCGGGTGATTCTGATGCACATTCATGTTTGAGAACTTCTGGTTTAAAGAACCCAGTCCAGTCAGAAGAAAGAGGGCACTGAAGAATCTACTTTGTGGTAGTGGTTGTCAGCTTCCAAGCTTACAACTGTTCCATTGTCTTATGGTAGAGGTTTCAGACTAGTGGCCTTTACAAATATGTGTATGTGCACTCCATTCAGTGTTTCAAATTATTTTTAATTAGTTGCCTGCATTTGAAAAATCAGGATATTTTAAGTGAAAATTTGGATTTCTGTATTCTCTTGAATATTCAGAAGATCTAACAACTTTGAGCTTGAGATTCCCACTTATCTGGAGCTGAGTGGTAGCTTTTCTCTTTAGATGGAGCCTGCATTCTCCAGATTTGCCCACTACTTCCTGTTGTATCCCCAACACTGAAGTTTACTGTCAGTTGCCATTTATCCTTGTGCTTGTCCTATTTTACTTATTTTAAGAAAAAAACTCAAATCTTTCTTGAATCCATAATGTTATCAAAAGGGAGAAAATATAGACCAGAGTGTCAGGTAGATTCAAGAAAAATGGGATAAGGTTTATTTATTCATGGAAGTGAAGAATAAATGTAAATGTTTAATCTGTAAATAAAGCATGTCTTTCTTAAAAGAACACAGTTTAAGATGGCAACTAAATATACACCAGCTCAAGTCATGATTTTATCTTTGTGGCTCAATGGCCATTTGTATTTGAAATCTTTGCATTATGATTTTTAGTTTCTCCTTGTCAGTTCCTGTAATGAGTATCCCCCAGTCCTTCCTGCTAGATTCCACTCTGTTTTTGAGTCACAGCCCCAAGAAATCCATGCCGTATTCTAAGAAGCATACTCTGGTGAGGTCTCTGTCAGAGCTGTCAGCAACTTAGATCTGTAGACCCTGCCTTAACAAGAATGTCCAGGATATGAAGGCATGAACTCATCAAGGAAGTGCTCAAATCTTTGAGGTTCCAAACTAGCCAGTGGGTAGAATTAAGAAAAAAAAAATCTGCAGCAGTCAATATGCAAAGTCTTGGGGTTCGGGGCAATTTTAGTTATCTACTGTTATTCAACAAACTACTCCAAAACCGAGTGGTTGGTTGGGTTGTTCCTCTGCCTGAGCTCACTCTTGTAGCTAAATTCAACTCAACCTTTTGGCTTGTCTGGAAGATTCAAGATGGCCCAGGCACATGCCTGGCAGTTGGTGCTGGCTGTTGGCTGAGGCATCTTGGTTTTCCTCCACGAGATCTTTCATTCTCCAGTAGGCTAGACCAGCTTCCTTACACAGTGATCTCAAGGTAATGTTTCAAGAGAGCAAGCACAAATTCATAAGCACTCATCAAATTTCTGTGCTATGTTTCCTGATGTCCCATTGGCTAAAGCAAGTCACAGAGCCAAGCCCAGAATCAATGGGGGAGAGAAACACACAAGGATATGGATACTGGGAGGAGTGATGCAGTGGGGCCTTTACTATACAAACTACAGCACAATAGTGGGCAGTCAGTTCATTCTCAGTTGGGATTCCTTCCGACTGGCCGCAAGACACTGCACTTAACCCTCTGGCAGGGTAACCAATAGAAACATTAACTTTGTTTCTTGGATCTTGATAGATTTTGTTGGAGTTTATTGGATCCATGAATAAAGCTAGACCTTTTTATGTTCATGGATTTTAGGAAGAGTTTTAGGAGAAAACAGAAGCTTCTTGAAGTCAGCCTTGTCCAGGTTCTTGTGAGATTATTGAGGCTATCATGGCACACATCCTTGAGGATAAGGGAAGAGAAGAAATGGACGCTTTTGAGGTATACCCAGATAGAGAAGGATTAGATTTTCCGAGACTGGGAAGAAAAATGAGGCCTCTAGGGTTGTCAAGCATTGGCAACCTGTGCTTAGTTTCCTTTTATTAAGTTGGTGTTAAAGTAATTGTAGTTTTGCATTGTTGAAATTTGCTGTTTGATATTGGAATGCATTCTTAAATAAATGTGGTTATGTTATACATCATTTTAATGTGCATTTCTCACTTTATGTTTGTTTGCTAATGACTTATTACTTGCTGTTTATATTTATTTTAGACTATGGAAATGATGTTAGACAAAAAGCAAATTTGAGCGATTTTCTTATTTGAATTCAAAAATGGGTCGTAAAGCAGGGGAGACAACTTGCAACATCAACAACACATTTAGCCAGGAGCTGCTAACGAACGTACAGTGCAGGGTGGCTCGAGAAGCTTTGCAAAGGAGATGAGAGCCTTGAAGATGAGGAGCGTAGTGGACAGCCATTGGAAGTTGACAACCAATTGAGAGCAATCATCCAAGCTGATCCTCTTACACCTACGAGAGAAGTTGCCAAAGACCTCAGCGTTGACCATTCTACAGTCGCTCAGCATTTGAAGCAAATTGGAAAGGTGAAAAAGCTTGATTAGTGGGTACATTATGAGCTGACCGAAAATTTTAAAAATCGTCATTTTGAAGTGTCGTCTTCTCTTATTCCATGCAACAACGAACCATTTCTCAATTGGATTATGATGTGTGATGAAAAGCGGATTTTATATGACAACAAGGGACAAGCAGCTCCGTGGCTGGACCAAGAAGAGGCTCCAAAGCACTTCCCAAAGCTAAACCTGCACCAAAAAACAGTCATGGTCATTATTTGGTGTTCTGCTGCTGGTCTCATCCACTACAGCTTTTGGAATCTCAGCAAAACCATTATGTCTGAGAAGTGGGCTCAGCAAATCGATGAGATGCACCGAAAACTGCAATGGCTGCAGCCGCCATTGGTCAACAGAAAGGGCCCAATTCTTCTCCACGACAATACCCTACCACACGTTGCACAACCAAAGCTTCAAGAGTTGAACGAATTGGGCTACGAAGTTTTGCCTCATCCGCCATGTTCACCTGACTCTCACCAACCGACTACCACTTCTTCAAGCATCTAGACAACTTTTTACAAGGAAAATGCTTCCACAACCAGCAGGATGCAGAAAATGCTTTCCAAGAGTTTGTCAAATCCTGAAGCATGGATTTTTAAAGCTACAGGAATAAACAAACTTATTTCTCATTGGCAAAAATGTGTTGATTGTAATTGTTCCCATATTGATTAATAAAGATGTGTTTGAGCGTAGTTATAATGATTTAAAATTCATGGTCCAAAACTGCAATTACTTTTCCACCAACCTAATAGTACCAGGGAGATTGCAGAACCCCTGGGGTTGGGGTAAGGATGACAGTATGCTGCAGAGAGAGAGGCTGGGCTCCAGTAAAGCCAACATGCATGCTGGGCACTCCAAGGGCTCCTCTGATATAGAACATAGTGTGGATGGTGCCCCCTGGAGTTGTTTGACATTGAGACCCAGAACACAGGCACCCCGATTTTCAGGCTAGCAAAGATTCTCATGCCTACTGTGTTCTAACTATCAGAAGGGAAAATTCCAAATGTTTGTTTGTTTAAGACCCAAGGACATTTGTGAGATACAGCATGGGGGAAAGGGAGCACCAGCAAATTTCCACCCTATGAGCAGGATAAAGACAACAAGTGCGTTGCATAATTTAAAAGCGATAATGTTAATGATAGTTCTTTCACACTCACATTTTTGGATTACAGCTCATTCTGCTGCAATCCTTTTGCACCCAGTAGGTTGGAAAAAGATTGCAGATTTTTCTCTATGCAAGTCGGCAGTGAGATTTCTAGTCCAAAGTTCTTTCCTTCTTGGAGTCTTTATCCACAGGACATAGCCTGTGGCCTATAGACCAGTTTATGTGCCCTCCCCATATTCCACTGTCTCTGCTAATGCTGGTTGTTTTCTTCCTTCCCTGTCTTTTTTGTGTTTGTTTTAACTTTGTCCCTCAGGTCCCCCTGCTGAGTATAACTCTTGCAAAAAGTGGCTGAGAAAAGAATGAAAAAAAAAAAAAAAAAGAACCATAGATAAGGTAGGAAGAAATCCTGCAATCTGAGGTCTTGCCTCAGAGCTTGCCTCTTCTGACTTGGAAGGATGTCAAGAAAGGGGGAACCCATCTGAGCCTTGGACTTAGCTGGTACCATCAAAGAAGTCTCTGTAGGTCCTGTCTGTACTGGGCTAGCTCATTTCTGGAAGACATCTCAGTGGTAATTCTTTCCAAATTAGAAAATATATTGAACAAGATCAGCAGAGAGTGTGTGTGAGTACAGTTTTGGGTTGGGAAACTGGACCTACTATACCAACTTCCTAAAGAAGAGAAGTCATGCAGAGGTTGGCCAGATCGTAGAATCAAAAGGTGAGACAAAATTTCCTGAGATGAGAATGCCCTAGAAGCTTACATGCTATTTCATCTCTATTTGACTGGCCACTTTAGTGTGTGTGCATGTGTTTGTGTGTGTGTGTGTGTGTGAGAGAGAGAGAGCGAGCGAGAAAGACTGAAAGAGAGAGAGAGGGAGAGGAGAGGAAGGGGAGAGAGAGGGAAGGGGGGAGGAAGAAGGAGGAGGAGGAGGAAGAGGAGAAGGAGAAGGAGGAAGATGAGGAGAAAAGGATAATGAGGATAATGAGGAGAAGGAGAAAGGGAAGAGGAAGAGAAAAGAGAGGAAGAAAATGAAAATCTTGAATACCCACCCATCCTTCATGGCCTGTGAAAGTGTCACCTCCTCCCTGAAGGTAGCCCTTATCTCCACCCCCACATGCTCCCACTTCCACCTCCATATATCTTACACAGACCACCAGGGAACTCACACACTTTCAATTGCAGTTGTTTGTTGGTCCACGTATTTTCATTTCTCTGGTCTAACTTGACCTTTGCATATAAACAGTATCAATGAATAAATGAAAGAAAGAATGAATGAATTCCAGGGGTGTATAAAAATAATTAGAATGCTGAGATGTTTGGGGGAGAAAAAAGCATAGTGAATTGATGGTGGCCCAGGAACTCAGATATTCCCATACTTATCTCCTGAGGGCTCAGCTTGATGAAGAGAGTTCAAAGGGTACAGACAGGAGATGGGAGTGGTAAGAGGTGGGGGGAAGGTCCCTGAACTCAGGAGGTAAGAAGGCCTTCCACCCTTCAGCAGAAGTGCGGTCCTCACGGTGAGAAACCCTACACCTCACCCTCCCCTACCCAATGCCTTCAACCATACTTCCCTTCTTTTAGGTGGTTCAGTTCCTTCTCTTAAAGTTAGAGTAAACTGATAATTAAGCAATTAGGCATCAAAGGGAAGTTCTGACAGCCCTGGCACTTGTTCAAGAAACCAGTTAGGAAATTACAATGGAAATAAAGTACAATTAATTTGAGTCCTCCTTTCAAGGGATATGGGGTCCCCAGGGGGGCTGGGGCTCAGTGTAGTGCAGTGGAGATGTCTTCAGAGTTCTGGATTAGGGTCCTGGCCATGCCCCAGGACTTCTTGGAGTGGTCTTGTCCATGGGGGTAGCTTCTGAGGACCAGAATCGTTCTTGCTCCTGCCCCTGCAAGATGGACTTCTTTCACTGAGGTCCCCTGGACTATGCTGGCAGGCTAAAAAGCATGGCACATCTTTCTGGGTGTCAGTTGTCCTAAAAAATAGTGGGATTATGGATGCTTAAATATATCAATTAGTTAATAATTTAAAATATTCTTTTTTCTCTGAAGTCAGCATCTCTCCTTTAAACACCTTCTGTGCCAGGCACTATTCTAAGTACTGGTGTTACAGTAGGGCATAGAACAGACAAAATTCCTGGCCACACAGAGTTTATATTCTAGTCATGGGAGAAAAATAATAAACAAATAAGTAAAATAAACAGGATGTCAGGTGGTGATAAGTAAAATGCAGAAAAAGAGAGCAGGGAAGGGAGATTGGTGATGTGGGGTGTGACTTTAAGTAGGCAGGTCAGGAAAGAGATAGTGAAATGTTAGCAATGCAAACATATGAGGGCTCCTACGTTTGCTTCCATTTTTAAAAATAAAGTCCCTTTCTTCTCCTCTGATCGTCAGAAAGTCATGTAACTGGTTTCCCTGTGTTGTTAATCTTTTTATTTCCAATCTGTGCCTCACACTTCAGCCAGAATAGCTTTTATTCATTCATACTTGGTGACATTGTAAAATGGTGCAACCATCGTGGAAATCAGTGTGGTGATTCCTCAGAAAGTTGGACATCAAATTACCATATGATGTGGCAGCACCACTTCTTATTATATACCCAAAGGAATTTAAATCAGGGACTCAGATATTTGTGTATCAGTGGTTATAGCAGCATTATTCACAATGGCCAAAGGTGAAAGCAACTCAAGTGCCCATCAACAGATGAATGAATAAGCAAAATGTGGTATATACATACAATGGAATATTACTCAGTCTTGAAAAAGAGCAAAGCTCTATATGTTACAACATGGATGAACCTTGAAGATATTATGTTGAATGAAATAGGCCATACAAAAAAAGACAAATATGATCTTGCTTACATGACATACCTAGAATAAGCAAATTTCATAGCGATAGATAGTAGAATACTGGTTACTAGGTGCCATGAATGAGGGGAAAGGAGAATTATTGCTTAATGGGTGCAGAGTTTCTGTTTGATTGGGAAAAGGAATGGGAATGATGGTAGTACAATATTTTGAATGTAATCAATATCACTGGACTGTACACTTGAAAGTGGTTACAATGGGAAATTTGAATTTTATTGTGTGAACACAATAAAAAGTACTAAAAGTTCCAAGATGGTTTCCTATCATCAGGGGGTAAGAGCTCAAATACCAAATACATACATGTATCAGGCTGGTGATAAAAATGTGTAATGGGGGTAGGATTGGGGTTGTGTAGACTGAATAACATGACATGAGTCTAAAGGGACAGCTATTCCTTGTCTCTAGTTGGTTGCTGCAAAGACATGTGGACCTGGTGTTGCCAGATTTTGAATTTTTGTGATAATCAAAATCCAGAGAGTTATGTAAAATCTTCTCACTTTCAGATGTTGGTAGTCAATTAAAAGACCTTTAAACCTTAATTGGGTAAACAAAACACCTCTCCAAACACCACACAACACCTATGGTTCAGCTACAGTAAACTGCTGTTCCCCACTCCACCACCCTCTTTCATGACTTTGGCTCTTCTTGTTACTTTTTGTTCTACATAGAATGGCAAGCTCCTATTCATGCTACATGCCAGCTCAGGCATCACCTTCTCTGTGAATCCTACCTTTACTCTCCAGCCAAGAACTTTCCAGAAATTTTCCAGGAATATTCATAGCACTAGGCGCATGCATCTGCTGTTTGATATAGCACATTATTTAGTAAGGCATTTGCATTTTGTCTTTCCATGTAACTCTCTCAAAGGCAGGAAGAGCTTCTTTTGTTTCTGTTTTCCAAGCCCCTCAGAGGGCATTTCTAGAAAAGGTGGTCAGTAGGAAAGCATAGAGGTTAGCAGCTCAGGCTCTGGACACATACTCCACTAAAATCTTAGCTCCACTATTTACAAATTGTCTCTGCCAAAATGGAGATAATGAAGAAAGGAGCTAATGCATGTAAAAATGCCTTTTGATGCTTGGCACATTGTCAACTCTCAATAAATGTTCATGAAGATCAGAAGGAAGGGATCTATTTCTGCATCCCTTCAGTCTGCTTAGATTAGAAAGAGGAAAATCCATTTCTAAGAATGTATATTGTAAAGTGTCTTTCAAAAGTCGTCTTTTCTCTGGACCCATATATGAAGACAAATCTCCACTTTGCATGGAACCCAAAGCCCATGTGGTAATTCCATGGTGCAATTGGAGTGCAAGGAAGAGGAAGCTGAGGCTGAATTCTGGTCCCTCTTCTGGCCCTCTCTCTCATCGGGCTTCTTGTTCCTAGACTCAGCCACCTTTCCTCCCTAACTTTCCTACCCTGATCACAATATCTCAGTAGCTTTAAACATTTTTCTTTTGAAATATGGGACTCTGCTCTCTTAATAGCACTAAAAATAAAAACTTATGAGTCTTTACAATTCTAAAGTTTGACAACTAGTCTCTAAGTTGATCTTTACAACAGTTCTCTGAAATAATTAGGGCAAGGTTTAACATCTCTATCTTAAAGATGCGGAAACCAAGACCCAGAGAATAAAAGTGACTTCCCTGAGATAATCCGTCAAAATGAGTCGCGAAGCTGATACTAGAACACCAGTTACATACTCTCGTTCCCTTTTACCATATCATACTGAGTCTTAAAAGGGGTTTCACCTCACCCAGAAATTATTCGTTTGACTGATATTTATTGAGTGCCTACTGTGTACAGTGCAGGGAATAAAGCAGAGGGCAAGATGACCCTATGCTTCCATGGAGATTACATTCCAGTTTCTGTCTAAACCTATTAGATGCAGCTTAATGTAGATATCACTGAAGCAATGTGTAAATGCATTGATATATTTAATTCATGCTTATTGATCACTGGTATTGGGAGTGGAGGAATAGATATTTGTAGTATGGGAGGTTTGGGAATTCACTCAAGGTCTGAGTATCTGGGTTTGTAGGAGGGGCACCTCTCCTGGATCAGGCTGTTAAAATTAATTCTGGTAAGATCTCATCCCATACTCCTGGTGTGAAAGGCCATTGTTGACTATGGAGGCTTTGCATAGCAGCCCCTGGGGATGGAGAAAGGACCCAGCCCCAGAGAACCTTAGAGACTAAAGCAAGGCCTATGGATCATGTAAGCACCTTAGCAACACCCAGTAATCAATGGATGAATGTCAATTTTTCCAAGGTAATCATGTGCTCTAAAGGAAGAGAGAGACTTTGATGCCTGTGTCTACAAACCATCTACTGGGAAATACTTCTTAGAACAGACAAGTCCTTGCTTCAGTGTAATGTAATGACAAATGTAATGATCATTTGTGTGTGTCCACTAAAGATGAACAGCCTTCAGGAAGCTCAGGCAGGTTAAACAACTGTGTTCTAACCTAGATCTTCTATAAGAAGCTTCTATCCACAGAGTGGATAAGAATTCATGCTTCATGTCAGATTATCAGCTGTCACCTAGAGGTGGGCCAGGGCAATTTAGTTGCCCTCTCTGAGACACAGTCTTGTCATATATAACATTACTGTTAAAAAAAATATTGCCTATTTAACAGGGTTTGGGTCATAATTAAATTAGAAAATCAATGTACAGTTCTTAGCACAAAGTCTGGCTCAAATAAATAAATATATTTTAGCTATTTTTATTTTTAATTCATTTCCCATTTTCTTGAGAGGATTTTTCCTTTCTCTGATACTGATAGTTTCACTTTTTCTATCCAGGGTTCCCTGCCAAGCCATCCTAAAATACATAATGCATTGGGAAGAAATAAGTCTTGAGCTGGTGGCATTAGGTCAAGTGTTTTGCTTGTTTGTTTTTTAATTTGTAAAAACAAATATTTTATGATAAAGTATTTTCCATTTTTATTTAATATATGTTAAAGTAAAATAAATTTTTCATATTTTAAAAAAATTAGTGGTTGTAGGTTTACAAAAAAAATCATACAGAGAGTACAGAGTTCCCAATACCACCCCCCACACAATTTCCCTCATTATTAATATTTGCATTAATGTGGTACCTTTGTTACAATGATGCAATAATATTATAATAACTCTACTGTTAACTATAGTCCATAGTTTACAGTTCTATGGCTTTTGTTTTTTTATTTTTAATTCTGGTAATGCATATACAACCTAAAATTTTCCATTGCATCCACTTTTAATAATATATTTCAGTGGTGTTAATCACATTCAAAATAGTGTTCCACCATAAACACCGGCCATTACCAAAGCTTTTCCATCACCCCTAATAGAAAACTCGTGCCAATTAAGCATTAAGTCCCCATTCCTCATCTCCAGCCAGTCTCTGGTAACCTATATTCTAGTTTCTGATTTTAAATGAATTTGCATTTTCTATCTAGTTCATTTCCTTTCTCTTACAGACCTTTTAAAACTTCTTTCAGCAATGTTTTGTAGTTTTCCACACTTACCTGGCTTTGTTCTCTCTGTTTATGAAAGTGAAGTGTATTTAGACAACGTTGCTGGTATAGATAAGTTTTAAAAATAATAATTGTATTTTTTTATAACTATACCTGCTCAGCCCCTCCATCTCCCCATCTGGAGATATTAGTGAGAATAGCTGGACCACATCGGAGGAACTGGGTGGGGCTGGGGAGCTAGGAGTCTTGCTGCTCCAAAAGTTTTGTTTTCTTTTCTTGGGAAAGACCTTTTAGAAATTTTGAAATTCTATTGGTCTCCTTTCCTTTTTTGCTGTTGCTATTATTGTTACTAATTACCTTTGTTGTTATTTTCACTATCGTTTATTTCATTAGTATTGAGGGAGAGATTCTGTGATATTTTTATTTTTTCACTTTTGCCCAGGAGATTCCTTAACGGCGGACTTCGTGAAAAATTAAAAAATACAAGACAAAACAAAAACAACTTTGAGAATAAACATGACACACGAGAGAAGAATACAACTTACTCTACCATTAGCTTGGGCTTATATGTTTATATATACCTTTCTACTAAGTACTTATGATATGCAATAATCCTTGCTTCGCCTCCACTGTGGTTATTAACTCCAGTTTCTTGCAAAGTCCAGGTGTCCTGCTCCCCTTGTGCACCCAACTTGCCTCCTTCCTGGGGCCCTGGAGAGAATCATAGTTAGAAGTAGGATTCTAATCCCAGCTCACCACTCCCTAGTGATGAAAACTTTGGCAATTTATTAACTCCTCTGAGCTCCAGCTACCTCCTATTTCCTTGGGCTATTGTAGGGTTAGGTGAACGAATATACACAAAGCTTAAAACAATATCTGGTACATGCTATAATGAGTGTGAACTACTTTCGTCTATAGTGTTGTATTATTAAGGGTTTTCCAGAAAAACAGAGCCCACCTGCAGCCTGATGGAGTCCAGCCAAGATGATCCGAGTCACCACTGGCTTGCAGACTTGTAAACATGAGAATAAATGCTATGGCTATAAGACACTGATTTTTGAGATGGTGAGTTATGCAGTATTATTGTGTCAATAACTGGCTGATATATTGGGCTAGGATGCTAAGATTAAACCCTGTTCCACAGGGCACCCTTGTGTCAAGAGCAGTTTTATGGGTTACTTTCCCCAGTTCCAATCCCAGACTCCTTTCTTCCTCACCAATATGTGTAACTCATGTCCCACCATGCCATATACAGGATCCCACCTAATGTATAACCCAGCCAATATACTTGTAGGCCAAAAATGATACAAGCACTGCAATAGCCAGAAATAATCAAACATTCTGCAATGGGAGTATGAGCCCAAGGGTGCAAAACCAAAGTGAATCTAAGTGAAAGTTCAGACACTAAATCTCAGACAGAAGACTCGGGAAAGAGGTAACGAGGTTTTAGTTGAAAGACTTGAAGACTGCTTGTGTAATATTCTCATGTCTTTTGTAGGTAGAGGTATAATTATTTCATTATGTTTTCCTGTGAAGTGTGAAAACTCTCTTTGCCAATCCTCTTAAATTAGTTAAATATAATATTCAGAGAGACAGGAGACAGAGCAATGTTAATTGAAAGTGGAGAGGTGTTTATAGGTTGATATGGTGCGGCCAACTGTGACTAAAATTAATGTTGGGGATTCCTGCAACTGTCTGATACCTGCGAGTTTATCCTATATTTCCTGGCACCCAGAGAGTCTTGTTCAATGTGTCACAAATCCAGCATGACTTGGAGAAGATTTCTGCAAATTGGGTCAAAAGAAGATGCAATTTTAATTACTTTCAATTTGTAAGATTTTGCTTGATGAAGTATTGAGGACAATGGGAGAATTTTTCAACATTCATCTCACTCTTGGTAAATTGTTGATGAAATCATTGCTGAGCCTGTCACTGGTCCTCCCTTTGTGTTTGTGGGTCACTTATGACACATTCCTGAAGAGAGGCTCCATTCATTTCCTTCTTGGCACACTGGCCTTAGAGACTGTCAGTTGGGGGTTGTATTAGTTTCCCAGCTGCTAAAAAAAATACTACACAATGGGTTGGCTTAAACAGTGGGAATTTATTGCCTCACAGTTTTGAGCTTAGGAGAAATACAAAATCAAGGCAAAATCAAGATGATGCTTTCTCTCTAACGATTAGGGCATTCTAAGGGCAGGTACCGGAGATCATTGGGTCCTTGGCTTTTCCATCACTTGGCAATGCATATTTTCTGGGTTTCATTGACCTACAGCTTCTTCCTGTGGCTTTCTCTCTCTACGAATAAATTTCATTCTGCTTATAAAGGACTCTGATAAACCGGATTAAAGCCTAGCCTGATTCAGTTGGCCACACCTTAGCTAAAGAAAACATCTTCAAACAGTCCTGTTTATAAAGGGTTCACAGCAACAGGATTGGATTAAGGTTAAAACATGTTTTTTTTCTGGGGTACATAATTCAATCCATGTATGGTTGCTCCATAGTTCGATTCGTTGAGATTATATCAAAATGGAAATGGTAGGACATTAGAAGACAGTGTTTACTTCTATTTTTTGTCTTTTCAAAGCAAGTAATTCCTAGTTGTTTCCTGTGCTGCTTCTGTTTGAAGATGGATTCTTCAATTGTGTGACCAAAACCATTGCTTATTTGGTCAATGGGACAAATATTAGCAGAGTAACCCAAGACCCCTAGCCAAGCCTCTCTATTTTAAGCGTGACCAGTTAGACATACCAAAAGAGTAAGCAGAGGTATTTTTTAAATTAATATCTATTTTTTTATTTTTTAAAAGATACTTAGATTACATAAATGTTACACAAAAAATATAGGGCAGAGGTATTCTGATCCCTTTCTTTACTGCATTCTGGGCAGAAGTTGTGAGACCATGCTGACATCTAATCACATATTTATTTATTTGCATCCAATCACATTTTTATTTATTTGGAACACAGAGCGTATATTTATAAGTATTCTTGTATGGGATAATCTGGCAAGTCTGGTTTAAACAAAAAAGAATTTTGGACAGGAAATGGACAGATGATTGTGTTTTCTTCCCTTAGATACATAGCCTAGATTGTGTTAGGAAACAGAGCTATTAATATAGCTTTGTTTAAAAGCAATAGTTAATAACAGCCACTGTCAATATTATTTATATCCTGTAAGGAAGGGAGTTGTTACACACCGGTAACCTTGGGCCCAAAGCCCATATGGGAGATTTTTCTCAAGTGACCTCATGACAGCATCTCTCTGGTTTCCACTGACTAAGGCTATGAAGGTGGTTCAAGTCTTTATTTCCCTCTGGGCCTGTCTTGGCCATGCTGATGGTCACGTGTGTCACTGATGTCCTGAACTGATATCTCTTTGGCCAAAGGCTTATTTCTATATCTTCAGGCCCAAGAATTCTCTCTTGGATCCATTTAATATATCGAGAAGTTTGATTCTTCATAAAGAGATGTCTCCTTGCAGAAGCCTTCCTTGATCACCCAATCTAAAATATCCCCTGCGCTGCCACTTTAGATAACTTTGGCTCTAGCTTATAGCTATGTGCAATTATCTTTACTCTTTTACTTATTTGCTTATTTGGTTTCAACTGAATATAAATTCCATGAGATCAGGGCCCTTTCTTTCTTATTCACTGATACCTTCCTATCAGAGATACATAGTGCTTCTAGTGCATAGAAGGGCTTTGGCACATAGTAGGTATTCAATTAAACCTTGCTAAAATAAAGAAAGGATGACTGAGTGAACTTGAGATCCTCTCATATGGTCCATTTCAAATTATCTCTTCTGCAAAGAGAAATATCGTCTTCCTTTGTCTAACTAAACATTTCTGATTCTCTCAACTTCCAATGGTTTCTAACCTTTTCCATTTTGATTATAACTCTGGAACGTGCAGTTTTGTCAGTGCACCATATTAGAATGTGAACTCAGAGCCAAACGTAAATATTTTAGGGGAGGTCTGATGAGGGTGAGTAGATAGTTAGCTGAGAGATTCTGACTGAGGAGAAGAGATGGAAGAGAGATTAATTTCTATAGGGAGAAGATTGGGGGCAATCAGATAAATTTTAGGAAGACTTTGAAATGAAAGTAAGAGCAAGAGGGCTTTCCCTAGTAGGTGCTTTGGTGAGAGACTCATGCTGAAATCTCCAGACCTGGGGCAGTAAATTGTCTACACCAGGATCTGGAAGTATGGGGGATAATGATCAAAGGGAGGCAGTGTTTGGACTATCACAGTGACCAACAATGAACAGCAGTGATCCCACTGTTTATAATTAATTTTAAAGCAAATTTCCATTTATAGAAATAAAAGCATCGAGATTCTTTTTTATTGGTAAGCTAGTCCTAAAGCCTTGCTAAAAATTTCCCCTCAATCCCCAAACTACTTTCTCTTGAAAGTCTTTGGTTGGTAGAACCTAGTCGATTCTCCTTTGGAAAAACCCATTCCAAATAAATGAATGAATCATGCCAGATTACTTTTGGAGAAATGAGGAGAGTATAGCTCCAATAAAGCAGTAGACTATGCAGACATGCTATTCAGCTGATGATTTCTCTGTTTATCCTAGAGTGCCCCATTGACCTGGTAGGGAAGCTAGGTTCCCTTTTCTGACCAGGGACTCCCAGGTGCTGCTTGTGGGTAGGGGTCAGATTGGCCCCACTCCAGTTCTCAGCGGAACAGCCATTTGTAAAGATCCATCCCACATTTTGGCCAATACTTCCCCAATTTCACTCTTGAGTTATTTCAAAACAGGTGAGTGGATGGCTCCAGGACTTCAGCTAATCTCTATCTACTTTGTGCACTTCTTGGGACTAGATCTAGTGCCTCAAATCCATGTTTTCTAAGAGATGATGAGGTGGGAAATATCTCTAACACCTTCCTTTGCCCATCCCATACGATCTTAAATGGCCTTGAGGTCATCACTGAAAGAAAGTTTTCATCAACAAGATTTAGAATCCCCTACCACCTGTTTGTTGTCCTGGTGCATTCAGAGAATGCTCTGGGAGTTTTTAAAGGCCTCCTCAAATTATCTCTTGAGCTACCTAATGCTGGGTAGGATCTTGGCTGTTGCTCTGATGTGAAAAAAGATGCCATTCATGGTCCTGAATACATCATTCTTGGCTCCATGGATACCTTTCTGGGGAATTACAAAATCATTTTAAAATCACCTCTAAGCTCCAGGATTCTAGGCCATAATCCTATGGCCTTGCTTCTAAATCCTGCCTCCATTTCAACTTAGACATGGGATGGATTTGGAGTGTTCAAAGAATCTTAGAGTGGTAACCCAAATCACAAATAGGCATGGAAGGTAGCAACTTGAGATTATGAAACAAGGGAAGGATTTAAGGGAGTGATAAATCCCTGTTACTGAAATGTCATCAGTATTTCCTGGGCTGAATGTGGCAATTTCCTTGGTCAAAGGAGGGTGAAAACTAGACTTTAGAATGCTGCATGTTCAGCCCATGTGTGTATGCATGAGTGTGTGTCACTAAGCATTTGAAACAAGCCTTGACAATGCCCACACATGGTAAATGGACCTTCATAATCTATGCCCCATCTACATTTCCAGTTTATCTTCTCATACTTCACTCTCTAACCCATCCTTCACCCTGAGATCTAGCTACACTCAACTTCCCTGAACACACAATATCTATTCAGGTCTCCTGTGCACACGTGCCAGCTCCCCTATCTTTAGTGCCTTCTCTCTTCTCTGCACCCCAAACTTATACTCATCTGTTGGGGCCCAGGTCAGTGAAGACTCACTCCATTCTCTCAAGCAGAATTGCATGTCCCTTCCCCTGTATCTCCTCAGCACTTAGCAAGGTCACCTCTTAAGGTACTCAGCATGATGGCTTGTAATGGCTTATCTATGTATAATTGTTTCCATACAAGGGAGTTATATCCTTAAAAATTTCAATATTGGACAAAGAGGAGTCATTTCTCTTATGGGTTGACTGGCTCTCTTATCCCATCTTTCCCCAGTCTCTGCCAACTGCATTCCCTGAGACCTTCTTTGGTAGACTCAGCCCTGCCCATTTCCTAAGCCAATCTGACCAGGCAAGGACTTTCCTGTGGGAGACGGGACACCAGATAGAGTCTTGCCACCACAGAGCACGTTTTTTGGGCATCCAGACTAGGACAGTGCCTCTGCCCATCTCTCTGTCATGTTTGCATGGCTGCACTTGTGCCTCTGTTTCCCGTCTGGCTCTCCTTCTTGTCTGCTGCCCTGACATCTGGCTGGAAGGGGCCATCCCCTCTATCAAGACTCATCCCTTCTCCCCAGGCCCACCTAAAACCACTGTCTGGAGCCCTGCAGAGAATGAGCTGACCACCCTAAATGGCATGCCCTCTGCCCCCGACTTTGAGAATCCCCTTGCCTGGGTCTCACCACGCTCCCACAGGCAGCCTTGGATGCCATGACATATGAACCAAGCTTCATTACTAGAAGCAGCCTTGTTGCCCAAGACGGGCTATTTTGGGAACCTGAGGGAGCCAAGGGGAAACAGTTTCGTAAGATGGGTGTGCGAGTCGTGAAGATATACGTTCAAGTATTATTTACTAGCTGTGAGACCTTGGGAAAGCTCTCTAAGCCTCAATTTCCTTACCTGGAGAACGGAGATAACATCTTTGCAATGTCATAGGGTTAAGGTGGGGATTAAATAATATAAATTATCAAGATGTCCACCATGGAATAGGTCAAAATAGGAAAATGGTTATGATGATGGTGATGCTGCTGATACTAATGTCAATTACAGCCATGCTCCTTTAGTCCTTGGTCCTCCTGGGATCAACCTCTTAGCCATGTTAATTTGTCTATTTCTGTTCCGTCTTTCCTGATGCTCATCCTTGGGTCAGTATTCCTGACTCAGAATATGCCCTGTGTGCCCCGCTGGCCCCAGGTTCATTGCAGCCTGTGGTTCCTGGGGCAGACCCCGCCCTCCCTCTCCCCCCGCCCTCCCCGGACAAGTCAGGCCCTCCACAGATCTGCCTGATGGCTCAGGGACAGTGGCATTTTGCACGTGGTGTTGCTATAATCCAGCTGCAGCACCGACACATACATATCTCCTTATATTTCCAATGCTGCTTCTCAGGCATTGCAATGTGGAAAATTCAAGGTCAGAACAAACAAACATACAAAATCAATTTTACCTTGGGAGCTAGCTCCTTTACAGAGCTGCTGTCTGATAGTCATCTCCTTCGCCCCAGCATTGTGTGAGGGTGGTGCTGCAGGCAAGGCTGCTCCCAGAATCTTTCAGAAGAACACAACACAAAACAAAACAAACCACAGAAGAGGCAGGGGGGATTTCTCATAGTCTCTCTCTCTCTCTCTCTCTCTCTCTCTCTCTTTCTCCTATTTTGCTGTCTCTTCTGATGTGTTTTTCCTTTTGCTTCTCTCTTCCCTCCTCTCTTATTCTCTGACAGCCTCTGTCTGTCTCTAAATTTTTCTCTCTTCTTATTTCTGTTTTTCTGTCTCTTTCCTTTTTCTTTATCACTTCTCTCCTCTTCCTCCTTCATTCTTAATCTCTCTCTGCCCCACTTCTCTGTTTTTGTTTCTTTCTTCTCTCTTCTTCTTTGTCTTGTCTCCATCCACGGCCACCATATGGAGACAATGATGATATTCATTAGTCATTGCCTCCGTAGGATGGTAGTGGTTTCTCATTAGGCAATTGTAATTAGATCTTATCCCCCAAATTAAGGAGACCCTGGCTTTACTCTGACCAAGGCTGGAGGCTAGTTGGGCTGCTTTTTTTGCTGAGGAGCACATCCTGAGGAATGTCTGGCCATGTGGGAGGGTATCCCTTAGATTGTGGGGCAGGCCTAGGTCTTGGGGAAAGGATGGGGGAAGACCCAAAGGGCACTGGTTATTTCTATGGGTGAGAGCACTCAGATGGACCTGAGTTTGAATCCTGCTTCCTTTTGGGACTGTCTTATTCAAGTCACTATCTGTATGAGTACCTATCTCCTTACCTATGAAATAGAGTCTATAGTAAGTCCCTAACTCCGAGTTTTTTTCGTGAAAATTCCATGAAATAAATAATTCTGGGCACAAAAAAGTGCCCAGAAGAGTGCCTGACAATGAGTAGGTGCATAATAAATATTGGTTGAATGGATTAATTAATAAATTAATGAAATACTGCCTGTGGCATCCAATAAATGGCACAGACAGTATTAGCATTAGCTAAGAGAGCTCAATAGGAGGTGTTTTGTTGTCAGACTCAGAAAGTCTGGGCAAAAATGGAAGTGGGGTTGGGACTAGAGTGCAGAACTCTGCCTGCTTTGGGGAATGTAGGAATAAAGCATGTAGGCAATAGCACATATTTCTGCTTCTATAACCTTGATCTCATATCAGCTTCAGTGAGCCTAGGCCCACACAGAGCTTAGCTGACAAAGAACACTAGGAGTGGGTACATTTTCTGAGAAGCTGTGTTTTTCATTTTGTCCCTGGAAGTTTACCTGTTTCCTGAAATAGAAAGGAAATTTTGCCCTCAGCAGGAAGTAGAACTGTTCAGGCTTTAAGAACAATCAATTCTTTTAAATGAGTCAATTAACCTTCACCTTAATGTGCTCATCTTTAAAACGGAACTATTCACTCCATTCCAGGAAACCATGTTAAAATCGCATTGAGTTATCTAGTGATACCTGTCCACAGGTCATGGGCCCTGATGTTGCACTACTTTATTCTTTTGAAATCTTATATTTCCCATTTCATTGGTTGGCACTACCGATGTGCATAGGGGGCAGGAGGGGATAAAGGGCAACCAACACTGTCCGTTAAAGCCTTAGCAGGGGGTGTTTTCTTAAAGACATTTACTTTCTTTCTTAAAGACAATCACTAAGTATTTCCACCTAAATTAAAAATGGTTTGAAAGTTTAATATATATACACATATACACACATATATGCATACATACATATCTGCATACATATTTCTATATCATCTCTATTATCTCTATCATCTCTATCATCTCTATCATCTCTATCAATACCTCCCTTTCTAACACCACTCTGTCAGCTCTCTATCGCCTCTCTCTAGATCATCTCTATCTTCATCTCTATGCTTTGGTATGTTTGTATAATATTTGGGAATTTAACTTTGGAGCTAAAAATTTTTAGGAACGAAACTCTCTCTTTCCCAAGGCCCCTTCCCCACTGGAGGCAGAGGGAAGCCAATCTGAACAAGCCCACTGGCACATGGATAAAGGCGTCAGCCCACCCCAGCAGCCCAGCCACGACAGAAGGAGACACAAAAAAGGAAATAAATTTTGCATCTAGGCCTGACACCAAATAGGCATGTGTTCCAGCTGTGTCCCTCTCTGAACCCAATGGTTACAACCCTGCCCCTTTCCTTGACCTGATTAAAGAAATCAAAGGGGATTTAAATTCCCTGGTTTGAGCACTTATCCCTGTATTATTTGGAAATTGACTTGGGTCCTCTGATGTTAAGAGGCTGAAAGCTAAGAGTACCTGAGTGCATGGGAACAAAAGGCCAGAGGGCCGATTGCTCAAGGCATTTTCTGTCCCTTGCTTAAGACACTTATCTCTTTGTACCTTTTTCATTAACCAATGAACCTTGAGTGCTTCTGAGAAATACTCCTATCCAAATCCCATCAACTGAATCATAATATCTGGGGGGTGGGACCCAGGTATTGGTACTTTACCCCCCCACCCACCCACCCCCGCCGACGATAATTCTCATATAACCCAGACTAAGAAGCTCATTTAAATACAGCCACAATTCTAGCCCTCACCTATCCCCAAGTAATCCAAGGCTAATCCCCATCTATAGCGCCCTCTGGCTCTCTATTACCTGCCCATCTTTCCTTCACCACCTTCTCCTGCCCTCAAGCTGGTCCATACTGACTGTCACCTCTGTCCCTCTCCACTCTCCATTGGACTAAATCAATGATCCTCAGCCTATTTTAATCACAAAATCCATGACAGTGGACTTTCATCTGCCTGTTTTGCTCATGTGGTATGATCTTACTGTCTTGGTTTCTAGGCTGCTATGAAAAAAATACCACACAATGGGCAGACTTAAATAATGAAAATTTATTGGCTCATTTTGATGCTATGACTTATCCAAAATTGAGGCTTCAGCAAGGTGATGCTTTCTTCCCAAAGTCTGTAACATTTTGGTTCAGGTTTCCAATGATCCTTGGGGTTCTTTGGCGTGTATCCCTGCTTCATGACACATGGAAATATCCTCTCCTTGCTTTTCCAGAATCCATTGACTGCTGGTTTACTGCTTCCAGCCCTTCTCCATGACTTTCTCTTTATAAGGCTTCTAATAATAGGATTAAGATACATCCTGATTCAGTTGGCCACACTAAAATAACACTAAAAATAACATCTTTAAAAGGTCTTATTTACAATGGGTTCCCACCCACAGGAATGGGATTAAGATTAAGAACATGTTACATGTGTTGTTGTTTTTTTCTGGGCTACATAATTCAACCTTCCACACCTAGCTTTTGAATACTGCCCCCCACCCCATTGTGTAGTTAAGAAGAAAGAAAGCTCTGAAGTGATTTTAAATTGCTATTCTACTGATGGAAGTTTCATAGTACCAACTCAGACATGGCTGGGGTGGAAAGGACCCAGGCTCTGGCTGATGCGCATTTGTCCTCCATGGCAAAGCTTTTCTCTCCGAAGAGAAGGTTCCTCACGATGCAGGTGAGAGTGTGCTTATTATAAGGAGACTTGAATCTGCTCAAGTTTATATATTTTGGGGGGAAAATGGATAAATCATTGACAAACTTGGATGTTTTATTGTTAGAAGCAATTTGTTATCAGCAATGATGATACTAGCTGTATTAGTCAGCCGAAGGGGTGCTAATGTGAAATACCAAAAATGGGTTGGTCTTTATAAAGGGTATTTATTTTGGGGTAGAAGTCCACAGATACCAGGCCATAAAGCATTAAGTTTCTTCTCTCACCACAGTCCATGGCCACGTGTTAGAGCAAGACAGCTGCCGGCGTTTGCCAGGGTTCAGGCTTCTGGGTTCCTCTCTTCCCGGGGCTGCGTTTCTCTCCGGGCTTAGCTCCTGTTTCCTCCACAAGGTCAGCTGTAGACGATCAGGCGAACGTCTTGCTTCTGTTCTCCTGGGGCCTTCTTTCCAACATCAAAACTGCTTCTCAAAAGACTGCTTCAACTGTCCTTTGCCTTGCCTTTTATATTCAATTCCCCACTCACCAAGGGGTGGGGCTCAACGCCCTAATCCTAACCTAATCATGCCCAGATTAACAGATCAGTTTACAAGCATGATTCAATTATATTTTTGGAATTCATAATTACATCAAACTGCCACATTCCAGCCTCTGAATTCCAAAAATTCATTACAATATTTAAAAAAACTTAAATCAGTAACAATCCAAGTACAAAATCATATCAAAATCATTTTAAAGAAATACAGTTTGTCTTCAGGCAAAGTCCCATCTGCTATAGACCTCTGAATCTTACAAAACCATTTAACTGCTTCCAATACACAAATGGAAAGACAAAGGATAAACATTTTCAATATCATAAGAAGAAATTGGGATGTTAAACATGAGTCATGGATCCTCTACAGTTCAGTAAACCTGCAGGGCACCCTCCATTCGATTTCAAAGTCTGAGAGTCATTTTTAAGAAGATGATTTCTTCTACTTGGGGCCACATGGGAACCCACCCTTTCCACAGGCTTGCCCAACAGCCATTTCCTTGGTTTCACCCTCATCAAGCATCTGGGTGTCGACTAAGCTCCAGACCTCACCCTCCAAGAGTGTTGGGGTGATTGCCACACTTTACCCAATCTTTGGGTTAGAGTCTTAGCCCCCCTAATACAGTGAGGTGAAGACAACATTCCCCCTAACCTTTGGCATACAGGTTCAACCCTCTCAGAGCAACGAGTTGACCACCTGGCCTTCCCTAACCTTTGGCATACAGGCTCAACCCTCTCAGAGCAATGGGTTGACCACCTGGCTTTCTTTAATCTATGGGGGACAGGTACACCCCTCTCAGACCAATGGGGTGTTGACCTTAACCACCCTAATCTTTGAGGAATGTGCTCCAACCTCTCTGCACCATGGGGTGGCAAAACTCTTCCTGAACATGGGCTGGGGACATCCACCTTCTTCAGCTGCTGGGGAAAACTCACCCTCTCTGCACCATGCGGCATCAAAACTTTCCATCAGGTAGGAACATCCACCCTCTTCAACTGCAAGGGCAAACTCACCTTCTCTGTACACATGGGTGGGGTTCCTCTCTTGGCCCAAGGAGATGTCTTAAGTCCAGATCTCTGCTTCCACGGTTTTCTTCTTAAAGCTGATTCTCCTTCAATCTCTCCTTTCCATGTCCTCTTTTGTCCAAGCTGACAGTGGTTTTGTTCATACAGCTCTCTCAAAAACGTTGTTGGTTTAGCATGCAGGAAGCAGGGGTCCAAGCCATCAGACAGTAAGACTTTCCATAAGTCTTTCCGAGATAACTGCATCTTCAATTCTGAGTTATGAGTTCCAAGTTTAGTAAAGTCTTCAAATAGGGCATCTTCATCTGGGAATTTGATTTCCAGAAACTTGGAAGTTCCGGAATCAGTTTCTGTTTTCCTTGTGCCCAAAAGTTCAGTCCTTAGTGTATTTCTCTCATCTAGTATTTTGCTATAAGCTGCAAGGAGAAGCCAAGCCACATTCTCCGAGTTTACCTTGGAAAGTTCTTTAGCTAAATGCTCTGGTTCGCCATTTTTAAATTCTGTCTTCCATATAACACCAGGAGTTAATCTTGTTAAGTTCTCTGCAACTTTAAAACATGGATCGCCTTTCCTCCAGTTTCCAATAATAGTTTCATCTTTTACTTCCAAGGCATCATAGAAAGTCTCTTTAGTGTCCATATTACTATCAACAGTCTCTTCAAAGTGATCTGGGCTTTTTCCATCAAGCATTTCACAATTCTTCCAAAAAACACCCCTTACCCATTTATAAAACCGTTTCAACATTTTGGTAATTGCAAAACCACTTCCCCACTCCTCGGTACCAAATTCTGTATTAGTCAGCCAAAGGGGTGCTAATGTGAAATACCAAAAATGGGTTGGTCTTTATAAAGGGTATTTATTTTGGGGTAGAAGTCCACAGATACCAGGCCATAAAGCATTAAGTTTCTTCTCTCACCACAGTCCATGGCCACGTGTTAGAGCAAGACAGCTTCTGGCGTTTGCCAGGGTTCAGGCTTCTGGGTTCCTCTCTTCCCGGGGCTGCGTTTCTCTCCGGGCTTAGCTCCTGTTTCCTCCACAAGGTCAGCTGTAGACGATCAGGTGAACGTCTTGCTTCTGTTCTCCTGGGGCCTTCTTTCCAACATCAAAACTGCTTTACATACAATAAACATTAGTATAAGGAATTCTAAATAATGGATTTTGGGAAGAAGGGAAACAATTGCAAAGGAGAGGTCTAAGATGAGAACAAAACTAATAAATAAATTGGTAAAAATATGTACAATTAAAAAAAAAAACAAAAAAAAAAAAACTGCTTCTCAAAAGACTGCTTCAACTGTCCTTTGCCTTGCCTTTTATATTCAATTCCCCACCCACCAAGGGGTGGGGCTCAACGCCCTAATCCTAATCCCTTCATGCCCAGATTAACAGATCAGTTTACAAGCATGATTCAATTATATTTTTGGAATTCATAATTACATCAAACTGCCACACTAGCTAACAAATATTAAGGACTCCATACGTGGCAGGTACTGTGAATGCATGCTTCATCCATTGCATTGGCCCATTTCATCATTTCCCACACCCCATCAAAGAGGTCCTCTTGTTCATTTGCAGATGACGAACCTAAGGTTCAGAAGGCCAAATGCTTGTTTTCTGACTCTAAATCCCAATCTTGCAACCGTTGCACCGTTCACACTTTCGCACCGTGCACTGGAATGGACATCACCGGTGTGTTGTGAAGCCGCGGTGTAGACCAGAGCCTCTCAAACTTCGATGAGCATGTGGGTTACTTGCCGATCGTGTCAATGTGCAGATTCTGAGCCAGTAGGTCTGGGTTGGGGCCTGAGAATCTGTATTCTAACAGGCTCCTGGGTGCTGCTGCTGCCGCCGATCTGCAGACCACATTTTGGGGAGCCAGGTTAGAACACTGGTCTCAGACGACAAGGAGAGGCAGAAGCGGATGATCAGACTAGGTCCCGGGAAATGCTTCAGGCCAAGTCAGGAGCCCTCCATAAAATGCTGAGCTTGCTTTTGCCACTGTACTTACAGAATTGCAGTGAAATTGTCTGCTTGTGTTTGTTGGAGAAACCATGAGAGAGAGAGAGAATCTGCGGCTCCCAAGAACCTACCAGATTACAGTCATGGTCTAATGGTGCCTTTCTCTGTCTTACTATGGCACACCCACCTCTGCAGCCCCTGCCTATCCAGCCTTTGCCTCCCCCCTGGGCCCCATCTGGAGCCAGCCCTCTGGGGCCCACAGGCAAGGGTTCTAAAGCTGCTACCTCTGAAGGCAGAGGTCATCTGGACCTTAAGCTTTACCTCTGGTTCTTATACCGAGTTAATGAGATGCCCAGGCCGGTCCTGCCACTGCCCTCGGACACTTTTCTCTCTCCTGCCAGCCCTGCAGTCTGTTGCTACAGTGAAATGGTGAAAAGCAGAAGCTCCAGGTCTGATGCTGTGCATTAAAGCAAAAAGGTCAATGGTGTCCGTGGGAAGGGAGGTAAGACCTTCCAGGGACATTAATTTTTCAGTTTGTGTGCTCTGATGTGTGGGAGCTTAAGCCTGGATTGCAGGCCCTTGTTCACCCCAGAGTTCTGCGTTTAGAATCTAATTTAATTCTATGTGAGGCTCACCTGACCCCGGGACAGGAGATGGGCAGGAAGGAAGACAACTTGCATCAATGTTGCCCACCTGTGCCAGATACATTGTATACAGGATCCTATTTAATTAGTCTCTTCCAGATTCTGAAGGATAGATAATATTATACCCGACTTAGAGAAGAGAAAATGAGGCCCAGATGGCTTAAGGCCAAGGCCATACAACTATCCTCATTCATTCAACAAATATTGCTGAGAAGTAACTTTATGCAGGGAAGTATTCCAGACACTGGGACATAGTGGCCAATAATTCTGATACCATCTCTTTTCTTGTGGAGTTGTATATTCTAGTTGGAGAGACTTTTAAAAATGCATGAGACAGCTAATTAAAATAATTTGAGTTAAGAAGCCAATATTCTCAGGGCTGAGAAGGAGGATATTAGGTAGAGATTTACTTTAGACAGAATGTCAGAGATGGCCTCTCTGGAAAATGACTGAGTGAATGAATAAAAGGTGGAAAAGAAGCCAGTTATAGAAAGCATTGGAAGGAGTGCATTCCCATAAGAGTGGGTAGCATATGCACAGGATATAAGAGAGGAAAGACCTTAAGAAGTTCAAGGACGTGGAAGAAGTTCCATGTGGTTGTCTCATGTTGGGCAGGGAAGAGGGTCCACGGGATGAGGCTGGGAGGTAGGCAAGGGACCAACCACAGGGCCTAGTAGGTCATAATTGTGAGTCTGGTTTTAATTTTGTTGAAACCCATGAAAGTATAGGGTTTTACCCAGGTCTTCAGATCTCAAAGCCTTAATGTTTCCTTTTATAGAAGTGGTTTTAAAGATATATTTTCAAAGCAATGGAACCCTTTATCAAGCGAAATATTGTAAGTTCCCACAAAATGTAAGGCAGACATGAGGTGGGTTGGTCTTGTTTAAGCAGGGGTTTGGGGGCCCATGGATCCTCCAATTTAGCCTCCTTTTTACCCCTGCAATGGGTCTGGAGACTTCATAGTCCAAATAAGTGGGCAGATTCATTTATACACTCATTCATTTGACAAAAATTTATTGAGCACATAGTATGTTACAGTGGTAGACACTAGGGATAGAATAATGAAAGAGAGAGATGCAATCCTTGGCTTCATAGGTTTATGTTCCAGTAGACTACTCCCACAATGAACAATGGGTCACAGGTAAAGAGCTTGTGATGCAGAAAGGACAAAGTATTTAAAAGTTTATAACTGAAGAACTAGACTAATGGATTCTTGTTACCTCATCAGAATTCATCCCTCCCCCCAGTAGCCCCAAATTTTCTATTCTTGTGGTTTTGGGGGATTTGAAACCTCTTCCAGTTCCAAAGGTAATCTCTTATTGTCTCTGACCTCAGAAAGGAACACATTATTCAGGTCTGGCCAATAAGGGACAACCAGATTACTTGGAGGATATTTGTTTGAAGATCTGAGGAAGGGAAAAATCTCTATTCTGCTGGATTTGAACTTGGAAGTATTTATCTAAAGGAGCTGCTGGCAGCCTTCTTGCAAAGGTGAAATGAAACAGATGAATAGGAAGTGAAGCTGAAAAATAGAGAGGCAGGAATTATGTCTTAGTCATATTGCTTAAATGCTAGATCTAGTATTACCTGAACCTGGAATTTCTTATGACATAATTTATAAACTTTAAAAATTAGCCAGTTGGGTTCTGCTATTTGCAAATTCTCCAAAAATCATTGAAAAATACATATACTGGCTTATTTTGGAGGATATGAGTAGCCTTCTTGAGAAAGCTACCTTTAAGTGGAGCCACAGAGAATAAGGGAAAGCTTTGCAAATGAAGGAGTCAAGACTGAGTATTTTAGGCAAAGAAAAGTTCACCACCCAGCTTCACAATTTGTTGAGAAACCATATTATACTTTATTCCAAGTCTTATATTTTGCTGAAATGAGTTCTAATAATTATGCTCCAATAAACTTAGATTGTATAATGCAAACCTAGACTGAGTTGGATGAAGGCCACGAGTCTGTCACAATGCTTACTTTGCAAGTTTGTGGTGAGGTTTAAATGATATCAGACATATGATATGTTTGGCACATAGCAGGTGTTAGCAACTGGCAGTTGTTATTAGCTAGGTGCTTTTGAAGAGTGGACACTTTTGAAGCCATAAATTAAAGGCATCTGATCTGTGTGGGTCAGTTGGTTGCTAAGGGATCAGGGAGCTAGAGAATGGCTTTGCCTGGGCAATGAGGGTTCCAGATGAACGTAAGCTGGATATCGGAATCTTGAGCCAGGGAATGTGAATGGAGGGAAGGGAGTGGAGAGGAGGAAATTGGTAGTGAGGGTCAAGAGAGAAAACAAGTGAACCACATGGTGTTGTCCAATTAGGCCTGAGCCCCAAGGAGATGAGGGGCATGAGTGAGAGCTGGAGTGACTCTCCGAAATAGAGGGGACAGAGAACAACCTAAGAGACGGAGAGGACCATGCTCCCCCATTTCTGCTTAGAACAGGGTTTCTCAACCACAGCGACTGTGTCCCTCAATGGACATTTGGCAATGCCTGGAGACAGTTTTGTTTGTCACAAATGGTGGAGTGCTACTGGCCTCTAGTGGGTATAGAGCTGGACTATTGCACAGGGCAAACCCCCACATCGAAGACTCATCCCACGTGCTCCAATGCCAATAGTACTACTGAGTCTGAGAAACCCTGGGGCAGAACATTAAACGACAGGCTGAAGAGAGGAGCTGGTTATTCACTGGTTTTCAGTTTGTCCTGATAAAGCACCCCACGGGAGGAGCCCTCCTCAAATGGCTTGAAATCAGCATCTATCAAGAAGCCTTCCAGACACCTGACCGTGAGAACCCTTTCTCCCACGTGAATGTGATATATTGTCTTCTTGAAGCTAGGACTAATCTGACATTGTGGGTGTCTTGCAGAGGCAATATTTATTAGAGTTAGCAAAAGAAAGCAGGGACAAAAGACGGAGGGACTCTAATTCCTGAGGATGCACTTTGTGCCCCTAGATACCTCCATATATGGAGGATGGTAAGTCCAGGAATTAAGAGGGAATGTTGGAAGGTAAGTTTTGAAAAGAATGATGAAGAGTGAACTTGGGGTCACAAAGAAAACTTGGGCTCTGATTCATAAGAGGAAGAGTAAAGCAGAGAGAGTCTGTGAGACTGGCTGAAAGTCACAGTTCCTGAGTGATCACAACATTCATTAATTCAACAAAAATTTATTGAGCAACTAAGTACCATCACTGTCCTAGGAACTGAAGATTCAGCAGTTGCCCACCCAAACCACTTAGGAGAAAAGATAATAAAGTTTTAAAAAAAATAGTATAGGTATTAGAAGGTGATAAGTATCAAGGAGAAAAATAAAGCAGGGAAAGGAAAGGGGGAGTGTAACATTTTGAAATTGTTTATAAATTCCAATAATAGATATTGGATTATGCTTATAAACTGGTCTGTTCCTCTGGGCATATTAGATTGTATTGGATTCAGGGGTTTCACTTTTACTTGATTGAGTTGAATTAGGGCTTCAATTGGACCACGTCAGAGAAAACTAAACTGCAGAAGAGTTAATTGCGGTTTTTAATGCTGGAGCCCTGGGAAGTAAATACACAGAGAAGCAGATACATTTGGAAAGAGAGAAGGTTCCATTAGACATGGCAGAGGCCCTGGGAAGAGAGACGAGCTGTTTGCCTGATAATTTACAGCTGGCCTTGTGGAGAGAGCAGAGCAGCTGAGCCTGGAGAGAAACGAGCCCCGGGAAAGAGAGACTTATCCCAGCTTACAGCTGATATTGGAAGAAGCTGGGACCACAGAGCCTTAAGAGGAAGAGGAAGTCTGAACTCTTGGCAGACGTTGGCAGCCATCTTGCCTCAACACGTGGCAACAGACTTTGGTGAGGGAAGTAACTTATGCTTTATGGCCTGGTAACTGTAAGCTTCTACCCCAAATAAATACCCTTTATAAAAGCCAACAGATTTATGTTATTTTGCATCAGCACCCCTTTGGCTGACTAATACAGGGAGTATCTGGGAACGGTGGAAAAATGTAATTATAAATAGAATGGTTGAGAAAGTCTCACAGAAAAGCTGGTCTTTGAGTATTGGCTGATTCTTACCAGGCAAATTATTTAATTTAATTGTCAAAGCACCTCTATGAGGAAAGTGAAGTTAGGAGAGGTTGTCACCTGCTCAGAATCATTCAGCAGGAAGGAAATAGCACTTGGGATTCCAATAAACTCTTTCCATCCCATGCCTGTAACCGAATGTGCTATGTGCTACCCTGCCTCCCTGGCCCTTACCTTGCTTAGTGTTTTGCTATGACTTATCTGTATAAGGATGTCTTACTTGCATAGGATATCTTACTTGCCATGTGAGATGCTGTAGGCTGACTGAGTTTTAGTTCTCACGACCTTGCCCAAAGCTTAGAATATAATATGCACTCAAGAAAATATCATTAAAGTAAGTTGCATTGAATGAGTGAAACCTAGTAGCTTTTGACAACAAATTAATTCATTTCAAAAATAACTGTACAGGCTAAGTCCGGGGCTCCATCTATATTTTGCCTCCCTGTAGCTGCTTCTCCATCTCCAGACAAGAGCTGACAATCTAGATAATGAATCTGAGGAATCTTCTGTTATGCTTCTGAGGCTTTATGAATTGAGCAGGAGATGAAAATGGATTTTAAAGAAAGATGAAAATATTCTGACAAGTGTCAAAATGGAAGAGAAATTGACACTCACCTTGAGATAGTTTCTCAGAACCTCCAGTTCTAAGGCTTTGGAGATGGAGTTAAGGAGCAACCCTCATTTTTGCTTTAACTTTGGGGTAGAGGACATTAGTGCCAGGCAGGCTAAGTCCTTGGCACCATGGGCTTAGTGAGAGAAAAGACTTTGGCATTGGGTAGAGTGCTACTCCTCAATGTGTGAGGGTTACAGGGGCCAGACATAGAAAGAGAAGCCAGAGGATGGCAGTGATTGCAGGAGTGGGCAGTTGGGGCCTGGGTTGTCCAGCAGGGTTTAGGAGCCCCTAGGCAGGATTCCAAGCAGTCTGCCTCCCCTAGGGGAAGCAGCTGGCTGCAATGGAGCCCTTTCTGGTTTTATAATTATGCAACATGGGTTCAAACCCTGGCTCCACCACTGAGTAGAGGATATGACCTTGGTAAACAACTTAACCTCTTGGAGTCTTAGTATAGCCATATATAAAATGAGAGGTATAAAGGTACTGTTTTCCCAGCACTGATGCGAGCAATTAAATAACATGATGTATTTATAGCATCTAAACATGGATCTTGGACATAGGAGCTCAATGAATTAACATTTGGGGGTATTGGACATCATTATCTGTCATTTCTTCACAATATCCTTGCATGTTTGAGATGCTGGGCTGGCTCTGTACATTGTATTAGCTAGGGTTCAACCAAAAAGCAGAAACACTATGAGAGATATAGAACAAAAGGGTTTTTAAAGATATGAAATAGACCGTAAGCAATTGAAGGACTTGAGAGAGAAGTCTACACAAGATGGTTGCTTCTGCATCTGGTGTTGGGACTGAATATTGGATGTGGAGTGAAGGGGAGCAAAGACAAACTGGAATCCACGAAGACACTGGGACTCCAGCCTTGGTGATGTGGGTGACCTGCAGAAGAGGTTGGTGCCCTTTGTCAGAGTTGCACACACATCTGACCCAGGACCTAGAGGAGCTAAAGGAGAAGTGGCAAGCACTGGAACCTCACACCAACAGGGTAGACCAGTAGATGCTTAACAATCTTTGCAAACTTTGAATCATAAAGATGGCTGCTGCCTCACCCTTACTTTCCAAATCTCACCCGGAACCACAGAGGGAAGAGAATTTTGGGATACTTGGTTTCCATGCGACTGAGATGACACCTTACAAAGCCACTGCATACATAAACAGTCTCTATTTTCATAAGAGTTCTATGACATTCCACAGACTTTTGCTGGAATCCGGGGAAACAAAAGTATGCTAGAGGCAAAGTTTGAGTTTTAAGAGAAGAAACACCAGTCCAAAGTCTTGTGTTTCCATTGGAAAGGCAGCGTGGTTTGGGTGATTTAACTCGCCCGTGGGCACAGATCACAATGTTCCAGATCTTCATAAAGCAGCACTCATATGTGCTGTCCAAGGAAGATGGCAGTCTCCTTGCTGCAGGTGTTGGGACTGCAGCTTCGGCGGTGCCCTGGCCCTGTTGTTTCTGTTCCTCTTTGCAGAGGTGGCCTGCTGAGAAGTCTGCTCCCTTGTTTCTGAGGCAGGGGAGGACCTCATCGGCTCTGGCATTTGCCCTGACTGCTTCATCTCTCACATGGCTTCAAACACAAAGGAAACCAATAGCTGGGTCTTCCTCCCTGTATTTAAACTCGGATGGCCACATGGGATGCCTCTCAGTGTTAAGTTTTAGACTCAGTATCATTTAATTTTACTATATATGGAAGTAACGTGTTTCTTCCTTGGCTCCCTTTCTCCTGTCCTTCTTTAGATGTCCTTTTTCCAGCTCTATCAGGTACAAAGACATTTAGATGAAAAGATTAATTACACAGGTCCCAGTTCCTGGATTCAGGAATTTTGCACCTGGGACAGGTAGTTTAGCCCCAGGCAGGAAGCAGGGAGTTGGGAGGAGGAGTAGTGTGAAGTGCAGCATTTTGGAATATTGGGGCAGGAAGGCTGGTTGGGTCAAAGAAAAGGGGAATGTAGGCTGAAGTCCCATCCTATAGCCAGGACCAACCCAGAAGGTACAAAGAACATTCTCAGGGGCTGCACAATGACACAGGCTCTGCCTAGCATCATGGTTCCTGGATTTGATTGGCAGCAAAGGACCCTGGACTAGGGTCAGGTTATGACTGGTAAGTCCTGCAGTGTGGGTGGTTCATCTGTGTCCTTCTTTGAGAATTTTCCTTCCTTTACACACCCATGGATGCTAAACTAATCAGAAATGGCTCCAGTGCTGGGTTAGTCTGGGGACTATGGGTAGGACTTCAGCAAGTAATAGACAATTCATCTCAACCCAGAATACACCAAGAGAGGAATCAATTGGTCCATGAAACTAAATCCTGTAGGTGGTTAGACATGGTTGGTGCAAGCTGCCATGTGATGTCATCAGAGCTTGGTCTCCCTCCTCCTTCCCTCTGCTTTCCTCTGTACCGGCTTCATCTCAGTTTGTGGTAGCCAGAATGACTGTCAGCATCACCTGGTTTATACCTTCTGGCTTTGGAGAGCTTGTAAAGAGAGAGAGGGCCTTATTCCTTGCAGT
The DNA here is from genome assembly GCA_026826555.1 of Tolypeutes matacus. Taxonomy (NCBI): domain Eukaryota; kingdom Metazoa; phylum Chordata; class Mammalia; order Cingulata; family Chlamyphoridae; genus Tolypeutes; species Tolypeutes matacus. The sequence goes on from JAKSZT010054368.1 coordinate 3,661,757, forward strand.
CTCCCTAAAGTCTGGGAGAGGGCTTGCATTGGTCCAGCTGTGCTCATGTTTCTATCCCTGAGCCAATTGCTGGGCTGGGGGAATAGATACCAGGCTGACCTCTCTGTCCTGTCTTCCCAACCCCCTCTGTCAAATGCAAATCAGTCTTTGCAAATTACCATAGGGAGCTTCTGACCCCAAAACTTATTATTTACTCATAAACGAGTCACTCTTTGTTCAGGCTGAGCTAAATCAGCAGGTAAGCACACACATGCATGCTTGTGGCTACACACACACACACACACACACACACAGACTCACGCAAGTGCAGCATTGACAATCATGTATAAAATGTCAGCCTGGCCTTCCCAAGAGTGTTTAGAACCTGGATGAAGAGCCCTTGATAAGAAGTTGGTGGGCGTTTAGTTTTGTGTAAAAGATTCTGTCGGTACGGCTGGCACATTATTTTTTTCCCAGACAATGAAAATCTTCATTCTGCAGAGGGAAAAAAGCAAACACATGCCCGTTTATTAGGTATGTAAAGTAACATAATTATAGGCATATTGTGTTTGGGGAATCAGCCTGGCTTTGCCACACAGCCATATGAAGCTGTTTGGAAACCCTGGTTCATGCTAGATTCTCTTGGCCCAATCTTTTGTTTGGAGAGATAAGGATATGCGTTGTTTTCTCTTCAATACTGAGATCACCTCCCACTGCAAATAATAAAAAAAATACCATTATCAAATTACCTGTTCCCAATATATAATGAATTTACACAGTGTTCTATTTGACAGTAACTAACAATTATTAGCACTACTTGATGGGAAATATTCTTAGTTGCATTAACTCATTTAATCTTCCCAACAACCCTATAAGATAAGTTCTATTACTATGTCTGCATTTTTGCTTGAAGAAACCAAAGTGCAGAATGGTCATGTTTTTTTTGCAAATACAAGTGGCAAAGATGGGATTTGAACCCAGGCAGTCTGGTTTCAGTATCTGTGCATTAAATGCGCTACTATATTTCCTTATATGTGTGAGGGGTTGTCTCCTTCCAATATCCAGGGGACTAGGGGATGGCACCTCCCCAGAATGACCCACTTTCCAGTATTTCTGGGTAGACTGTATGAGAGAAAGACACATACAAAATTCCCTGCACTTGCCAGTGGGTACACCATAAATGTCAGCTGTATCTGGCAGCCGGAAGCAGTGGGTGATTTTTTCACTCCTGTCCTCTTATTCTCTTTCTTTCTTTCTCAGAACAGCTCCAAAGCATTCCTCAAGCTTACGTAACTGCTAGTTCTCGGAAACTCTAATTGCCCCATTTTCTAATATGGGCACTTCCACATCATTGCCAGATTCTGGGGCTGTTAGTGTGTATTGTTGCTTTGGGAGGTTTTGCCTGTTAAGAAATTGCTTGGCGCTTCCTCTCTCTTTCCTGTGAATTTTTAATAGTCGTTTGGAGTCTGACAGCAGGGCTGGGGCCCTGAGAGCCTCTCCCAGCGCCTGCGTTTCCTTTCACCGTGGTTTCTCCCCTGGGCCCCAGCTCCTGCCTCTGTGTAGCCATTGGGACACCAGCCAGACTTTTCCACAGTGATTCTGGTTCGCAGAGCCCTAGAATCCAGATTGGAGGGTCCTTAGGAGTCTCCCAGTACAAACTTATATTCGTTCTGTCAAAAAAACATTTCCAGTTAGTAAATGAATCCATTTTTTTTTCTAACCGAATTTTAGCTAAGATGGATAAAAGCAAAGCTCTTCACATTGGAGGATGACAAAGAGCTAAGCACCATCCTCACCAGTAGCAGCCTTTCCCCTTCCCCCAGGGAAGCTCTGGAGGACCACTGCATTATGCTACTTGGAGACCCCTGCTCTGTGGGCCACAGGCTCCCTACTACTGCGTAGCCCACATGTGTCAGGAAACCCTAGCTTGCATGCTCCCACCACGAAAGCCTCCTGCCCTGCTATAGAGCCTCCTCTTAACGGGCTTCTCTGCCTCCCACTGTGCCCAGCTCCCTTTCACTGGCTAGCGAGTTGGCTGGTGGAATTTTCCATTACCTTAGGCAACTAAGCAAATGTGGTTACAGAAGCAGAACTGCAGGTTACGAAATCAAGCGGGCAGGGTTACAGAGCCAGAAGTGCAGGTTCCAGTTCTCAGGCGGGAGATTCTTGTCAGAAAAGGGGGAGTGGGAGGGCTGCAGTGACTTTTCCTTATCATTTCCCCCCTTTGATGCCCTTATAATTCCCGTAGGGCATCATCTGTGCTCAGGGGACGGTATCCCCTTAGGGCTAGAATCTTGGTGGTAGTTATGCGTGATGTCGTTGTTTCAATGAACCTGATGAGTGCCTGTATCAGGCATGGGCCAAAGGTGGCCGCTTCCAGCAAGATGAATAAGGGTCCAGCCAGGGGCAGAAGCCAAGAAGTCCACTGTCCGAGGTTCAGCCCCAGAACTCGTTTAAGTGGTTTTTCCTCTTTGGATTTGATCTCTAAGTTCTTCCACTTTGGTAGTGACTTTTCCTGTCTCATTAACATAATAACAGCACTCCTCCCCCAGGAAGATACACGTCCCCCCTTTCCTCACAAACTGAGGCTTCGGATAACTTATAGCATTCTGCCGGCATATAGGTATGGTGGGTAAAGGAAGAGGAGGGTTGGTGTTTCCCTGCGAGCTCTTTCAACCTATCCGTTGCTGAGAGAGGGGCAGTCTTGTAACAACTGGAGCAGGGCTGGGAACTGGCGTCAGCCCTGAAGGAGACTAGGAAAAACAGCCTAAGGCACAGAAACATCTCACTATGCACCAGGATGCTATAGCAATTAGGGTTCTAGTCACAGCAGTCCAGTCCGCGGGGGCCACAGCCCCGAGTCCAATTCCAAACACCAAGGCGATCAGTCGCATAAACACAGGCCCCACCGGGAGCAGGGGTCCATTCAGCTGGCGTTCGGCGGGTTGGTGCTCGAGGATCTCGGGTGATTCGCACTCTCAGGGGGTGGTCGGGTACGGATCGGGCTGCCCAGCTGTTCTGCTCCTTATCGTGATGGGCCTTCTTGACCCTGGAACGATGAATCCCGGGGGTGATACCTGCAACTTTAAGAGCAGTGGGAGTTACAAGGATCACAGTTATGTGGACCTGTCCAGGAAGGCTGGAGCGGTTCTTTCCTCCAGTCTTTGACCCAGACCTGGTCTCCTGGCTGATGAGGGTGCACTGGGTGTCCCAAGGGGATGAGGTTTTGGGACAGGACAGTTTTATGTGTTTCAGCTAGAGTTCCTCCAAGCTGCTGGAGAATGGAGTCTAGGTTAGCCTCCCCCGGGAGCCTGAGACTTCCTCTGAACGCCCGGACGACTGGGGGTGGCCACCCAAACAGAATTTCACAGGGAGAGTAGCCTGTGGGTCCTGGGGTGCACCTAACTCAGAGAAGGGCCAAAGGGAGTAAATCTACCCAGGGGGGACCAGTTTCCTGGCAGAACTTTGCTAGGGTGGCTTTGAGGGTTCAATTCATGCGCTCACCTGTCCCTGAACTTTGAGGCCTGTGCTGCTTTGTTTTTTTCATGTACAAACAGGTTAAAGTCTCGAGTCACATTTGGAAGCCCCAAGGCGGGGGCTTGGCTGAGTTGTTTATTGATGTTTTGAAAAGCCCCCTGTTGGACTTCTCCACAGGCAAGAGATTCCCTCTCCGGCCCCGCCAGAGTTTCGTAAAGGGGTCTGGCCATTGCTGCAAACCCAGGGATCCGGATGCGGCAGAACCCCACTGCTCCGAGAAACTCATGGAGCTGCCTTTTCGTGGTGGGCGTGGGGATGGAGGAGATCACCCTTTTCCACTCGGGTCCTAGCTTCTGGAGCCCTCGCAAGATGTTGAACCTTAGGTATTTGACCCGCTTGTCTACAGATCTGAGTTTTTCTCCACCCAGTCCATGTTAAAAGTTGGAGGAGGGTTTGGGTTCCCTTCCAGCAACTTTCTTCCGCGTGAAGTCTCCATTCTTCACTTCGGGGCACGGTGACAAGGAGAGTGAGACTGGTTCCGAGGCTTAAGCTTGCTGAGCCTTCAGGTTTGAAGGTAATCTGGGCCCCAAGTTTGGTTAGGAGGTCTCTGCCAAGCAGGGGAACCGGGCACTCAGGCAGGTACAGAAACTCATGAGTTACTTCATGGCCACCGAGCTGGCAGGTCCTTGACTGGCAAAAGGGCCGTCAGTTCGACTGGTGTCCAGTTGCCCCTATTCAGGGTTGAGTCCTGCCAGCCCGATCAGGTAGTCTTGGGGCTCTGGTCGATATTTTCCTTTAGGGGTGCTTCCTCTTGGTGTCTGAGACTTTTGGGGGCACTCATTTTTCTAGTGCCTGCTCTCTTTGCAGTAAGCGCATTGGTCTCTGGCCAGCGGCGTCCTCCTGGTGCTTCCCCCCCTTTTGCGAGGTGGTCGGTTTCACCTGGTAGGGTCGACATTTCCCAGGGCTGCCGCTAGTAGGGAGATTTGGTGCTTCATTCGTTTTTTTGGCTTCTCACTCGGCGACTTCGTCCCGATTGACGAACACTTTGTTGGCGACCTCTAGCAGTTGAAAGATGTTCATGCCTGCGAATCCTTCCAACTTTTGGAGTTTTCTTTTGATGTCTGCCACCACTTGTGCCATGAAAGCGGCGTTCACCATCCTCTGGTTTTCTGGAGCTTCTGGGTCGAAGGGAGAGTAGATCCTGAAGGCCTCATAAAGCTGTTCATAGAAATCCCCCGGAGATTCATCGGGTTTTGAATAACTGAGGTTGTTTTTGTCATGTTCGTGGGTCATTTAGCCCCTTCTTGGACCCCTCAGGGGAGCGCTTCCCGATTAGTTGAAGCGCAGCCAGTCCCTGTTCAGTGTTAAAGTCCCAATTAGGCTTAATTTCCGGTGCAGCCACCTGTGCCCAATCCTCTGGGTCTAGGAGACCAGTAGGAGCCTGCTCTACTGCAGATGCAATGCGGGCTGCACCGATTGGAGTCTCCTTGCCAATGGGGTTGCAGGACTCCCGTCTGGTGGGGTCGTCGGTTCTGCAAGGGCCGGGGGTGGTGTCGATCCATGATTCGCCTATACCCCCAGGCCAGGAGGGGAGACTGAAGGGGAAGGCGTCTCTGGGAGACCCCGCCGGTGCTCCTGGGCCAGGAGGAAGGGCTGGGGCTGTTGGCACATATGGCCGTGGGGGCAGCGGTGGGTCTTCTTCCGAGGACCCCTGATAAATGACGGGTTTCTGGTGCCTCGCTTCTTGTGCAACTAAGACCCTGCTCTGTCCCTTCTTTCCAACGCACAAGCGAACCCAAGGGGGCAGAGTCCGGGCTATTTCCAACCAGGAGTCAATATAGGGGAACTGATCTGGGTGGCCAGGGGTTCCGGTGACGACTAGCCACACCGCACGGACCTTGGCTACGTCTAGGGTCCCTTCTGAGGGCCAGTCGATGTTAAAAGTGGGGCCACTCCAACTCACATAGAGTTTGGAGGGTGCCGGGGTTCATCCGGATACCATAATCTCTGGAAAATCCCTTCCTGAAGGTCTTAAGCATGCAGTTCAAGACGGTGGGCTTTGACTGTGATGAGCCCACACCCTGTGCTGGTGGCACAAGGCAGACAAAGGTGGGTGTCTCTTTCAAGGCCACTCAGATGCCCGCCTGGCCGCGTCCCTCGCGGGAACTTAGGCTCGTCTTAGCTAAGGCGTTCGGATAATTTTCCGGGTGGGCCGTTATGCTGGATGACGTAGCCGCGGAAACAGGTTGGGGCCCACTCTGACTCCGTGGCACAGGCCGTGGGGCCACAAACTGGTACAATAGGCACCAGCCCCTACCGTCCACATTCACGCACACAATCACTCAGAGGTTAAACAATCCCTCCCACAGGAATTGCCCTATACTGGAGTCTCGTCACGCAAGACTTTAGGAGGTGATCAGTCTCCTCTTCCATCTGGAGATGGGCCTGACTGGGGCTTGGCACCTGGGTGCTTCCCTTTCCTAAGTCTTCTGATATTGTTCAGTCCATCTCTCTCCCTTGAGTCCGACTGGGACGTGGGGATGCGGCCTGCAGGGTCCGCCTCGGAAGGAGGTCCCGTCAAGAGGACAGAAGGCGCCTACCTCGTTCGCTCGGAGATCGCCATTGGCTGCGCCCTTCGGTCCCAAGCCAGAGGCACAATGGGCCTGCTCAGGTGGGTTTCCCAGTCAGGGAACCAAATGTTGTGGCTGTTGCGATAAGAAACCCAAACCAGTACTTGGAGAAGCAGAGGAACCAGGTTTTATTACTTGCACGGGTCCAGAGGAAAGTTCCGTTTCCAAATTCTGGGCCCCCAGCCCCAGTTTTCTGGAGTTTTCATTGGGGTCTGCAGGCTCCCATTCATTGGCTAGTGAGTTGGCGGGTGGAATTTTCCATTACCTTAGGCAACTAAGCAAGCGTGGTTACAGAAGCAGAACTGCAGGCTACAAAATCAAGCGGGCAGGGTTACAGAGCCAGAAGTGCAGGTTCCAGTTCTCAGGCAGGAGATTCTTGTCAGAAAAGGGGGAGGGGGAGGGCTGCAGTGACTTTTCCTTATCAGGGTCACAATCCGTGTTCTTGTCCTTGTGGGGATGACAAGATCCCGAGCTCCATGAAGGAAGATGTCTTCTTGGTCTTGCCCTTTGGGGTTTCCTCGTGCTTGGCACTTAGTAGGTGCATAATAAAATTTGTTAGATGAATTAATAAGAAGTCCATTTTTCAGTTCCTAAAAGAGCACAGTGTCTGTGCAAAACAAGGGCCTGTTCTCATCGATGCTAAGTGTATGTGAACTCCTTAGTATCCTTGAGCCACTCCTGGAATTGCTTTTCAGTTGAAGTTCTGCCAGAGGATAACTGCCTGTCTTGGAAATGCTTCAGATGAAATCCAGGTTCTGGTTCTGATTCTTTGGGCCCGGGAGGGGGAGCCTCACACCTCCAATGCTGTTTCTTTCCTTCTCTTTTCTCATTGGTCACATCGTAGAGCATTCAAGAAGCTTTAGCTTCCTGAAGGAGAAGAGATTTCAGTTCTTAGAGGAATTTATTGCAGAGATTAGATGCTGCCAAACCCTTTGATAGTGACTCTGAACTAAACACAGTCTCTGCAATAAGAATGAAATTCAAGTTGTCTCTTTAGATGGCTTTTGCAGCTTTCAGCAAGCCACTGCCTGTGCTGGATGATTGATTTGCAAGAGATGGCAAGGAAGTCTGGGCACTCAATGACAAGGCACATCTTTTGCCAAGTGTCTTCAAACAGCCAAGGCACAAAATTTGCCAAGGGGAAGGCAATGCTGTCATTTTTGTTTTTGTTTACAGACTGGGGGTCAATATCTTTGTAATTCTCTAACATCAAGGCTCCCTAATCCCCACTTAAAATCCAGGGAGCTTTACAAAGGGTAGCATGATGGGTAAAAAGCTAAAGAGCACCCGTTTAAACAATGGCTGAGAATTTGAAATGTGTGCATCAACTTTAAGTTAAAAAAATATATTTAAATGGCAAAATTAAATAACACGTGGAGCCAAATAAGAAAATTCAGCTTAATGGGATAGTTAAATGGAATAAAAATTATTAAAACATTTGTGGGAGTGAAAGATTCTTGGAAGGAAGTGAGAAGGGACACAAAATGAATTGACTTTGTTGAAACACAAGCCTGGATTCCAAATGTAACTTGACCACCTTCTATCTGTGTGACTCCAAAAATCACAGATCTTCATTGAGCTTCTTTTCCTATCTGTGTAATGGGTATAGGGATATTGCAGTGGACTTCCATTGTTTTTGCACCTCAGTGCTTCTTAGGATAAACAACCCTATCCCACTCACCTCTTGGATGAAGGGGCTTCTCTTATCCCAATCTAGAGATATGCATGGTCCATGCTTGCCTCCTCCCCATCCAGTGTGGTAATCATTAGTGACACCAGTTTTCCCTCTTCCCTGCATGGTATGTCCATTGCGTTTCCTTTCACCAAAGAGGTGGAGTCTCTTTCTCTATCCCTGATATCAGGAAGGCCTTGTGACAAGTTTGGGCCAATTGGATGTGGCAGAAGTGATGAGGAGCCGCTTCTAAGCCTCAACTAAGTGGTCGTGATTGTTTCCATTTGCCGCTTTTGTGCCTCTGCTACCACCACGAGAACATGCCTGGACTTGCCTCCTGGATGAGGAAGAGCAGAGCTGAATCATCCCAGTTGCCTCAACTGGCAGCCAGCCAACCCCCAGACATGTGAGCAAATCCACCCAGGGTCAGCAGAACGAGTGGCTGGTGCCAATTGACCCCTTAGCAAGAGGAAGTAATTCATTTCTATGTGCCACTGAGTTTTGTGTTTCTCAATAATTTGTGATAGTAGATAACTGATACAACCATGACCATGTGAATGAATGCCAATCAGAGTTGGGATTGTACTTGGCTGAAACAATTAGCACAGAGGCATTTATTTTCTACTGGCATTGTTATGCTGACAAGATATAAGCCTAGAGCTGTGGGAAGATATCATATTAACTTAGGGAAAGCCTGCCTGAAACTGAAGCCAACACAGAAGAATAAAAGTAATGAGATGGGAAGGAAGAATCCTGATAATGTCTTTGGGACTCCTAGATCCAGCCTTGCCTGAAGCTACCATAACTAGACTTTCCAGTTGAATGAAAGAGTAGCTTCTATTTTTTCCTAGAATCAACTTAGGTTGGATTTTTTACCCTTACAACTAAGAAAGTCGTGATCAATGAAGTATCTAAAATTGAGAATGTTGTGAGAATTAATGAGTTATGAAAGTACCCCAGGTAGTAAGACAGAGTCTCAGAAAACACCACTGTTTCCATGAAGTTCTGGGTAGTAACAAAAACAACTTTTTCTATTCCTCCTTGTGCCTTTTACTTCCTTGGGATCCTGGACATTTTGCACCTCACTCAGTTGTAGAGAGGCAGTAATTACAGTGCCCCACAGAATTTCACAGGTACCTGGAAATAAGCATGATTCACTCCTGACTTAGGTTTGATGACCACAAAAACACAGCGATTCTTAGAAAGGCTTGACCAGGTTGTTCTTACATGTCAGTGATTTAACTCACTTCAGAGATGATAGAAACTGACCATTTTCTACCTGAAGGAGATGGCAAATATTATATCATAAAAGATTCATGGTTCATCAAGGAGGAAATTGAAGCCTGAAAAAGGAGTGGAGACAGTGACAGTAGAGGCTGCAGCCACATGCATTGGAGAGAAGATGGGCTTTGGAGCTAGAGAGCTAGAGGTTTGAAACTCGGCTTTGTCAGCTATATACTTAGCCATCTGGGGAAAGTTGCCTTAGAAGCTCTGTGCAGCCCTTTCTGATTCTCTCTCTCCCTTTCCTCCTGCAAGGTGGCTGCTTTCCTGAATTTTGTGTTAATTGTACTATTTATTCAATCATTCAATTATTCATTTTTAAACTTTCATTAAGAAAATTATCAAATATATAGAAAATTAGAAATAAAAATACTCGCGTATTGCATGCATGCAATTGGATTCAACAATTTTTAATGTTGTTTGCCCTTTATTGGCCTCCTTTTTAAATTTGCTAGTCCATTGTTTTAAACACTTTATTTTGGAAAATACCAACTGTATATAAAAGCAGAGAGACACACACCTTCAGTACTTCTTGATTTGTGGATAATCTTGTTTCATCTGTTCCCTCAATAACTCCACCTTCTCCTCCTACCCAATTTTGGATTTGAAGCAAATCCAAGATATTTTATCATCTCCTCTCTAAATATTTTAATCTGTATCTCTGAAAGATAAGGGCTCTTAAAAGTGTAATTAAGTATCATCACACTTAAAATAATACTTTCTTAATATTACTAAATACTTAGTCTTTGTGCAAATTACTTGATTACTCCCCTCCCCCAAGCCTACCTTTGCCTGTTTTCACAGTTGTTGCCTTTGAATTGGGATTCAAGCAAGGTCCTCATAATGTATTTGGCTGATATTTGTATAACTCTATGGGTTTTCTCTCCCTGACTTTTTTTCTCCCCTGTGCAATTCATTTATTGAAGAATCCAGATCATTTCTCTTATACAATTTCCCATATTCTGGCTTTTGCTAAGTCATCCCTATGATGCCATTAAACATGTTCTTCTTTCATGTTTATCTCCTGTAAGCTGGGCATTAGTTACAGAGGCTTGATCAGATTCAAGTTGATTTCTAGCAAGAGTATTTTTTAAGTAGTGTTGGTATAGTTTTATTAGGAGGGACATAATGTATGGTTATTTCTCTTTTTGTAATGTTGAGGTTCACCCTTGGGTTCTGGTGGGGTTAAGTTACATAGGCTGTCCGTTATAAAGGTCTCCAACAGTTTTTCATCTAATAGGTTTAACAGCCATTGACAATCATTCCTTAGGAGTTGGGCTGAATCATTTTAAAGTAAGCTCAGATACTGAGACTCTTTATCTATAAATACTTACAGCATGCATTGCCAGGAAGTAAGAACATTATCCTCATAACACAATACCATTATACCACTTAATAAAATTAATAATAATTCTCTAATATTATTTGGTAGGCAGTTAATATTAAAATTTCCAGATTGTCCCCCAATTTCAAATTAACTTTTTATTTTAGAATAGTTTTAGGTTTACAGAAAAATTATGACAGTACAGAGAGTTCCCATATACTCTGCATCCAGTTTCCTCTGGGTATCAACATCTTATGTTAATATGGTACTTTTGTCATAATTAGTGAACTGATACTGATGCAGTACTATTAAATAAAGTCCATACTTAAGTCAGGTTTTCTTAGTTTTTACCTAAAGACGTTTTTTCTGTCCTAGGATCCTGTCCAGGATATGGGATTACTTTTAGTCATCATGACTCTTTAGGCTCCTCTTGGCTGTGACAGTTCTCATTTGGTTTTTATTTTCCTTTAAATCTGGAACAACATCTCTGCTATTATCTTGTTAAATGTCACACATTCCACCTATGTATTTCCTTATGGCGGTCTTTAAGCCGTTCCTGGAAGTTAGGATTAGATTCAGGTTGATGCTGTGTCCTCTATATACTACCTTACACCAGTGACTGATTAGAATGGAAAAGATGGGCCAAGGAAAGACAGGAGAGAGGTGAAAAGCAGAAGCCCTTGACAGAAGTGGAAAGTAAGACTTTGTATTAGTCAGGGTTCTGTAGGGGAACAGAATCAACAGGAGATATCTGTAAATAGTATGAGATTATGTAAGAGTCTATCACATGACCATGGGGATGCACAAGTCCAGGTTCCACAGGCAGGCTACAAACCAGGGGCTCTGATGAAAGTCCAATGAAGGTCCTTGATGAGTTTCCGGGAGACGCTGGCTGTCCAAAGACGAGCTGGGAAATTCTCTCTGAATGCTGAAATCACTTCCCCTTTTAAGGCATTCAATTGATTGGATAAAGTGCCACTCATTGCTGATGGCAATCTTCCTGATTGATGTAGATGTAATCAACCATCTATGCAGTAAACTCACTGGTGACAAAGGTCCACAAATGTCCTTGTATTACAATTAGCCCGGGGCTTGCTTGACCAAACAAGTGGGCACAATTACCTGGCCGAGATGATACATTAGCCTAACCATCACAGACTTTATCAGCCAGAGTTCAAGAGAGGTTAGTTCCAAATGCCTCTGCCATCTTGCTCTTCTTTCTTTGAAACTTGATGAATAAAATGGACCTAATTCTGTATGCTGGTTTGTATGTTTGAGAAAATTATATTATTGTAATTTCTTGTCTTAGACTATGGCTGAGAATTTACTGGAGCATTAATTTGGACCTAATTTTCCTCTCAAAACACCACGCATTTGATTCACGACTTCCTAAATCTCTAGGGCAGGTTGGACATCCCCATAAAGTGCTTTGATATATCTTTGGAAGGGGCTCAGGCTTAATGTCTGTTCGCCTTTACTTATTTGAAAAGTTAGTAAATTGTAGTCATAGTTATGTGGTTACAATGTGTGATAAAATTGCTCAGAACTCTACATGTATACATACTCATGCATATGAGTACATGTATAATTCATGAAATGTGAATAAACTTTGTGGATTGCACTAATGCCAATTAGCAAACTTTGTTTTTGTACTACAGTTATGGAAGATGACAACCTTGAATGAGGGTGAAGAGTGTATGTGACCTACTACATTTCTTTGCAACTTCCTGTGAATCTATAATTATTTCAAAATAAAAAAATGAAAACTATTTGGAAAATTCATATTCTGAATTTTATGGCCAGTGCAGAAGAACAAGATAAAGAAATGAATTACAATTTTAGAAGGGAAAGGACACAATTATCATTATTTGCAGATAATGTGACTATCTACATAGAAAATTAGGTAAAACATATTTTAAGCTAATATAAGAGTTCATTAGGGTGCAATATAAAAGATTAATAGATAACAATCACAATAATAGCAGTAAAAACAAATTATACTATCTAGGAATAGATTTAATCAGTGTTGTACTGGTCCTACAAGAAAAAAAAATCACTAAATTTACTAAGGGATATAAAAGGTGACATGAATAAAGCAGGTGAAACAAGAGATAGAGATCTGTACTTTTTATTTAAGGTTTAAAGTTTATCCAATTACTTCCTTTGCTTTTTATAAAGGATGGTAGTAGGCACTTGGTAAAGTTTGAAGAAGGTCTGCCAATTACTTGATTTTGATAATTGTGCTGTGGTTATATAAGAGAATGCCCTGGTGTTTAGGAAATACACACTGAAATATTTGTAAGTAATGGGGCATCATATTTTCAACTTACTTTCAAATGATTCAGAAAAAATCAAAATAAAAATGATGCACATCTATTTCCCTATCTATATCTACATCTGTTTCTATAGAGAGAGAATGAGAATTTTAACATTTGGGAAATCTGGATGAAGGAGATACAGAGATTCCTTTTACTATTTTTGAATTTTTCTACAAATTTGAAGGTTTTTTTTTTGTTACAATTGATGAAATTACATTTTTTATAACTGTACTATTAACTCTAGTTCATGGTTTATCTTAAGGTTCACTGTTTTTCTTGTGTAGTTCCATGGATTTAAAAAAATTTATTCTAATAACATATATACAACTTAAAATTTCCCCCTTTTAACCACATTCAAATATATAATTCAGTACTGGAATATTTTTCACAGCAAAAATGTTCAATAGAAGAATATAAAAATATAATGTAATTATGAAACATAGGGAGCTGGAGAAGAGGAGGAGATATTGGAAAAGTGAGTTTATTATCACATTTAATAACAAGGTATTTTCTAAATATGGCATATTAATAAATAGTACTATCTGTATATTATACCCTAGCGTGAAGGGAATCAGAAGAACTAAAACCTTGAAGATTTAAGAGGTTTTCCATGAGTCATTGAACCATAGAATTGTGAGACAGGAGATTTTTGTTGTTTTATTTTAAGCCCTTCTGTTCCCTTGTTCATACATCATGTTGATAAAAATTAAAATGTGGGTCTGTGAATAAGGGATGAAACATTCAATGATTGGTTCTGTTGTAAGTTATTAAGACATACAAAGGTATTACTCAGATTTGGGGAAGGTTTGGGGAAGAGAAGGCATCTACTCTTGGTGGAAGGAGATCCTGCATTTCTGGACAATAATAAAGCAGTACACATCAACAATATCCAACTTATATCTTTCTACTCCACCCCAACTCCCAGTACACCTCTCAGAATTTATCTGCAGGTGGAAAATCATAGATGGTGAGGAAAAGGGTGTATGCAGAGATTTCCCTTGCACCTGTGTATAATAACAACAATATCTATACTAAAGTTCTCAATATCATGGGGTTCCTTAGATAAACTCACAGTACTTCCATAAAGCAGGATTAACATTTTAATTTTAGAATATGTCAAGAGAAATCATTAAGATAAGTGGCTATATTTAAACTTACTACAGAGTAGCATTTATAGTGTGTTATTTATAATGTTTCATAGACTCAGAGATTGGAAAGGAATACAACCAAATATAAACGACAGTGTCTTAGTTTGCCAGGGCTGCTATGACAAATAGCATACACCGGTTGACTTAAATGACAGGAATTTGTTATCTCCGGTTTGGAGGCCAGAAGTCCAACATCAAGGTAGCAGCAAGGCCAAGTTTCCTTCGAAGTCTGTAGCCTTGTGGTGATGGCTGGCTGGCAGTCAATCTCTGCCTCCATCACATGGCCGTGTGTCTCCTTGTGTCTCTTCCTCTTGCTTCTATTGACTGACTCTGTCTGAAATTCCTCTTCTTATAAGGACTTCAGTCACATGGACTAAGGCCCACCTGATTCAATTTGGCCTCATCTTAAGATCTGAAAAGATCCTCATTATGATTTCATACCCACAGGACTAGGGATTGGAATTTGAATATGTCTTGGGAACATGATTCAATCCCAAGCAAGTGGTTATCTTTTATGTGATGGAATTTTGGATGACGTGTGTGTATATGTGCATGTGCATATAGATGTGTGTCCGTGTGTATTTTTATTATTTTTTTTTCTTTTTTCCGTGTGTATTTTATTGCAACATAATAAATACATGTGACTTTTTCCATCAGGAAGAAAATAAATTCTTAATTTATGAAACGAACTGAAAAGAGATCCCCAGATAAGAAAGGTCTAGTGCTGAGAGGCTCCAGAAGTAGTGTGGTATATTCATCTCCTTGAAAAAAAGCATCAGGGATCAATAGATTACTTTACATTGTCTCCAACATACCCGTGTGACCAAATTGGATAAGGTGAGTGGCAGAGGCTGCCATGACATGCTTCTGGGGTGGGAGGGAAGCGGCTTTATTTGCCATCTAGCTAAACCATCTCACTGAAAATGACGAGCTTCCCTGAATCCTCCCATCTGTCTGGGCAGGAGTTCGAGGTAGCCCAACCTTCAGCATGACACTAGTGTTCTGCTTGAAACCTTGAAACTAAGGGTTCCTTTCCCTCGTGTCCCCAACCCTTCTCTGCCTCTCACTCCCTCATCAAATAATTCATACTTTCAGCACCTGCTGAATAGTGCACCTATCATGTGCCGGACACTGTGTCAGTACAAGTAGATTCTACTGAATTAAACAGATGTGGTTCTCTCTTGTGGAAAAAGACAGGCAATGCATACAACTCAATTCAAATTATCCAGTGTATGACAATGAAAAAGAACCTGATGCAGTGATCGGGAATAGTAGTAAGAGCCAGAGTGTGGGCATCTTATTTTGTTCTAGTCACACCACCCTCACTTATTACTAAGCACTTCAAGCAAGCGCCAACCCCAGGGCCTTTGCACTTGCTGTTCCTGTGCCTGGAATGCTCCTACCCAGAGATCTGCACAACTCACTCTTTCAATATATTTTTGACTTTGTCCAAAAGTCAAAAACTCAGAGATGTTTACCTTGACCACACCAGCCAAAAAAGGCCCCTTATTCACAGAGATCATGCTCTGTGCTTTTACTCTGTTTTAATATTTTTTTCATAGCACTTAATGCCTGTGATAATTTGAAGTTCTTTGAATCCCAAAAGATTATATTCTTGGACTAATCCATTCGTGTGGGGGTGGGTCCCTTTTGATTAGACTGCATCAGTGAGGTGTGACTTAGATTGGGTGTGTGTCATCGTACTGGAGCTTTATATAAGTGGGGGTGGGGGGGTGGGGGTGGGGGTGGTGAGACAGAGAGAGAGAGAGAGAGAGAGGAAGCTGCCATTTTTGACCCTGCCATGTGAGAGGACTCGGGGATCTCTAGCAGCCAAAGCTTAAGCACGAACTCCCCAAGAGGCTGGGCCCAAGAGTAGCTCAAGGCTAAGAGATGAACTGTATGCCTGATCGTCCACAGCTGGACTTCAGGAGAGGGTGAGCCTGGAGGGGAAGGCAGGGACCTTGGCAGAGATCTCGATTTGGACATTTCACGGCCTCGGAACTGTAAGCTTTTGCCCCAGATAAATCCCTTTTATAAAAGCCAATACATTTCTGCATCAGACAGCCCTGTGGCAAACTAAGACAATGCCTGATATGTATGTATATAATGTGTGTTTGCGTATGTACAAAAGTATATGCACACACATGTAGATTATTAATTTAATACCTTTGCTTAGAGCCTATTATGTATCTATATAATGTATAGGCATTATCATATTCTAATAGGTGTTAGAGTTATGGAAATGAATAAGCAAGACTCCTCACAAAACGAATATTTTAGTTCAAGAAGACAGACAATAAATTAATCAGGACATAATTTCACATAGTGATAAGTTACATAAAGGAAAATTAAAATCGAGTAAGGTGATTTGAAGTGGTGCAAAGAGGTAATCAGGGAAGGCCTCTCTGAGGAGGTGTTTGAGCAGAGACTTGGGTGATGCAAGGATGGGAGCCATGAAGACATCTAAGGAATGAGCCAAGTGGAGGGGCTAGGAAATGTACAAGCATTGAGGTGGGAGAGGGATTGGTGTGTGGGAGGAAGGGCAGGGAGGCCAATCTGTGGCTGAGCACAGGGAACAAAGTGAAGAGAGGTGGGAGAGAAATCTGAGCCTTGGAGCTATGGTAAGGCTTTAGAACTTACTCTGAATGAGAGGGAAAACCATATGAGGGGATTTTTAAAAAATATTTTAAAATAAACTTTATTGGGGCATAATTCAAACACAATAAAATATACCCATTTTAATTGCACAGTTCAATGAGTTTTCACTAATCCATACATTTCTCTAACTACCAGTCAAATCAAGATGCAGAACATCTCCAACATCCCAGAAAGTTCCCTCTCCCCAGGCAACCATTGATTTGCTTTCTGTCATTATAGATTCATGTGCATTTTCTAGACCTTCTTATAAATGGAATCATGCAGTATGTAGTCTTTTGTGTCTGGCTTCCTTCGTACAGCATAATGGTTTGGAGATTCATCTATGTTGTGTATATAAGCGCTTTGTTCATTTTTATTGCTAAGGAGTATTTCATTGAATGGTTACATCATCATGTGTTTTTCTGTTCACCTGTTGATGGATAATCAAAAGTTGTTTCCAGTTTTTTATCCATTATGAATAAAATTGCCATGAACCTTCATGTATAGGTCTTTTGTTGGACATATGTTTTCATTCCTGCAGATAAACACCTAGGAGAGGGCCATATGGTAAATGTAGGTTTAATTTGTAAGATTGTGCCAAACGGTTTTCCAAAGTGGTTAATATCGTTGCATACAGCAATGTATAAGCATATAGGAGGATATTGAGCCATGTGCTAACCTGTGGGACTAACATGGTCAGATTCACAGTTTAAAAATATCACGGCAGCAGCTGTGTAGAAAATTGACTGTACAGAGCCAAAAGTAGAAACAGGGAGACAGCTATAGAATTGCCATATAGGAGGCTATGAAGCTATGCTACAGGCCATTAACTGATACACAGAGAAGTCAAGCAGCTTTCCCAAGTCTACAAGTTACTAAGTAGAAAAAGCAAGAGGTAAACCCCTCCTTGTCTGCCCTGAGAATTCAATTCATATATACTATGCAATATTGTCTCTTTGGACCTTCTAGACATGTTTTAATAATTACGTCAGAAAAACATGTATATATAAATTTATATCACTATATATCACTACCATCTTTTGTCTTTCTATTATCTATCTATCTGTCTATCTCTATCATCTATCTATATTTCTTTTTTTTGTTTTTTTTTTTTTTGTTGTTGTTTTTTTATTATGGGTAAAAATCAAAATTCTCACAATACATACAAACATTTGTAAAATGATATATAAATATATATGCATATATGTGTATTTGCTTACAAAAATGTTATTTTTATATATATATATATATACATATATTTTAAGAGGTGCTTAGATTACCCAAAATATTACACGGAACCCACTCGGATTCCCATGTTGCCCACCTCCCACACCTCCCACCACATCCAACACAAACATCTCCCATAGTGTGGCCCACCAACCTCAATGAACTTACACCTCCTGGAGCCTTGCCACCAACCATAGACCACAGTTCACACTGTAGACCACACTCTCTCCCACTCAGTTCTGAGTGGTGTGTGCTGATTTAAAATGGCCTACATCCATTGCCACAACAGTACTCAGGACAACCTCCAACTCCCAAAGAAGCCCCTGTATTTCAACTGCTCATCCCCTCCCTACCCAAAAAACTGTCAAGTGGCCACTGGCTCCACCTCATTGTTATAATTTCTTGCATTGCAAGAATCACCATATGTGAGCAAGAGAATACCATCAAGTCCACTCTAGTCTATATTTCTATGTACGATATGGTATTACTTTATTTTAAGCACACACACACACACAAAACTTTCCTGAACTTTTAGAAACTGATTAATTTCTTGTGTGTCCTAAATCCAGGCAATAGGGATCTGTGAACATTTAAGAAATGTCCATCATCACGGAGTTCTGGGCTCAAAGAAATGTCAGTAAGATAAGAGATACCCAGGGTAAGGAAATTCCTGAAGCTATGCATGTCTCAATCTCATTTCTCACATGGCATCTAATTATGGATCCTGCTGCCCCATGACTACAGCCTCACCAGTGGGGTCCATTCAGACTTTTCATCTATTTTCACTTGTAGGATTTGGCCTTGAAAAGGATTCATGAAGTAGCAGAGACAGGTCTGTGTTCACCAAGCCTTGTGTCCTTTTCCTCTTGTGCACAGCTAGATTCCTCTTTTCAGCCTTCTGTACAGTTAGTTAAGGCCATGTGACTAAATTCTTTTCCAGGAAATGTGGGCATAAGTGATATGTGCCATTTTCCAGTCTATCCATAAACTCCTTCCATGTGATCATCTACATTTTCTGGGGAAACCACCTGCTACAGAAGCAGAAGGACTTCAAGGTTCTAATGGAAAAAAGAACTACAGGATGGAAGGAAACTGAGTCCCTGAGTGACTGTGCAGAGCAGAGCCCTCTGCCAACCACACTGTGATGGGATAAATAAATTTACTGTGATCCTACTAAGATTTCAGAATTTCTTGTTACTGAATAATAATAGACCTCATCTTCTATTCCTCTGGGCTTAGATTTGATGCTTTGCCTATGCTCTTTTTTGGCTTGACCAAATAGTTCAGTTGCAGGCTTTCAACTTGAACTTTCTCTGCTCAGCATTGACAGAGCATGAAACAGGGCACTAAACATTTCCTTGCAATCTTGTTTACATGTTCTATTTGCTTTGAAAGATCTTTTTGTCTTAGAAAGGACAAAGAAAATAATGTACTACCTTTTAATGGGAAGGTAAAGTTGGGGATTGAACCATGTCCCCCACAAAAGGTTTGATCAAGTCCCCATCCCTGATCCGGTGGGTGTGAGCCAATTTGGAAATAGTACCTTTGAAGATGTTCTGCCCTAATCCGATATGGCAGAAGTCTCTATAAGCAAGGAAATTAGACACAGAAAGAGAAGGCACAGAGTGCAGACAGACATTGGAAGTCAAGGGAACCCAGAAAGAAAAGGAGAAGATGCCACCATGTACATTGCCAAGTGACAGAAAAGCCAAGGAAGCCCAAAGATTGCAGGCCAGCCAGAAGATATGAGAGGAAGCAAGCTTTCTAGCTTCCGGAAGTGTGAGTCAATACATTACCATTATTCAGGCATCCCATAGTCTGGTATTTGTTTTAGGAGCCAGGAAAATAATACAGTAAGTAATTGGGAGATAAGATGAAAGAGAGACTTGCCATCCACTTTGTGTGTGTGTACCTTCTGTACTTTTAAAAGTTGGGTGTAGATACTCATTAAATATGCACAGACACATTTCAATGTCAGCTTACTATGCTTTCTGCTTTTTCCAGGGCAAGGGCATCCTACTGTTCATCATTGTGTCTTAGATTCCCATCATAGGGTCTGGCATGAAGCAGGTAGCACACAGGCTCCAAATCAGACAGACCTGAGATAAAATCTTGCTACTAACAATTACTACCTGTGTAACCATGAGCATTTTCCTTCACTTCACTAAGCCTAAATTTCTTCATCCATAAAGCAGCATAATGCTAGGACCTATGTCATAGGATTGTTGGGAAGATTACATGAGACAATGGTTGCTCCCATGGCTTAGCACGGTGCCTGACACTGAGTAACCTTTCAAGAAATGTTAGCTATTGCAATTAGGCATTGAGTAAATATTTGTTGAATTCCTACTGAACTGAACAGCCAGGTCCTGTTCAAAACAAAACAAAAAACAACCCACACATATCCACACATCCTGAATTAGTGCTGTCTAGGTTAGTTTGTCTGAATTTATTTTGACTGTAATACAATCAAACAGCCACAAAACGATGTGCTACAAAGGTCTCTCCCTCTTATTTCTGTCCTTCTCATCCCATTTGGCATTTATTGATAGCCATTTAAAAAGAAGGTTTATTTCCTGCACAACCACATTTCCAGAAAGAGTGAACGAGGAGGGGGAGTGATATCATGATGAGGAAATTTTATTAAGAGTTTATTTAATGTTATTGATAGATTGTGCCAAGAGTCAAGGAAATGCACCAATCGATACATGCCCACATCAATGTTTAATCTACTTTTAGCCCTTTGCTGGAGTATTTAATTAGCTTGCGATTTGGAAAATTGCATGGAGTCCACAAGGCAATGAATGTTCCGGAATTAACGGCAGAAGTGATTTTTTTTTTTTTTCCAGCATCTTATGAAAAAGAATGGCTGGAAAATGTATTGATGTTGTATAGTAAGCTTAAAACAAGCAATATGAGAGTGAGGAAACTCTGGAGTGAGAGGTTGTTTTGGGATTCAGATGTATTTAATATCACATCTAACTCTCATTCTCCCACAATGGGGTTAATTGTCCACATGTTGTAAATGAGCAAATAAATATTGATTTAGAGATTTTAAGTGACTTGCTCTAAATTTCACTCTTGGTAAGCTTATTGCTTGGGTATCCTGATATCCAGTGAATCAGTTCCTTCTACTCTGATGTGTCAAAGTCATCAACTTTGGGATCTGGAAAGGATTCCTTAACGCTCTTCTTTACCATTGATTGCTCAGGCAATAGAAGGGGTCAGAACTGCTAAAATACCTGTTTCTTGGGGGGCTGGGCAATATGGTAGACTGAATAATAGCTCCCTCAAAATATCCACATTCTAATTTCCAGAACCTTTGAATATGTTAAGTTACATGGCAAGATTAAAGATGAAATTAAGTTTGCTAATTAGCTGACCTTGACATGGGGAGATTACCCTGGTTTATATGGGTGGGCCCAATGTAATCACAAGAGTCCTAATAAGTGGCAGAGGGAGGCAGGCGAGAGAGAACCAGTGAGAAATCAGGATAAGAAAAAGTCACCGTGAGGCTGCTGTCTTTGAAGATGGGGGAAGGTGACCATGAACCAAGGAATGCAGGTGGTCTATAGGAGCTGGAAAAGACAAGGACATTGAGTCTCCCCTGGAACCTCTAGAAGAATGTAGCCCTATTGACACTTTGATTTTTGCCCAGTGTGACCCATTTTAGACTTCTGACTTCCAAAACTGTAAGATAATAAATTTGTATTGTCTTTCTCTTTCTCTCTTTCTCCCTTTCTCCCTTTCTCCCTTCCTCTCTCTCTCTCTCTCTTTCTTTCTTTTTTCTCTCTTTCTCTCTTTCTCTCTCTCTTTCTTTCTTTCTTTTCTTTCTTTTTAAAATTTTTACCAGGAGGTCCCAGGGATCGAACCTAGGTCCCTCCATATGGGAGACGGACGCCCAACCACCCAAGCCACATCTGTCCCCCTGGTATTGTTTTAAGCCACTAAGTTTGTGGTAATTTGTTACAGCAGTAATACAGGTAGCATCTTTTATTGCAGCCATCTATTTGTCCTTGCCTTTGATTTTGCTCTTCACATAGTCTGCCCATCTGGAAGAAGAAATTTCTAATCTGATTGGGTCCTTTTTCCAGGACAATGGCTAGGCCAGATTTACTTGTGGATGGCTACGGTCAGATAAAAAATAATGAATGCACATCTCTGATGCTCACTACTGCTTTCTACTTCTCATGGAATATAAACTCTAAAACACAGTCCTGTAAGGAAGTAGTTCTGTCTGGCTCTCTCCCTCTCTCTCTCTTTTTTTCTGTTTCTGTACATTCTCACCCTTTTGGTCTAATGCCCCATGTGGATGGCCAGCTGGTGGCATTATTTGGGCTTGGTTTGAGGGGTAGAGGGAGGTTCTTGAAGATGACAGGCATAAACTATATGCTCCAGGAGTTTATCCAAATGAAATGTTCTGGTGTTTTGGGTTCACATTCAATTTATACTGAATAAATAAAGTGCTTTGATTTCTAATTATTCATTATCCTTTGTATTTATGATTTCTTTGGGATCCTCATGAGAACAGGTCTGTGTGGTTTGGGGCAATATTTAGGCATCTGCCTTAATTCTATTTTAATTTCACTGAGATTAAGACATACCTGAAAAACAGTATCTACGATTGTAAGCAAAACAGTTCCATCCATCTGCCCCATGGGATCTGAGCTTCCTCTCAATTGGAAGCACAGTGGACATCACCATCCCCAAACCCTCAAGAATGAGGAATGAACAAACATAATGGGTAAATGCAATTATGGACCAATGTAGACATTATTATTCTAGTAATGGAAGGACTTGTAACATTGATATAAAGACAGTGGCCACCAGAAGTTCTGAGGGGAGGGAGAGGGAAAATAGGTGTAACATGGGGCATCTTTGGGACATTGGAATTGTTCTGCATGATCTTGCAACACCAGATATAGGCCATTATACATTTTGTATAATCCTCTTACTATAAAAGTGTGCGGTGCAAAATGTAAACCATAATGTAAACTATAGACCATAGTTAGTAGCAGTGCTTCAATATGTGTTCATCAATCGTAACAAATGTACCACACTAATGAAAGTTGTTGTTAATGGGGGGAAGTGTGGGAGTGGGAGGGGGGAGTTATATGGTAATCCCTTATATATATTTTTTTTAATTTTTTATTTTTTTAAAGATACTTAGATTACATAAATGTTACATTAAAAAATATAGGGGATTTCCGCATGCCCTGCTCCCCACACTTCCCACACTTTCCTACATTAACAACATTCCTCATTAGTGAGGTACATTCATTGCAATTGATGAACACATTTTGGAGCATTGCCATGAAGTATGGATTACAGTTTACATTGTAGTTTACACTCTCTCCTGGACAATTTTGTAAGTTATGATGATATATAATGGCCTGTATCTGTCATTGCAATGTCATTCAGGACAATTCCCAAGTCCTAAAAATGCCCTGTATTACACTTGTTTTTCTCTCTCACTGTCCTCAGAACTTCCAGTGACCACTGCCTCCCCATCAATGATATAGTTTTTTCCATAGATAGAATCACAATGAGTCTATAGTAGAATACCAGTAAGTGTATTTTAGTCCAGAGTCTGTTCCCCAATCCTGAGGACTCTGGGATGGTGATGTCCACTCCACCTCTAATTGAGAGGGAGCTTCAATCCCATAGGGCTGATGGATGGTACTCTCTTGCTCGCAACTGTAGACTGTCTTGGTTCCTTGGTATGGTGGTTGTCCATCATCACCTCCTTGTTAGTTGTCTGGACCAGTGAACTGGAGAGTAGGTGTTGCAACTCCATTGAGATTCAGGGCCAAGCTGGCACATGGACAACCCAAAGATTTAAGTCTCTTGGATGTATACCTACTAACTCTAGGACTATTTACAGGTTCAAATAGAAGGACAGAAGAGCCATGTGTTGGGAAATCACAATTGAGTTCAACTCTTTCACATTGGGGAGCTTAAATTCCAAAGTAGGGCCCACTGGCAAGGCACCTAACTCTTGAGCTATCTGCCCTGACCATAGTGTCTGGATGTCTCCAGAGCCCTCAAGAGTCCCTCTATTTGATGTAGTATCTACTTTGGCATTCAATGAGATCCTGCTGAGATGTGCATAAGTATAACCTCTGGCATGACCTCCCAACTCACTTTGAAGTCTCTTAGCCATTTAAACTCATTTGTCTTTACCCTTTCCCCCTTTTGGTCAACATTTTTTCCAGTTGCATTGCTTGTTTGTGCTTAGTAGTAATCCTTTAGTGCCAGGGAAGCTCATCCCTGGGAGTCATGTCCCATACTGGGGTAATGTATTTATATACTGAGTTTGGCTTAGAGAGAGGCCACATTTGAGCAACAAGGAGGCTCTCAGGAGGTAACTGTTAGGCATCCTATAATACTAGGCTAAGTTTCAATTTCAAGACTAAAGGTTCATAAGTAGTCATCAATATCAAGGGCCCGTCAATGGACCACCCTCCTTCATTAGTTATTGCCCCTATACTCAGGGGGGATTCCCTTATATTTTTTATGTAACAAAATAAAAGGAAGAAAAAGATTATCAAACAATTCCCAGACTTCCTATAATTTCATCCTTATATATTTCAATATGTATTTTTAATAAAGTGTTTTTATTTTATAAATTAAAAAATGCAAAAAAAGACATACCCACCCATTCAGTTAATTTCTTTTCCAGTCCACTAGCCAATGGAGGCTGCCATAGTGCCATCAGGGCTGTAGCATGGGTTTAACTGTCCATTCAAGTCACATATTCCTTCCCATAATAAAGATATTGGATATAATGGGGACCTTGTGGGCTTGAGTTTGCCCAGGAATTGAGGTTTTTTGGCATATGGAGAGAAGACTGGGAGATGAAATGATGAGAAGGCTATTGTAATGATCTTAAGAATGATGAAAAAAGGGTAAATATTTTTGTGCCTCAGTATATCAATTATCTACTGCTACAAAGGGAGTTACTCCATAAGTTAGTGGCTGAAAAACTACAACATATATATTATCTCACAGTTCCTATGGGCTATTGATTCTAGGTATGGTTTAGCTAGGTCTTCTGGATTTGGGTCTCTCACAGGCTGGAACTAAGAGATCAGCCAGGGCTACAGTCATCTCAAGGTATCTCAACTGGCTAAGAGACAGTTGAAGGATCTGCTTCCAAGTTCACTCAGGGAGTTGTCATCAGGGTTCAGTTCCTTGAGGGCTATTGGTCTGAGGATCTCAGCTTCTTACTGTCTCTAGAAGGGAAGATGTCCTCAGTTCCTTGCTATGTGGGTCTCTCCATATGGAAGCTTCTAATTATAGGGACGCTTCATCAGAATGAACAAGCAAGAAGAACCAGAGAGAGTGAGTGCAAACAAGATGGAAGGCACAGGCTTTTATATTCTAATCTTGGAAGTGACAGCCCATCATTTTTGCTATATTCTGTTCATTAGAGGCAAGCCATTAGTCTAGCACACACCCAAGGGAAGAGGATTGCACAAGGCAGGGAGACGCGTTAAAATTTGCTTGCCACACCCAGGCTCTTCAAGGGCAGCCAGAATGACAAACATTTCCCATGATAGTCACATACTTGGCAGCACTGTAACCTCCATCCCTACCTGTTCAAATACAACCTACCCGTCCTTTAGGAAGCTTTCCTTGCTCCTCTGAGCCAGATGTGGTCTCTCTCCCCTCTAAACCACCCTGCACCCCAGAGCTATATATTTACCTTCAAACAACACACATCAATGAAGTAATTCCCTAGAGGTTTAAGAGATAAACAAAGGAAACGCAGCCTTTGCAGTCATATTGCTGGCTCTATCACTTATTAGCTTTGTGCTTTGGGGAAAGTTACTTAATGTCTCTAGGCATTGGTTTCCTCATCCATAAAAGAAGAATAAGGAGGTTATGACAAAATGAGACAAAGCATAGAAAACTGAGTATACAGACTGTAGGAGATGCTTAATCATTGCTAGTTACTAGAACAAGTATTATTATTTAAGCAACTTGAAAAAAGGATATAAATTTTACTATATTTCTTCTCTCCTCATTGTGCCTAGCACATATTTAGCACACACACACACACACACACATAAATGAGTGATTTCCCGGTGCTACTTCTGGATTGTACTGCAGTGCCTCAGCTTGCCTGTTGGGGCATTTTGCACTGGGCTTCCTTGACTCCTCAGTTTCCTTAGTAATGCTTCATCACTGAGCATCTTACCTGATGCTCTCCACATGCACCTCCTCGCTGCCCGAGGGGCTGTAAGATCCCTGATGCAATCGGCTTCATCACCGTGGAGAATTACCTTGTTCCTGTGCTGTTTGTCAGCGGGAAGGATTTATGGGGACCATAGAACTCTTCTTGGAGATTTCCATCTTCCTTTGCACACACACTCCCCACCGCTCCTCCTCCCATTCCCCTCCTATTGGCTGCCCTGAATATATATGTTCCTTGCTCCCTCTGTTACCTTTTCTTCCTCGCTTGCTGCCTTTGAGCCAAACATAGGTAGGGGGTGGCAGAGAAGACGCACAGCTTGGTTTGCTTTAGTGGAGGAAATCTCTGAGACTCTTTAGGAATGAGCCTTCTTCTCCTTCATGGTTCTCTGCAGCTGAAATATGGTCTCAGGGATCTCAGGAAATAGGCACTATCCTCTCTTCCTGGTAGAATTGAGCTATCCTTTTCCTAGTTGCTGCCTGCCACCCATACTAAAAGGTTAATCTGTTCCTCTTCTCAACTAGTGCATTTATCATAGGGAAGTGGTCTGTTGTGGAAAATATTGATCAAAAGCCTGCCAGGTCCTCTACTGAGATGAAATCGAGTGTTTCAGTCAATCAATGGTGTGGCATTGGGTAGTGTGGAGAGGAGGCTGTGGACCCTGCATGGGGGAAGCTGATGGATGCAGGAAGGCTATTGGGAGGGGGTCTTTTCAAATACCTCTCCTAGCTTGCTTAAAGGCCAGAGGGGATCAGTTTGGGGGGGCAGGGGAGCAGGATTGGGAACCTCAATGTTTGCACAGATCAGGTTGGGCTCTGTGCATGGACATGAGGGGAAACAGCTAAATTGGCGAGAGTCTATTTTGGTACATGAATATCATAGAATTGGCACTCAGATAATTAAATTCAACTGAGCTATAAAAAGTGGGCTATGCTCCTTACAAGTGAGCTTTTCTTTCCAGGAACCCTGACAATGCCCCTTGATTAAGCGATGTCATAAATGAATGTGAATCACAGGATTTGATCAGTTTCTCAAATCCCTCCCTCCCTTCCTCCCTCCCATCCTTCCTTCCTATTGCCTGCTTGCCTAAAATATTGGCCACCCAGCAGCTGCTATGTGCTAGGCACTTTGCTAAGCCCTGGGAACAGAGAGAAGGACGAGATGCAGTCCCTCCCCTCAAACTGCTCCCGTATTTTGCATGGAGAAAGAGTCTTTATCAGGACATTGTTATATTATTCACTAAGCCCTCTGGTTGAAGAGTAACCAAGGTGATGGAACTGAGAAGGGAAGACATGCTTTGCTTAGGATAGTAGTACAGCAAGGAAGGCTTCAGTGAGGAGGTGGCTTCTGAAAAATGCTTTGACAAAGGTCTAGGAGTGTATCAAGAAAGGCAATGTGGGTTGGAGGTAGGAAGAGTCAATTATGCAAAGAAGGAAAAGAGTAATTCAATATGCCAGGAATAAAAATTATTAGGCCATAGAGGTCAACAAGAACAATTTTATGAAGGCCTATATGACATCCCAAAAAGGTTATTTTGAGAAGTGGATGGGATCATGTAAGGGAAGGACTTTACACAAGGCTTGGCATAAAGCAGGTACTAGAAATATTTTATTTCCTTAAGTAATTGGGCTTCTTGGTGGTAAGCAACAGAAAACCATCTGTCAGTCAGAGCCTAGGCAGGAAGCAGATGGAACACTCAATTTGGATAATAAGGGTAGAGTTTAATACAGCAGCTGTAATAGAAAGCACAGGGATAGTGTAGCAAGACCCAGGGACCATAAGAGTCAGGCATCATTGCTGTGTTAGACCTGACGTGGCAAGAGATATTATCAGATTACAGACAGAGTGGGGAGAGCATGGTAGATTGAATCATGCACCCTTACAAAGACATGTCCTTAATCTCAGTGCATGCTCCTGTGAGTGTGACACGTTAAAAAATGTTATTTTTAATTAACAAGTGGCTCAACTGAATGAAGGCAGGCTTTAATCCATATTACTGGAGAACTTTATAAACAAGAAATTCAGACAATCAGAGAAAGTCACAGGAGGATATAAATGCATCGCCTTGTGACAGAGGCAGAGATGCAAGTCAAGAAACTCCAAGGACCGTGGCAGGCCAGCACCAGAATTCTAAGACTTTGGGGAGAAAGCATGGCCTTGCTGACACCTTGATATTGGACTTCTAGTGCCTGAAACCATGAGACAATAAATGCTTGTTGTCTAAGTCAACCCATTGTGTGGTATTTGTGATAGTATCCCTGACAAACTAAGAAAGGGTGGGAGAGGAAGGAAGGAGGGAGCGAGGGAGGGACAGATGAACGGACAGATGGAAGGAGGAGAGAGAGCTGTGATCTTTGGTTGAGGGATCCAGTCCACCCTCAGTGACACAACAGCCAGGGAGCCAAGGGAATAAATGCCTGGTCCCCCAGTCCTCTCTCCTCCAATCTCCTTCCAGGACCCCTGTTGGTCAATCCTACTAAAAGCCAGAAGCCTTGGGAAGTGTGATGAGTCCATACAGGTCAGTGGTCAGAGTGGAGTAAGGAGGTGGGAGGAACCAGAGAGGCAAACGGAAGACTGGAAGCCCACCAGCTCAAACTGACTCAAGCCAAGAAGGAACTTCATTGGATTATGAGCGCAGAGCTGGTGTCAGACAGTGCTGATTCTCAGACACCTCTTAGCCCTGCTTTCCTAGGTGCTGATTAAATTTGTAGAGTCCATAAGAAGGCCCAATACCTTATGGTTATCCTACATCCAGCCAGTTTAGCAACCCATGTGGAAAGAATATATATGCTTCCCAGAAATCCCAGCATTAGAAAGCCCACCTCGTGCTGGGCCCCACCCCTGTTGGTAAACTGACCCTCACTTAAATATTCTGAGCCTCAGTTGCCCCATCTTTAAAATGGAAAAACAATATCAACTTTACTCAGATGTGGAAAGAGATATTATATAATAATGGTTAAAATTGTGGAATTTATAGCTATACTGCCTGGATTCAAATCACAGGCTGGTGGCCTTGGTTGTGTCTTAATCTCTTTGAGCCTCACACTCCATGTCTTTAAGGGAGAGATGATAATAGCACCTACTTCTTAAGGAGTTTCCTAAGCAGTGGATTCTGTGCAGTAGTACATGAAAAGCCTTGACACAGGGTCTGAAACTTAATAAATATGTGACAAATGTTAGTCAATGTTTTTGCTGTTATTATTATTTTATTTACTTAGACCCTACTCAGGTAGGAAGATGCTTTTCCTTCAAGTTTTCAGAAGGAGGATCCTTCCAGTTACCCTATAAGAGACTCCCCTCTGCCGTGCCAAGAACAGTGCCCAGATGTAAATCTCTAGCCTCCAGACCATGTGGAGAACAAGGATGCTGATTTGTTTTGCTTTTCACATCCAGTTCGCCCCTTTTTCAAAGAGCTTATTTCCTGTGGATTCTAGTTTTCCCAGATTGTCAAGAAAAATCTGTACAGCCCTAGTATTGGTTTATCTTGCTCTGGGGAGGCCAGGTGGCAGTAAACTGCCTGTTCCCCTCTCCAACAGTGCCCCAATTTTGGAGCCCTGGAGTATGTGACAGGCAGGTTACTATCGCTAGGGACAGGGGAGATGGACTCCCGGGGTTGAACTCATGCACTCTAATGGACTTCCCTTCCCTGTGAAATATGCATGCTGGAAAAAAAGAGGGAAATAGCCTTTTTTTATTTTCTTTGGCTTTGTGAAAAAGTCAATTGTCCATGAAATCAAATAAAGGTGAAATACATACTAAAATACTATGGGCCTGCTAAAATCGGTTAGATGAAAAAACAGAGCTCCGAAATAATGCCGGTCTATGCTTCTGAGATTTATAATCATATTACATTGCTTGTAGTTTGGTAACAACAACAACAAAAAATAAGTGTGTGAGTTTAAAATATGGTTCTGGGCAGCATGGTGTAATGTAAAAAAAAAACTCTCAACCAGAAATTTGGTGGGCAGATCCCAGTCTGCATCCATCTAATTCCACGTTAAGAGATCACACCTCCATTGAACACTCAGTTCCCCCATCTGTACAATGGAGTGGAACCAGGCACACTCTAAAGACCACCCCAGCTTCCACATTTTTGTTTGTTTCTCTTATTGTTCGGTTGCCGAGAATGTTCAATAGGATTCTCTGCCTTGAAAACTGAAGTGATGACTTGCAAGCTTTGCAAGCCTGTGTCCCTTCTACCTCCTTTTGTCCTCCAATGCCTTTTAGTTGCAATGAGGCAGTGGTTCACTGCTGCTCTACACACATGCAAGTAGGCTGGAGGGCTCTTTTAAATTCCCCCAGTCAGGTTTCCAGGGCCACTCTTAATCTAGGTCTCTGAGATAAAGTGTATGAGCCCTCCAGGTAGTTGCAAGGAGACAGTCCAGGCAGAGCCAAGCTAGTTGTCGATTGAATAATAGATCAGATGGATGTCAATCCTGTTAGATGGTCAGGTCATTGGCCAGTGTTCCCAGTGAGGCCCACACAAATGGAGACTGGATAGCTGGGCTCTTGGCCTTGGAGAGCCTCCACATGAGAAGAGGTTGGGTGGCACAGAATGCTGATTCCTTCCTGTCTATGGGAACTCTTCAAGCCTTGCTTTTTTCCTCTGGGCTCCAACCGTCCTCTTACCTGTTCACCTTCTCTCCTGCCTACTCTTCTGTATCAGTTTCCTATTGCTGCTGTAACAAATTACCACCAACTTAGTGGTTTAAAACAACACAAATTCATTATCCTCCAGTTCTCTAGGTCAGAAGTCTGAAATGGGTCTCATTGGGCTAAAATCACGTGTCCAGCCAGGCTACACTCCTTCTGGAGACTCCAGAGGAGAATCTGTTCCAGCTTTCCCAGCATTCCTTGGCTCATGGTCTCTTTCTCCATCTCCAAAGCCAGCAATAGCATCACTCTGACCTTGGTTTCCATTGCCATATCTCCTTCTCTCATTTGACTCTCCTGCCTTCCTCTTTCACTTATAAGGGCTCAAAATTATATTGGGTCCACCTCTACCAGATAGTCTAGAATAATCTCCATCTCAAAATATTTAGTCACATCTGCAAAGACCCTCTTGCTATGTAAGGTAAAAATTTATAGCTTTTGGGGTTAGGACATGGATGCCTTTAGGGGGCTATTAATCTGACTACCCACCCCCAATTCCATTCTCCTCTTAATCCCATATCTCCAGTCCTGGAAACTTCAACTCCTCTTATTTGGGGTAATAAAAAGACTATGGAGGTCTTATATTCTTCCAAAA
Source organism: Tolypeutes matacus (assembly GCA_026826555.1). Taxonomy (NCBI): domain Eukaryota; kingdom Metazoa; phylum Chordata; class Mammalia; order Cingulata; family Chlamyphoridae; genus Tolypeutes; species Tolypeutes matacus. The sequence continues at coordinate 3,692,895 of JAKSZT010054368.1, forward strand.
GCACCAGGGCTCTGGCTTTGGATACTCAAAAGCACTGTTCCCTGCTTTTTCTTTTCAAAAACCCTTCCCTAAGGCCATTAAACCTCATGGTCTGCACTTAAAAGAATGACAGGTCATGGGGAAAAAATGTAATTACCAGGAACAAAAAGGGTGTTGATAAATACATCACCCACCTTATTATCTCAACCACAGGGCATCCATCCTGCCCTCTTCCTCTTTGCTTCATTTGTCAAGGGAAGGAAATTTGGTCTAGATGATCATGTGGAGTCATCTAGACAAAGTCCAGGGTGCCTAGGACATGGACATTCATTCATTCTTTTATTCACAATTTTTTTGGAATATCTACAAAATGCTATGTTAGGTCAAGTAGAATCAGCTTGCTACAATTAAAAGAATATAAGACTGTCACATTCACCAGAGTGGTTGAAACAAAATAGTCAGAAAATACCAAATATTGGTGACAGCATGGACCAAGCTGTATACTCCTACATTACTGGAAATTTGCAATTTGTGCAATCACTTCAGAAAACTATTTGTCAGTATCTATTCAGTTGAGTATACACATACCCTATAACCAACATTTTTTTCTTACTTATATACTTTACAGAAATGGGAATGAGGAAGCTCCAAAAGATACGTACAAGTATCACTATTCATAATGGCCAACTGAAAAGAGTCCAAATGCCCATTAATGGTACAATGGATAAAAAATAGATACATCCACACAGTGGAATCGTATATAGCAATGGGAATGAGTGAAATATAAACTTGCAATAATGTGGATGGATCTCATAAATAAAATACTGTGTGAAAGACACCAGCCGCAAAAGAGCACAGATGTTATGATTCCATTCAAACCCGGGCAGAAAATATCTTCTTACCTGGTGAAGGTGGCACTTCTCCATTGACAGGATTCTGTGGGATCCCTGTTTGTCCCCCTGAGATGATGGAGGGAAGGCTACAGAGCGACATTCGAGGCTGGGTAGGAAATGCGGCACAGCCTCAGCCTGGCACACTATCACGGGAGACACATGTCTGGATCCCTGAGCTACCCCAGAGGTGCCAGCCTGAGACACCACACAGAGAGACGGATACCCGAGGAGCCCAGCCGTTCCTGGGGCTGTTGAGTCTTCCCAGCACAGGCGTAAGACACGTGAGTGAAACTCCACATGATGCCAGCGTCCAGCCTTCGAGTTGCCCCAGCTGGGACAGAGTAGAACAGAAATGAGCTGTCCCCACCCTGCCCAGACTGCAGATTCAGGAGCAAAACAAAAAGAAGACAAAATAAACAAGTATGCAAAACTAAATTATGATGTTAGAAATCATGATAGTGGCTGGAATCAGGAGGTGACTAGAAGTAGAGATAAAGGGGTCTCTGTAAGCTGATCATGTTCTGTTTCTTCATCTGGTTATCTAAATGTGTTCAATTTGTGTAAATTTATTGAGCTATACACTTACAGCTTGTGCACTCTTTATGTAGATAGATGATCTATCTATCATCTACCTATCTATCTATCTATCTATCTATCTATCTATCTATCTATCTATCTATCTATCTATCTATCTGATCTATCTATCAATACGTGTTACATTCCAGTAAAAAGAGGAAAGAAGCACTGGGCTGGGAGTGAAGAGGCAACCCTAGTCTAGACCCAGCTTAGTTCCTGACTTCGACCAAGAATTCTGCTCTTATTACTCCATGTTAGTCAGGGTTATTCAGATTTCAAGAAACAGAAACTCAATAGCAACTGGCTTAAGCACAAAAGTATTTCTTGGACTTTCACATAAATGAAAAGAATGGGCCTCAGGCATGGCTGGATCCAGAGGCTCACACACTATGCCTCGGACTGAATCTCTTGTACTCTGTTTCTTTTCTTCTTGGCACTGCTTTGGTCTGAGCTGTCCTGACTCCAAGCTGGCTTTCTCTATGGGGTCTCCAGTCTCATATCCCCTCAGCCCAGCAGGAAAAGAGCTTATCTTTCTCACTCCTTCCCACAAAAGAGGTGAAATCCATTATCTTTAGCCGAAAGTAGATCATGTGCATATCCCTGAACCAACGATAAGGTCAGTGTTTCAGTTTCCTAGACTGCTTAATGCAAATACCATGAAATAGATTGTATTCAACATTGGGGACTTATTCACTCACAGTTTTGAGGCCAGGAAAATGTCCAAATCAAGGCATCATCAAGGCAAATGGTGGCATCTGCTGGTCTCAGCTTTTTCTTCCAGGTTTCGTTGATTTCAGCTTCTTGCTTCCATGGCTTTCTCTTTCTGTGTCTGCATTTCATTCCCTCCAGTAATAAGATTAAGACCCATTCTGACTGAGGTGGGTGGCAACTTAATTGAAGTAGTCTCATCAAAAAGTCCTACTTAGCATCGCTCCCCCGCTCCCCAATAGATTGTGAACTGTAAGCGAAACTCCTACTTGAAAAAAGAGGAAGCCCTGTGCTAGGAATCCCCATAAACTTGTACTGTAATTCTTTGTATATAGAAAAAAATATATTGTAAAGTTTAACTTTATGCTTAAAAAAAGAAACAAAACAAAAAAGGGTCCTACTTACAATGTGTTCACACCCACAGAAATGGATTAACTTTAAGAACATTTTTTCTCTGGGGTAGATACACAGTTCCAAACCACCACAGCCAGGGAGATGGAGTGTCCTGATTGGCCAGGTTTGTGTTACATTTATACTCCTGGGACTAGGAATAGGATCTCACACACAATCAAGTCATATTACTATGAGTGGGGAAGGAAGAGATTTGTTTCCCCAAGGAAAGTTACCAGAAAAAGGAAGACTAGATGCTGGAAAGGCAAACAAATAGTTATCCATGACATTGCATTCTGAGCGTCAATGTCTCCATCTGTAAATTGGGTTGAATGCTAATCTCTAAGATCCTCTCTGACACTAAGACTGCATCATTTCAGTTATCACACTGATGGATTTCTTGGCACAAACCAGTTGTTTACAGAGCTGTGTTTTGTGGAACTGACCAATTTACCTACTCCAGGCTTTAACTTCTAGAAGTGTGCCTTATTGGTTCCAGAGAGAGTGCTAGTTACTTTTACAAATGATACCTTTCATATTCTTCACACCCTCTATTTGAAAGATGATGATAATTGAGGCTCAGAGAAGTTAAGTGAACTCCCCAAAGTCACACAGCTAGAATCAATCCAGTGACTTAAAACCTGCTCTTTCTGACTCTAATTCTATATATAAGGATTTCTCAACCTCTTGGCACTACTGACATTTTGGGCTACATAATTCACTGTTCTGAGGGGACTGTCCTTTGCATTGTAGGATGTCTAGCAGTATCGCTGGATCTGCCTTCTAGATGCCAGTCACAAACCTCCCCATGTAGTTGTGACAATCAAAAATGTCTCAAGACATTGCCCTATGTCCCTCGGGGAAAAAAATCACCCTGGTGATAAATGTATGGATCCCAACTGGATTTTGTCTCTTACCAGCTATGTGACCTTGGGTAAGTACTTTATCTCCTGCCTGGTACCCCAAGTGCTTAGTAAACATAGTCGAGTTAGTTTCTGTCATCAACCTGGATTAATTTTGCAGAGAGGATTTTTTTTTTTTTTTTTTTTTTTGCAAATTAAAGACACATTGAATTGAAAATGAGGGCAGGCATTTGAGGCCACTCCTGTTGCCTAATCAGTACAGTTCCATTGACAGCCCTGTCTCCTTCAAAGCATGCTCCCTGGGACGTGGGCCCTCTGCAGAGCCAGATGGGTACCTGGAACAGAGTCAAACGTTCAACATCAAACATTTCAAAGCTCAGAAAAGAGGCCATGTTCTCCAATAAGGAGCTGTCTCTGTCAATGTTCCTGTGCTTATTAAACTCAGGCAATGGCCACTTTAATTGGACCCGCCTCCCTCACTTGACTAATCACATTGCAGGGCCCTGCTCTGGTTCTTGTCTCCAGAGCAGGATTCACAGTCAGGGGCTCCCCATATCAGTCTCTCCAAGATCCTCAAGGCTGACTTGACAGATGCTCTTACTTGTTCTTCCCATCCCTGAGCCAATACTAGTCAATAATCTCAGTTCCTGTCCAAAGTGGCTTGGAATGAAATCAACCTCCCTGAACCCAAATCCACAGTACTTGCTATGACTAAGAGGCTCTTGTTCATCTCTGCATTCCCAGTGGCCTGCACATGGCCTGGCTCAGAATAACTGATCAATAAACGTTGAATAAATTAGTGAATAGGTGCAAGGCATCTGCTGTGCTCTTTGGACTTGTTTTGATGCCCATCAGATGCTGGATCCAGGACGCCAAATGCAAAACCTAGAGACTGCAGTGGCTTCCACGTTGCAAGTTTCTCTACCTCTTCCTAACTACCACACTCACCAGATAGAGGTCACAAATTTTTGGTTTGCAAGTTTGGCAAACAAGTAATTGAGATATTCTTGGACAGGGCAAAAAATTTCCAATTCACCACAATCTCCATCAGCCTATATCTTTGTCCTCATCATCCTCGTCACTTGTTTCCTGCTTGCATGCTCCTGGCATCTGAGTTGGGAAATGTGATTGATAAGACTATCCAGGATGCCACCCCCTCATAACAAGGTCCTAATAGGCTCTTCTACCTGGAATTCCTGACTTCCAAGCTTGATTGGGAGTCTTGGTCTGTTTGGCTGGAGTCCTGATCCACCGAATGCCTCTACCCAGTCTTGTCCTACTCCCATCCTTCCTTCCTTCATCCTTTTTGCAGCTTAGGGCCAATAAAGGCTGATCAAGAACAAGTCAGCACTAATTATAGGGATTCCTAGCACATGTTCCTTCACTCTTGATCTTGCTTCTGATTCTTGCAAATCACTGTTAAGAACAGATCTCCCAGGACTATGGAAACTGGCTTCCAGTTTGAATGTCTGGCTTCCTCCAGAGACCCAGAAACAGTAGATTCTGCCTGAATAGAGGAAGTCATAACAGGTGCCTCCAAATAAAAATAAATGTCAAGATTGTTTTTCTCTTTGGACTCAATTCTTAGACCACAAGTGTCCATTCTGAGTATTCATCCAACACAACACAACCCTAAATAACATAGTCCCAGCTCCCTTTCCCTATCAGGCCCATTGAACGTCAACTCCAAGCCAGTCATGTAGGGACATACTACAGAGTGACTTGAATAGTTCCAGAGTTGGGAGGGTCAGGAGCAGCATGGGGGCATCTATGCAATCAGGGTGGGAAGGAATGGTGCAGAGCAAGGAAGTTCAAACTCTTTGTACCACTTTTTGGGGTAGCTCATTAAATCCAACAATAAAACATGGAAATTCCTTGAGAACAAAAGTCCTAGAGTGAAAAAATGGTTATTGCTCAGGCAACAGATAAATGCAGCAAAACTCCCATTTTATTGACCTTGAAGGAATGTCAGTGGAAACAGTGCCCCATATGCACACAGGGTTGGCTTGATACCCAGAAGACTGATTTCTAAGTCATAAAATATTAGTATTTGACATAGGCAATAGGGAGTTAAAGCATAAATGTTACAGGGTTTCTATGTGGGATGATAAAAAAGTTTTGGTAATAGATAGTAGTTATGGTAGCACAACATTGTGAAAGTAAAAAATGTAGTAGTATTTGAAAAACACTGATATCCACCCAATGGATAAACCAGATAGTCCATGTCTCCCCAGAAAGTGCCATTCTCCTACCCTGACAGCCTTTTTCCTGATTTACCCTTTCCCTTGTGAACTATTATTCCTTGGCTCATGGATGCTGCCTTCTTTGAAATAAACAGGTGGAATCTGTGGCTGCTGGTCACCGAGGGTCCAAGCATCCCAACTTTTGCCCTTGGCCCGAACCTGATGTGTAATCCACTTTTGATTCCAGCTCTCCAATTTAGGACCCATGGAGTCCAATATGGATAATTTGATTCCTGTACTACTTACTGATGGCTCCTAATTTGGAATTCTAGTTTCTTAGTTGTCTCTCTACCTGGCTCCACCTGGCTCTCCTTCCAAAGACTTTGTTCCCTGATTCATGGCTTGGGGGATCCCAGTGAAGGCACATAGGCTCTTCTTTGGAAAGTAATTATGTTTTTTATTGTACCTAGGGAGGACTGGGTTTCACAGATGAATGAAATATTCTTTTGCATAGATAAAAATCCATAGTTAAGTATTGGACTGACTAGTGCTATTAATAGTTTATGGGTTATAAATAGCTAACAAATATTTGAAAATATACCCACCCCCTCAAATAATCAGAAAAATGTAAAGCACAACATCAAGGAAACACTGTTTCACACCCTTTTAATTGCAAAACATTTTAAAAGTCCAACAATATTAAAAGTCGATGAGGATGCCAAGAAACAAAATCAATTCCATATCTGGTAGAACTGTGAATTTGAACAATGGATTTAGCAAGCAATTTGGAAAGATATATTGAAGATGGGCATTCTCTATGTCCATGCAATTTCTCTCCTAGGTGTATACCTTAGAGAAACTCTTCCACACTTGCACAAGAAAACATGTATATGGATATTCATTGCAGTTCTTTCCTGGTGGGGGTGGGGTGGGGAGGGATGTTGCTGGAACACAGACTGGAGAGAGAATATAAGAAGAACATTTTCCAGCTTCTATGTGACTCCGGAAATATGGCAGGCTGGGGGATTTGGGGAAAATGGCCCCGGAAGGAGTCCGTTTTCTCTCATCTAGGCTCTGCTGGTAACTTACCAGGAGAATTTAAGTTCCTAGTCAGTACTTGGATGGTCCAGGATACAATCTAGTCTGGTTAGGCAAGGAACTGGCCGTGAAGCTGAGTAAGGATGGGCCAGCAGGTGCTGAGTAGCAGGTTTGGGTTACACTGACAGCCATAGTCAGCCTAATTATGGACAGTAACAGGAACAAAGAAAACAGACTCCTACACTCCGGTGATGCTGGTAGGAACTGAGTAGAATGACAGGCTATAAATGAGATAAATGTGGATTCAGGGTCAGGCTCCTGTCCCAAGAGGAATCAGGGTTGAATAAAAGTCACAAATTATTATCATTATCATCATAGCTACCCCTTATTAAGCATTTACTATGCATCAGGAACTGTATAAAATGCTTTCCCTACTATGGCATACACTAGTAATTGCATACCTATATTGATTTTCCCCTTCTCACTTATTAACTGTTACTTTGTTCAGAATGATATTGTCCGAGAAAAACATTCCCAGGATTCCCTGTGGCTAAGGGTATGATATGATGATAACATTTACTTGATGGCACATCTGGGGAATCTGGCAGGTGACACTACCTTCACCCTCCCATTTCTTTTGCCTGGGATGTGGATATAATGGTCAGTATGCAGCAGCCACCTTGTGACCGAGAGGAAATGAAACACATGCTAAGGATGGCAGTGCAGTAAAACAAGATTCTGGTTCTTTATGGTGATGACATCAATTACTGCCTACCTACCTCTGTGTTTCTTATTTTTTGAGAAAAATCCACCTGTTGGTTAAAAAACTAACATTCAGAGAAATTCAGTCTTTAATGATGTACATTATTTCATTTAATTTAACAACAAACTTGTGAGGCAGGTACTCTTACTATCCACATTAAACCTCAGAGAGGTTAAGCTAGAAAGTACCAATGCTCTTCCCACATGGGTAGACCCATATCTGTCTCACTCTAAACCCATCATATCACAATGCTGTTCTGCCTCTTTGTCACACACTGGGACAGGGTTCAATTTCATTCTTGTGGATTAGGCCAACAGAGAGCCAAAGGAAGGGGGTGGGGTGAGTAGAGGAGGAGAAAGAGGCCACGTTGACGATCTTAAGTCAGTCCTGATGCACGGAGACTGAGATGCATGAAAATTGAAATTTTAAGTCCCACCTATTTCCCCCTTTCCCTGATTAGTTCCTATTGGGTGGATTCCAGGGATGCTACTTCCCATCCATCCTTCCTGATGCAGAGAATGGACAGCAGCTTCAGGCAATGAAATGAGAATGAGGATAAAACTGAGGGTCCCGAGTAAAGAACAAATCAGTCTGCCTTGGGCAGGCAGCTGCAGCCCCGCCAGGAGGTAAATGCACATTAATACTTCTTTGGAGAGGCTGATTTTTAATAAGGCCCTGGCAAGAGCAGCAGATAGGATATTTGTTTCTACCTCCTACTCCATTCCCCCCAGAGAAAGGAGGACATCACCCCCATGAACCCTGGGAGTGACAGACTAAAATGTGAGTGGGGGAAAGTGATAAAAACATCATCAAATGATGCAGAGGCAAGCAGCACTGGTGATTTAGCTTCCTAGCTGTTAAAACAAATACCATACAATTGGGTTGGTGTAAACAACAGGAATTTATTGTCTTACTCTTTTGAGGCTAGAATTGCTAAATCAAGGCATCAGGAAAGCTATGCTTTCTCCCCAAAGACTGTGGCATTCTGGGGCTAGCTACCACTGATCCTTGGTCCTTCCAAATTTTGCAAAAGGCTTTTCAGCTTTGCATACAGTTCAAGGGGATCAAAATCATCAGACAATAGAACTTGCTGCAGATTTTTCCAATCCTGTGTTCCACTCAAATGGCTGAGTGGACCCCTGTTCAACCATACCCCTATTAGCAGAGGGCTAATCCCTCACATGGAGCCCTGTCCTTGGGGCACTCACTTCCTGAAAGCTCAGAGAGGTCCCTGAAAGAGCCACTTCTGGCCCTAGTCTCAGAGCACATTATCTGGGTAGGCTCAGAATTTCCCAAACCATTAAATGCTGGTTTGTGTGTACTTAAGAGTTCAGTTCTCAGTTTATCCTGCAACCAGGCTGCACCTTCCACACGTAGCTTAGAAATCTCCTCAGCTAAATATTGAAGTTCATTGCTTACAAGTTCCACTTTCAATCTGCTATCAAAACACAATTTTGTGAAGTCTCTGCCATTTTATAACAAGGATCACCTTTCTTCCAATTTCCAATAACACATTCATCGTTTCCTTCTAAGGCTTATCGGAAATGCCTTTAATATTCATAATTCTATAAACAGCTTCTTCAAAGCAATCTAAGGGTTGTTTTTTTTTTTTTTTCCTATCAAGCACCTTATAATTCTTGCAGCCTCTACCCATTACCCAATTCTAAAGCCGTTTCCACATTGTTAGGTCTTTGTCATAGCAGCATCACACTATCTGGTACCAAAGGCAATTTTAGTTTTTCCTAGCTGCTAAAAAAAATACTATACAACGGTATATTAAACAACATTAATTTATTGGCGCACAGTTTAGAGGCTAGGAGCAGTGCAGAATCGAGGCATCTGGTGCGCGACTCTCTCCCCAAAGACCCTTGGTCCTTGGCTTTTTGTCACATGGCAATGCACATGGGGACATCTCTTCCTTTCTCTTCTGGGTTCTGCTGACTTCCAACCTCACTTCTCCCATGCTTCTCTTTCTGTGTCCATTTTACTTTGCTTATAAGGGCTTTATTCGTACTGGCTTAAGGGTCACCCACATGCAGTCTGGCTACTCCTTAACCCAGAACATCTTCAAAGGTCCTACAAATGGGTTCCCACCCACAGGGCCAGGGAGTGGGACCCGAACATGCCTTTTGTGGGGGACTCCATTTCAATGCCCAACACCTGGGTTTGAGTCCTGGCTTCTACCCACTCTTACCAGCTTTGTGACTTTTAATTATATGACACTTGTGTTTATCAAAGATTTGTTGCGGGGATTTATAGAAAGCATATGACCATGCCTAGCACATATTGGGTACACATAATGGAAAGTTCTTCTGCCTTCTTCCTGTGTGAGCTAAAATCATTTAAGGGTATGCCACCATTTCTTTGTTTCTCCTCTCCTAGAAGTTCCACATGACTCCCCAGAGGACATAGAAATGTCTGCTGTTTGTTCTAGGCACCAAACGCTTTATATCCTTCATACTTTTTAATCTTTGCATCAGCTCTTTGAGTTAGGGACTATTATCTCCCATTCTAAATAAGAGAAAGCTGAGGCCCAAGGAGATTTAAATAATTTGTCCCAAGACACAAACTAGTTGGTTGTGGAGCTGAATTTTGATCCCAAAAGTTGATCTTTAACCTTTGTGAAAATTTTCCAATCAGAACTCTAGAAAATGAGTAATGAATCCAATTGGGATCCCAAGATTTTGGAAACTTATTGATTAAAACTAGAGCGACCATACAATGAATTGTGTGTCACAGCCTATGAAGGGATGACCAGACACAGTAAAGGGGTCTGTCGGCCTTTGTGTTTTCTGACAATTTCATCATGATTTTCATCGATCAATTGATTCATTCATTTGTCCATTTATTCATTCGTTTGTTCATTCAGAAAGTATTAATCAGCATCTTCTGCTTGGTGCCAAGTCCTGCTTGCCGTGCTAGAAAGTCCATGGAAATGAATAAGGCATTGCCCTTGTCTTTAAGGGCTTACATCACAGTGGCAAATGCCAATAGCAAAAGCCACCATCTCCAAGAGGCCATCTAGTGTTTAGGAGAGCAGGCTCTGAAGCTACATTTAGTTTCCAGTTTCTCCAAACACTAGCTGTGTGCTTAACCTTTTTGTTTTCATTTTATCTTCTGTACATTGGAGATGATGATAATAATTGTCCATTTCATAGGATAAGCTCAAGGAGGGGATTAATTAATGTAATAAATCACTCAGAAGACTTCACAAAACATAAATACTCAATAAGGTGAGCTACTATTATTAATATTATTATCACTATCATTATTAAAATGTCAGGTTTGCTCTATTGGAAACATTCCCAAAAGGCTAAGAGAGTAAAAAGGAAGGTTAATTATAGGCATCGAGGAAGTTAGACAAAGGAGGCTGCATACAAGGCTGCAATGACTGATCCTCCCCTTTAGGGAATTCGGGATGAGGCAACTATGAGTGTGTCCTCCTATCAAAGACCCAGCATTGGAGTAGGCTTATCCTCAGGGACACATGGAGCCTCAACCTCTTCTTAGAAATCCAAGATGGCTGGGATGAAGGGTAGAGCAGAATCTCCATCTACCCCAACCTGGGGAAAGGGGGTCACTTACTGCAGAGGAGAATCAGAGAGAGGGGTTTGGGAAGGAGAGATGCCCACACACTGACAACAAGGATGCTTTGTGCAGAGGGATAGAAAAGAATTGCCTTTATGGGGTCATCTGTGGGTATTGCAATCGTCCTCAAGCTGCTTTGTTTGATAATCCACCATTAGCATTTCTACTTAATTACTTTTGTAAGCAGGTGAATTTTCACAAGATTAAGGAATTATGTCACCCATGAGAGATTAAATAATAACTCCTGGAGGATGAACTACATGGATTAAAGGGGATGCTGTGTAGTCCATGCCTGCCATTGTTTTCTGAGGGAGAGATGATCCAATGACATAGACTATTGCAGCAAAAAGATATCTGCCTTCCAAGCAGAAAAGCTTACCTTTCCCTCCGTTTTCATTTAGTGCCATGAAAGAAGTTGATATTGGTGGATATTTATTTCTGTTGCCTAAAGTGTGGATGGTACATTGATCTGGCATACTTTCACCAAGATTTTCCAGGACAGTCCTAAGAAATTCTTCATTAATTCATTGATTGATCTATTCATTCAACAAATACCTACGAAGAACTCATTCGTGACAGGCCCTGGAGGTGCCACAATGACCGGAGTACCCAACATCAGGGAGCTTCTAGTTGGGTGGAGGAGACAAATACTGCACAAATAGATGCATGATCAAGTATAGGTAGTGTAAGGCAAGGTAAGGTTATACGTGCTTCAGGAAAGTTTCGATCTAGTGTGGACTTGGTACTCTGTATGTCTATTTCTTAGCTCAGTTTTCCTTTGGTTGGATTCATCCCTTTTTAATTTTTATTTTTAAAAAAGCTTTAGATTACATAAATGTTACATCAAAAATATAGCGAATTCCCATATACCCCCTTGCCCACACACACACTTTCCCTCATTAACAACGTCTTTCATTAGTGTGGTATATTTGTTACAACTGAGGAACACATATTGAAGCATTGCTGGTAACCATGGACTATAGCTTACATTACAGTTTACACTTTGCACCACACAATTTTATAGGTTTGGAAAAAATGTTTAATGGCCTGTATCCATCATTGCAATGTCATGTTTGTTATTATGCAGTGACCCCATGATAACTGTGGGCTTACATTAAACGAACCAGTTTAGCTATTCCAGTAGAGCAGTGGTTTTTAACCAGGGGGTTAAGATTTCTGGGGGTCCTTGAGCTTGAATTGGAAATTCAAAAAAAACATTGTTCCTGTGGGGACCTGTTGGTGCGATATATTTATTAAATAATACACAGTATAGTGTGGACTTGGTAAGGGGTCCATGGTATCCACTGACTGACACAGGGGTCCATGGAATAAAAAAGGTTAAGAACCCCTGCAGTAGAGTGTCTTTTTTCTTTTCCTTATTGGTCCTACCAAAGACTGACTCTCACAGGACAGACTTAGTCATGAGTGTTGTCTTGGTTTGCCAGAGATGCTATGACAAATAACACAAATTGCTTGGCTTAGAAAACAAGAATTTATTGTCTCAGAGTTTGGGAAGCTAGAAGTCCAATGTCAGCATATTGGCAGGCCATGCTTTGTCCCAAATCTGTAGTGTTTTGGTGGCAGCTCAATCTCTGCCTCCACCGCATGGTAATCTGTCTTTTGCTGCCCTTTCCTCTGGTTTCTTTTGACTGACTGGGTCCACGTTTCCTCTGCTTATAAGGACTTCAGCCGTATTGGGTTATGTCCACACTCATTCACATTGGCCATCCCTTCACTAAGAACAACTCCAAAGAATCGCTCTGTAAATGTGCTCATACCCACAAGACCAGGGGTTGGGACCTGAACATTTCTCTTGTGGGGGACATGATTCAACCCCTAACAAGTAGAATTGGCTAATTGGGCTAGGTCTGAGTCTCCTGGCCTTCTCTGGAGCCCAGGAGGAAGAGGTATTGCCAGCCTCACCAATACTGCTAGATTTATTGTCATTTAAGGGCAGTTGATTCTCTTAAAAATTGCATGCAGGGGAGCCAGTGTAGACCAATTGGTTGAGTGCCAGCTTCCCACATACAAGGTTCTGGGTTCAATCCTTGGCGCTGGTATCTCAAAAAAAAAAAAAATAAAAAGAAAGAAAGGTAAAAGGAAAAAGAAATTGCATGCAGCTCCCAGCTTGTCTAGGTGCTGGTTACAGAAAGGCAACTTTTATCTATGATATAAGAAAAATCTTGGGAATGCTTGAAAAGCATGCAGGAGGTCACCATGGCCCTCTGTGAGCTCCTGGCCTCTGCAATTTTTCTCCTTAGCAGCCAGATTCACAACTGGCCCTTTCCTCAGGCCTGTGTGACAGGGATTCATCCCTCCTCTCAGCCTAATTCACATGTTAATATCTCCCAAGATTATGACATCAACCTGAACCTTGTTCATGAAAAGGCCCATGCATCTACAGTTGCAGCACCAGGTGGATCCAGGCTGACACTGGGACACATTCTGGGGGCTGCTGTGCAAGTAATTGTTTGGCATTGACTGGGAATCATTTCATCACATAGTGTCATTTGGCATAAAAAGAGAGGGAATGTAAAAATGATTTCACGTCCGTGTCTTTTTAACAAAAATCCGTGGTTCTGTATTTACGTATCAGGAAAAACAAAGTGTTGTCATAATACATGTCCTGATTTCTATTTCAGAAAACAGAATCCTCTTAGGCCACTACTAAGAAAACTGTAATTTAAGCAGCACACACAGGTAGGAAACAAGTATATTGTCGGTATCAGTAACTCTTTTTCAAGTATGGGCTGCCCTTTGGGGTGCTTTGGAGTAAATCAGAGTTATATTGAGTCACAGAAATTGGAGAGACTTATTTGTTTAATCCTAAAGTTCTTCCATATAATGAAAAGGAGCAAACTCCACAGATTCAGGAATGACTCACAAAGATTTTGGAAATCCCATATTAGAACATCTCCTCCCCCCTCCCATCTCTACACAAAAGGCTTAGAGAAGTTTCTGGTAATTATTTTGGTGTCAAAGTGGGGAGAAGAGCTTATCCTTTTGCTGTTTCTTGATTTATATAGCAAATTAAAAGTCCAAGTCGTTCATGTGAAATCCTAAATTTTTGCATAGGCTGCATGGACCAGATGAAAGAAGAGATTTTTCTCCTCCTTTCTCTGTCTATGCCCTGGTCTGCTGGGTGTAGCGACCAGCCTAAAGATATGCAACCTCCAGCTGTGGACAGGGTATTCTAAGGTAATTAAGTAGAAACAAAGGAAACAAGAGATCAGCTTTGAAGCAAGCACAGAAAGAGCAAGTGTAGTCCCAGGCAGAGAGTGAAGCAGGGCCTGAGGAGTGGGGTCAGTTGAATTCCTGCTTATGTTTGATTATTAGGCTTCTGATGGTCATTACCCCAAATCCTTGATTCTAAGACACACGTTTTCCCACATGGTAATTTTCTGCATCAGGACCTAATGATTCTATTTGGTGTGATTAGATTTGTGTACTGTGTTGATCTGTTTGTTTTCTCCTGAAGAGTTATTAATAGATCTATGGAACATCTTAAAATAAAGGATGTTTCAGAACTAGGGAGTGCAGTATTTATGGAGCAGGCAGCATTTGCAATCTTAGCTAAATAAAACCCATCATAGTTTTCATCTCTATAATTTTATCTGTTTTGTTTCTTCAACCATCCACCATCTACCATCCATCTACTCATCCATCCATTCAGTAGAAACTTAGTAAAATTACTTAACCTTTCTGTGTTTTATTTTCTTCACCTTCATGGGGTAAATGTGAAGATTAAATGCAATAATACAATGTTCATGGTAAGCACATTAACAGGGCCTGATACAATATAAGGGTTCAAATAGTGTTATTAAGTTGTTTGTTCATTCATTTCATTCATTCACTGAATCATTATTTGACAATATTTGCTGATGCCTGGCATCTGCTAGACACTTTGATGCATGCCTTAAGGCACAGAGTTTATCAGATTCTGCTGCTGGTTTGAAAGGGCATCTTCAAGGAGGATGAAATCACCTGTGCCCAGAGCCTCTAAAAGGGGATAAATGCACAGCTGTGTCACCAGAAATAAACCAAGGCAGCCCTACCCATAACTCTCATTGCTTGCCTGCTCATTTCTTTTCATGTTTTCCATCTTAGCTGTGCCCAGGGGCCCTAGGGTATGGTATATACTAGGAAGAGGAAGAGGAGGAAAATGCCTCTTTCTTGCTTCCAATATATCAATCACAGACCCCTGTCTGCACTGCACCTCATCTCTGCAATTTGGACACTGCTCCCACCCAATGTACTTCATTCCCACTCTCAGCCTGGGCCCCGGGCCTCTATCTCTGCCCAGCTTTATCCAGGACGGTCACCTTTCCTAGGCCATGCCCTATGGTAAGTTGGATAGATGGACTGCCAATTGGGTTATGTCCACCAATAGTACTGGGGACATTGGAGAGGGCCCCAAGCTTTCTGCGGTAACTGGTGCAGCCTGGTGAGTTGGCTTTAGCATTGGGAGAGTAAAATTCCCAGTGGCAATACCCTTGGGAATGTATTCTGAAAGTGAAAGAGAATCTTTTTGGCTTCATGTGCATTTGTCTGGGAGAACAGAATGTAAACTACATGAGGGGAAAACTTTTCTGTAGGTTTCATTCACTTATGAACCCTCAACATCCAGAACCATGCCTGATACATAGTTGGCATTCAATATTTTTTTAAAATTAATGAATCTACAAAAATCGTCTCTGGACACAGAGATGTGAAATTCTGCTTGTTTGTCCCAAAGATATATATTTCAGAGACTCTCTCTTTTTGAGACCTTCTGGGGGTCAACTGCCTTGAAAGATGAGCAAGGATAGGGATTTATATGGCTGTACTCATGGACCTGCAAGTATGTACAAAGGCATGTATTTGCATACTTGTGTGCCCACAGCATACAAATGCGTGAGTGTGCATAAACACAGTATGAGAAAGCCTGCACATGTACACATCGCCATGAGTGTGCCTACAAACAGAAGTATGTGTGTGTGTGGAAATGTGTTCATGTATGTTCATGCCTTTCTGTGTGGGCCTATGTGTGCATGGCTGTGCAAACTATCCCAGGAAATGATGTGCTCATACATGCACGGATATGGATACATGCATCCAAGTGCCTAAAAATCTAATCTATCAATGTATGTGTATGCACACATGCATTCACTTCTGTGCAGTTGTATGGTGATAGAGCTTTCTCATTTTCATGTCTTGGCTAATATGGTTCATATTGAATGGGCTTAAAACATCAGACAGGGCCCAGAGTTTTCCAAACTTTCACTCTGAGTTTCTCTAAACTCATCTAGAGCGCTGAAATTATGGGCTTTCTAGGATGATCAGGGAGGTCTCTGGGTTTTAGTTTCCTGGAATAGATCAGTGAACTGTGCTGTCCACATGAAGAAAAGAGATCACAGTAGGATAGGAAGCTCCATATATGTCTGCATTGAAGGACCCAAGGAAACCTTTGCTCTGGAGCCAGATTGCCTGGGCTTGATTCTCAACTCTGGCTACTACCAGTGCAGTGGGAGTCATCCTGCCTCACTGTGCCTCAGCTTGTACATCTGTAAAATGAGGATAATAATAGTACTACCTCAGAGTGGGCTGGGGAATTAAAATATTTAATATGTGTAAGTGCATCTATATAAATGTTGACTATTTATGGTTGAATTACACTAAGCAGTATTATTTTCTTGTTCTTGAAAATAAAAGATAACCTTGATTTTTTTTAAGTACATCAAAGTAGTACTCTAGACAATTTGAGAAATACATATAGACCAATCAATATAAGAAAAAAAAATCCTTCCTGTAATCTCTCCCTGTGCTCAGATAACCACTGTTAATATTTTCCATATTCCCATTTATATGTTTTTCCTTGATTGGGATTCCATTTCACATCTTGTGGAGGTATTTTACACTGGTGATTCCCAATGCTCTGTGCCATGGAATTTGTATGCTTGTTTAATCCTTGCATCTGGCCCTGTGACTTGGATTAACCAATAGAATGGTTTCAGTTCACTAAAAGCTGTCAAAAGCAATATACCAGAAATGGGCTGGCTTTTACAATGGAGATTTATCAAGTTGCAAGCTTACAGTTCAGAAGCTGACTAAACTGTCCAAACCAAAGCATCTCTCCCCTCAAAAGACTAGCTGCCAGTGATCCTGGGCTCCTCTGTCACATGGGAAGGGACACGGAGGTGTCTGCCAGTCTCTGCTTTCTCCTCTGGGCTCCATTGCTTTCAGCTTCTGGCTTCTCAGTCTGTTGCTTTCTCTCTCAGCTTCTGTGAGTTTCTTTCTGATCTCTATGGGTCTCACCATATTTATCCCCTATATATGAAGAACTCTACTAAAAGAATTAAGACCCACCCTGGGTCACAGCTTACTGAAGTAATCTAATCAAAAGATTAACTCAATTGACCTAATCAAAAGGTCCCACCTAAAATAGGTTCACACCCACAGGAATGAATTAGCTCTAAAAACCTGATTTTATGGAGTTCAACCAGCAACAAATCATCACACTGCTGAAATGAGGCTGGCCAATTCCAAAAAGGTTTATAAAGGCTGGGCAGTTTCCACTTTTCTTGAGAGCTCTGAAGAGCCATGTAAGAAATATGCTATGCTGCTGGAGAAAACTGTGGGGAAGAAGAGACCCTGAGACTAAGTGGAGAAAGAGGCCCTGCTAGTCCAGCTTCTTAGTTGAGCCCAGCCCCCACCTGACAATCCAGGTAAATGCACTCACACAAACGATTACCAGCAGAAGAATTATCCAACTGAGCACAGCCAGGCTGGCAGAATTATAATAAGTGCAATAAATTGCAATAAAATGGTTGTTATTTTAAGCTACCATGTTCAGGGGTAGTTAATTACACATGATAGATAATGGATAATCATTTTACTACTTGAATTTTTAAGTTAGATCATCTTTCTAATTTAATTATGTAATTGTGTTGTGGTTATGAGACACCTTTGAATTAGGTTGCCTAGGGTTGAAGTTTGACTTTACTACATATTAATTATGACTCTGGGAAAGGTATTTTACCTCATCTATAAAATGGACCTACCATTTTATATACCATATAATACTTACCTTATAATAATACCTACCTCATGAGGTTTTGGTGAATTAAAGAGATGATACATAGAAAACACAGTACCTAAAATATAGATAAACATTAAATAGATTAGTACTCCACAAAATCATCTCTTAGTGGCCATGATATGCATGGATATGTCATAATTTAGCCAAACTCCTACTGCTAGACATTTATGCTGTTTCCAATTATTTTGCTACTATAAAATATGCAGAGCAAAACTTCTTATTTCCAGTTTTCAGAGGAAGATGCAGAGTGAGCCTGAGAAAGGCTAAGCAATTTGTTGATGGTCACAGAGTGGAGCTGTGGCTGAAATCCTCATATTCTGACTCTTGTGGCAGGACTTGCTCCTGTACCTAGCTGGAGTTCTAAGCAAGCCACCTGCATGCAGGTTTTGTCTACTGCCTCTGACATTGCATTATGGGCTCATATCCTTGGAGACAGTTGTCATAAGCAAAGAAAGATTATGTGACATGAATATTTTTGTAGAGAATGAACATTAAACTTCTCAACTCAGTTTGCTTCCATCTTCTCTGTCAATGATCATCATCTTCAGACTGGCAAGAGCACCTTCTGGAAAGAGGCAATTGGAGCCAAAGAGGAGAGATGAGGTTGTATGATGTAATTAGCTTGAGCTCAGCTTCCCACAGTCCTGCATTTGAATTTCAGTTAGGTCTATTGCTAGCTATATGACCAAGGGCAAGATATTTAAACCTCTGTGAACCTTAATTTTCTCACCTGTGCTATAGAGGTAGTTACAGCTATACCCCCTCCCAGGGTTGTTGTGAGGATTAAAGGATATAATTGATGTAAACTGCCTGATTCACGTGCACAATATCTGGTAATTATCATTGGTTTCTTGATAATAGTTCAAGAACCTCTAAGGAAAGCTAAAATAACTTTTCATCTTCTTGGCCTAGAGAAATTATAGCCCTGGGAACTGAAAAACCTTCAGATCAGAAATCAGAATTTCTCTTGGCGCTCTCTGAGGTGTCAGGAAAGATGAAAATAAAAAGTAAAAATTATTTCTACAAACGGGAGGACTTAGGGAAGATAGTTTAAACTACATCACCAGTGGATGTGAAATCCTGATTGCCAAGACACCTACCTATTCATCACAAATTATGCCCACTGATGTCCACTCAACTTTCACATACGGCACTCAATGGAGTCATCATCCCCAAGTGAATGACTGTGGTCAGAAAGAAGAAAGAGGCTATCAAAATGGTGGTCGCCACTGTGGTCCCAGGAGAGTTCACACTTGCCAAGTCTTTCCTGTAAAGCCCCAGAGCCCCAGAGGCCAAGTCCCCTCTTTCATCCTCTTTATCTTCTTCAGGAGATGTCGTTGTATCCATCAATGTCCAGCCACTACCAGGAATAATTTCATCTTTGTCAAAGTTCAACAGCCTCGACTATGGTTGACGGATGCACCCATTCTTTCCTAAACGAATTTAGGTTGATAAATGGTCAGTTTGGTAACTTTTCATTTCATTTTTTCCTTTCTGAATCTTTCTTGACAGTTTTGTTAGCATGTGGCTTAATCGCTAAATTCAGGTGTCAATAAAAGGAAGTTTTAACAAAAGCTTTTGTGCTTTACTGGGAAAATTGTCAACCTTCTTTCTGCCTTCCTTTCTTCCCTCCCTCTCCCCTTTCCTCCCTCTCCCCCTTTCTCCCTTCCTTCCCTCCTTCCTATCTTCCTTCCTTCCTTCTTTCCTTCCTTAGCTTCTCTCTTTTTTTCTTCCTCCTTCCTTCTTTTCTTTCCCCTTTCTTTCTTCAAACCTCATTGACCATTTTCTATTTGCTAAATCATATGTTAAGTGTTGAGGATGTAGATTTATATGTAAGGGATTGGACCTGCCCTTCAGTTGCACACATTTTCAAAGAGGGGAATACAGGTAAAAAAATAAATACTCATCAGCTATTGACAAATAATGCTGTGTAACAAACCAATGGATTAGAACACATATTTGTTCTCATGCTCAAGGTCTGCAAGAATATTCTAATTTGGCTGGTCAAGGATGAGCTCAGCTGATAATCCCTGGTTTAGGTTGCTATTCAGGTGGGTTTATCTCCAGGATGAAAGCCTGGTTCAGGTATGTTCCAAGTATATTTATTTTGGAGCCAGGCTGAAGGGTCAGCTATTAGCCAGGTAGATCACAAGAGCACAAGAGGGCAGGCATAACCACACAAGCACGTTTAGGGCCTCTCTCTGCATCATGTCTGCTAACATCCCATTGACTGGAGTATGCCGCAGGTCCAAGCCCAACATCAATGGGACAGGGCCCTATGATTTTCCCACAGTGGGAAGACAGTGAATATTTGCTGAACAATATTTCAAACCATCACAGAAGGAATAAGCAAAGGGACAGAAGTAGCACAAGGCACCAGGATGGTGCAAAGCAAGAGTATCTAAACCAGCTTAGAATGTAATTAGGGAAGACAACCTGTAGGAGGCGAACCTTCAATTGAACACTTACGAGTTTCAAGAAGTGAGCAGAATGAAGGTAAATGATCATCTGTTTAAGGAAGAAGGAGATATCCATTTAAATGTATTAACATTAGAGACCCCATGGCCTGTTTGGAAGCTGGTATTTTGAGCACCTAAGTAGATAAGGGAAGAAATATTTTAGAAAAGAGGGATAAAGGCCAGATCCAAAGCCATGCCTTGTGGGAAAAGCATTGATAATCCAGAGAAGAGTGTTAAGCAGGGAAGAGACTTGCCATAACAAGTCTTTAAAAGAATACTTGGAATCTAATATGAATAAGAGTAAGAACCAGGAGATAGGGAAACCAGTCAGGGATCGACCTAGGCCTACAGGTGAGAGATGATAAGAGCCTGGAAGGGAGAGGACACAATAGGATCAGTTTTAAGAGATAGGATCCCCAGAACATAAGGGAGGAGTTGAGAAAGGTTTTGAGGTTTCTATTACTATTTCCGTTGCTCTAAAAAAAATAGCGATTCTTACTATTTGTTTTCATGAAGTGTCAGTGAGATGCCAGTGAATTGAAGATAGATAAAAAAGGGAGTAGTAAATTTTGCAAACTTTAGCCTGAGAAATTTATTTGGACAGAAACATGATCCTTGATTAGGTTATAAAAGGAAGTGAACACATAGAAAGGAAAGCAATGATTACCAAGAAGCATCATAGAAGACTAACCCCATTCTTTTTTTTCAAGAGCATTTTTGGATGTGTGGAAAAGGATTAAGGTTTTGGAGGCAGACAGAAAGGGGTCTGGCTTACAGTTCTACTATTCTTTGACTTAGGACAAATTCTTTACCACTGCTCTGCACCTCTTCATTTCAGCTTCCTTCTATTTAAAATAAAAATAAAGCCTACTTTATGTAGTTACCATGAAAATTAAATAAGAAAATGTATAGAAAGTGCCCTAGCTCAAAGCCTGACAAAGTGTCAACTTCAACTAATATATTAAGTGGTATATATGAATTAACTCATTTACAGGGTAAGAAATGGAGCCCAGGGAAGTTTTATAACCTGGCCAGGATCAGAATGCTAATTGGTAGAACAGGATTTGGACTCAGGGAGTCTGACCCCAGAGACTGTGCTTAACCACCAAGCCCCATGGCCAAACTTATCTTCTCCACTTGTTCTTTTTGCAGGTGAGGGAGTGCGGTTAGTAAAGGCAGTGGGCTGGATGGTGATTGGCATCTGAATTCCTGCAGTGAGCACTGCTCCATGTACTTCCTGCTCCCCACCCGCCATCTTCATACCCCATGTGCAGCCCCAGGAGCCTACAGATGGCAGCACTTAGCCAGAGTTGAACAGAGTAGGCCAGAGTCACTCAGTACTTGGTGAATGAATGGATGAGATGGGAAAGCCGAGGCTCTGGAAGATTCAGAAAATTTCCTTGAGTCAGAAATGGTGGAGCTTGGGTTTGACCTCAGATCTGTCTGTTTCAAGGATTTGTACAAGTCACAAGACAGCCATGTTCTGTTTCTAGAAGGCTGAGAATTACTGATATTGTTGTTGTTTTAACAAAGTCCGGTTTTTAGGAAGTTTCTTTAAACTTTTTTCTGTAAAAGTTTAATCATCTTTTATAACCCCAGGGAGAATAAAGGATTCATAGAGGGAATTAAGAGATTCTTTCCTGGAAACACTCACTGTCTCACTCCATAAATAAATATTCTTATTTTAAACTGGCTCCAATATTCTCTGAAAACTTGTAATTTATATCTAGGTACATTACATTTGCACAAAGCACTGCTTCTTGGTATTTAAAAGGGAGCCACTAAACTTCATGGTAAAGGCCATTAGCTCTGGAGTCAGACATACCTGAGTTTCAATCCTGGATTCACACTTAGCAGCTGTGGAACCATAGAAAAGTCACTTGCCTTTGTGAGCCTCAGTTTACTCATTAGTAAGAGAGCAGCAAGCATGCCCACCTAATATAGTTTATCCTGATCTCAGTAGCTCTGCAGGGAAGGCTTCATGCCTGTATTTGGACATGAATGATAAAGGGGAAACCAAGACTCCCTGGAGTATGGGGTTGGCAACAGTGGTCATCGAGGATCTTAATAGGAAAGAAAAAACATAAAGACTAAGGTTCACTTGCACATTTTGGCAACAGTGTATAATGTCCCTATGAATATCAGAGTTGAAAGGTCCACCCACTCCTCCCATTATGGAGATTCTCCTTCTGCTCCCACTTTAAGTGGGAGGTCGTTGGTGTGTTAAGATGCTAAGAAAAAAATATTAAGACCATAGAAAAGGAAAGAAAGGAGAAGAGAAAAAGAGTAAAAAAAAATAATAAAAAGATTAATAAAAAATAAAAAGGAACCATAAAAGAACCAGGAAAAAATAAGCAATAAGAATGAAAAATCACAAA
Source organism: Tolypeutes matacus (assembly GCA_026826555.1). Taxonomy (NCBI): domain Eukaryota; kingdom Metazoa; phylum Chordata; class Mammalia; order Cingulata; family Chlamyphoridae; genus Tolypeutes; species Tolypeutes matacus. The sequence goes on from JAKSZT010054368.1 coordinate 3,715,791, forward strand.
AAAATAAAAGGGTGGACTAAAACAAATGAAACCAAAAAAAAAAAAAAAAAGAATAAAATAAAAGACCAGAAAGATGAGAACAGAAGAAAGATAAGGTAGAATAAAAGAAAACCAACAGAAGAGGGAAAAATGAAAGAGAGAAAATAAAGAAACTAAGGAGAAAAAGGAAAAAAAGGGAAAAAAAAGGAAGCAAAGAAAAATGGAAAACAAACAGGAAAAACAAGCTTTCTTCTTAGGCCACTAGCAACCGTCTCAGGCTGCCAGTACTCACCAATTAATCACCCTGCAGCCTGCCTTCCACAGGTAAGGTACCCAGTTTTACAGAATAAAATAAAGAACAAAAATAAATAAATAAATAGATTAAAAAACCTAAAAGAAATCTCAGTCTATAAGTTCCCTGTCACAAACTACCTGCTGGATGGATACCTGGCAACCTGCTGGGCCACTCTCTGGATCCCTTCTCTTCAGGACTGGTTGGGAGTTCACCTGGGCTGCCTCTTCCTTTAGGCTGGGTAGGCTTTTTTTTTGTTTGTTTTTTTTTTTTTAAGAGGTACTGGAGATTGAATCAGGGATCTTGTATATAGTGAAGCATGCATTTAACCACTGAGCTACACCCACTCCATCAGTCAGGTAGGCTTCTGAAGGCTGTCTGCCTCTCCCCATCCCTTTTCCCTCAGATCAGTTGGACTTCTGACAGTTTGCCAGCTATCTTTCCTTACTTCCCTCTCTCCTGGGCTGTTAAGCACCTGTCAGCCCACCCCCTCACAGACCCAGTTCCTTTTCTCTCAGGGCAGGTAGGTATGACAGCCCACCTGATCAGCTACCCCGTCCTCTCTCCCTGGAGCTGCTTCAGTACCGGGAGTAGAGTGTGGTGAGCAGATGCTCAGTATGGGCAAAACCCATGATAAGGTGGAAGGGGGTGGTTTGGCAGTGAATGAGTCGATGGTGCTGGAATGTGAGAGTAAGCAGGGTGGGGGGATTGGGTTGGACTATCCATGGAATTGGGGAGAGGACTGGAGGAAAGAACAAGTGAACTCTGGGGATTTGTAGTTCTGTGTCAGTTGAAATTACAATGGTGGGAATGTTCTTTTGTCAGATAAGGGAGGGGAGGGTCACTGGTGCAGGGCATCAGGGATGGGGGGATATGTGTGAAAGGGCATACTTGGGGCATGTTTTTGTGGACTATGAAAGTGTTCATCTTGTGATAGAGTTTTATCTCAGTGGAAATCCACACAATAAACAAGAAAATGTCCAACTCCCATCATGGGGAGTCTTGCTACCTTCTCAAATAGAGGGGCAAGAACCTCTCGAGTACATAGGCAGTGCCTAATAAAAGAAAACGGGCCAGTATATCAAACCCTTAATATTAGTGCATATAACTATGAACCTTATTCTTCAAAAATTGAAACTTATTGGTTGCCATAGGTTCCAAGAGGAGAGGGTGGGAAGAATGGGTAGAACATAGGACATTTTTGGGGGCATTGGAATTGTTGTGCATGATCTTGCATTGATGGATACAGACCATTATATAGTTTGTCAGAACCTATGAAAGTGTGTGGTGCAAAATGGAAACCATAATGTAAACCATTGACCATGGTTAGTAGCAATGCTTCAATATTTTTTCATCAATTGTATCAAATGTACCATAATCATGTAGGATGTTATTAGTAGGGAGGATGTGTGTGTGTGGGGTGGAGTGTATGGGAATCTCCTATATTTTTATGTGACTTTTCTATTACCTGAATCTTCTTGGAAAATAAAGTAGGAAAAAAAAAAAAAAAGACAGTAGGGGAACATACAGAAGAAATTGTCAATTTCCATAAAAGATAACAGATCTTATCGTGATGAAAGGCACAAAGCAAAAAAAAAAAAAATTTATTTATTTAATTATGTTTTATCTCATTTTATTTTATTATTGTTTTTGGACTTTGTTTTGGGAGAGATTTTGTATTGCAGAAGGGTTGCAACTCTGGCAGGGTGGGGGGATGTGTGGGGAGGGATGCACCTGGGGCATGCCTCTTTGGAATATGAATGTGTTCATGTGGTCATGGGGTGTTGTCTCGGTGGGTGGAGACAATCACAGTTCAAAAGAATATTGAATTGTCATCCTGGAGAGTCCTGTTCTCCAGGCAAGAATCTCCAGAGTGGCAAGAATCTCTAGATTACATAGGCAGTGCCTAGTGAAGCAGGACAGACCAATATGCGGGGCCCTTGATATTGATGCTTGTACTTATGAACCTTGTTCTTGTGAAATTAAAACTTAGCCTAATACTATATATTGCCTAAGAGTTACCTCCTGAAAGCCTCCTTGTTCAAGTGTGGCCTCTCTCTAAGCCAAACTCAGCATATAAACTTTTTTCCTTCCCCCTGTGTGGGAGATGACTCCTGGGGATGAGCCTCCCTGACACTGAAGGAATATTACCAAGTGCCAACTGGCAATGCATCTGGAAAAAGACCTTGACCAAAAGGGGAAATATTATATACAAATGAGTTTTTCTGGCAAAGAGATTTCAAAGTGAGTTGGGAGTTCATTTCAGAGGATACATTTATGTATGTCTTAGGAGGATCTCACTGACTGCCACAGTAAACAGTGCCTCATGTAGGGGTGCTCTGAGGGCTAATAGTTACTTGCAATAATATTGAGAACTTGACATATTCATCTGTTTTCTTTTATTAGGCACTGAATTTTTTCTCAAGAAATTCTCTAATTGAGAACATAGCAAGACTCCCCAGGAAGGGAGTTGAACATTTTCTTGTTTATTTTGTGGATTTTCACTGAGATAACACACTATCATGAGATGAACACTTTCTTATTCCATAGAAACATGCCCCAGGTATGCCCTTTCCCACATATACTCATAGAGCTTCCCTTCCAGTGTAGGAGACAGAAAGACAGCACATTAACAAATAAATATGTAATGTACATTATAGTGGAAAAAAGTGCTAGGAAGCAAGCAAAGCAGTATAAGGGGTGAGAGAGTCTTGGAGATTGGAGATAGGTCATATTTTAGAGAGGGTGGTCTTTGAAGTTTTCTCTGAGGAGGTGACATTTGAGTAGGGAGTCCCCAAGTCCTACATTGCTTGTCCTAAGGAAAGATTAGAGGCTGTGCAAGTTGCTATGGGGACATAGCAAGGATAACTAATCCGCCAAAGGAGGGTAATGAAGAAAATGATGGCTCAGCTGAGATCCAAAGGGTGTAGCAGAATGGGCAGGGGCAGAGTAGAAGGGGCAAGAGAGTTGCTCCAGATGGAGGCACTAATGTATGTGAAGTTCCAGAGGGAAGCAAGCATGGTAAGTTTGGGCAGAACAGAGGGTTAAGGGAGTAATGGTAAGAAATGAGGCTTAAGAGGCAGGATGGTATCTGCCATGCTAAGGTGTTCAGATACTGCTCCAAATGCCATAAAAAACCAGTGGGAAGGAGCGTCATCAAATTAAGGTTTTAGAAGCTCTCTGGCTGCACTATAGAGAACACATGTGGGAGGAGGGCTTGGCAAGATACAATGCAGGAAGATTAATTAGGAGGCTGTGAGTGTCATCTGGGAGAGAGCTCATATTGGTTTGAGCTGGGGGAGTGTCTGCAGAAACTGAAAATGAAGGCCCACTCGTGGCCTTTTTAATTATTCCTGCTCTGAGCTGCCATCTTTTGTGGCACTCACTTATCAAAAGGTAGAAGAAAAATTGATGGTTAAAAGCATGAACCCTGGAGCCCAAAGTCTATGTTCAAATCTAGCACTATCATTTCCAAGCTGTGTTGCCTTAGACAAGTTATCTCGTTGTGACTCAATCATCTATCTGTAGAAAAAGTGCTAATAATAGTAGCCATCTCTGAGGACTTTGTAAAAATAAGGGTGGAGATATCTACACTTGGAGGTTTGACTAAACACTATATTAATTTCTCTCTGAAAACCCCATTACTTCATTCAGCTTCCTACTCAAATGTCACCTTATCAGAGAGAACCTCAAAGACCACCCTCTCTAAAATATGACCCATCCCCAAATTCCTTTTATGTAGGCAAGGCCTCATCAGGTCCCTCATCCAGAGCCTGAAATCATTGCCAAATGGTTTATCCATTGGCTACCAACTCTTAAGTTCCCTTGGGGAATTCTTCTTATAGTGAAACAACTTCTCCAAAGCTTGCAGGGCCATGATCCAGTATGTTGAGTGACAAGAACACTTTAGTCCTCACAAATAATGAGGCTCCTTCTCAATAGCTTTATTGAGTTCTGTTGAGCTCATCCATTCATTCCACAAATATTTGTTAAGCACTTACTATGTGCCAAACCCTGTGTGAGGTACTGGGGTACAGAAAAGGCTTTCTTTGCTTGGAGCTGGCATTCTGGTGCATAAAGACAGACTATAAATAAGGAAACCAGCAAATAAATATCCAAAAGGAAGCTCCAGATAGTAATGTGTGCTCTGCAGAGAAGGAAATAGAGTGCTGTGCCAGGTAATGATTGATTACTTACTTTAGACAAGGGGGCCAAGGAAAGTGCACTGGGGAGAGGAAATTAGACTGAGATTTGACTGATGAGAAGGACTCAACCATGAAAGGATATGGAGGGAGAGCATTCCAGATGGAGGCAGGGTGGGAATTCAGTCATCTGGAAATACTGCTCTGGTGAATGCCTTCCCTCAAGCCATGATGGACCTCACATTCCAATGGATGCAATGCCCACTAACAAACAGATAAGCAAGGTGATGCTAGATTGAGGTAAAGCTTATGAAATAGATGATGTGATGTGAAAGAATCGGTGGGGGATATTCTTTTCATTCTTTTCATGTCACATTCTTTTCATTTCACATCTTGGGGATAAGTAGGGTTATCTGGAAGGATCTCTTTGAGAAGGTGAGAATTCCAGCTTCAGCCTGGCACTCTGGATATCAGGTCCAGGGCAGCAAGACCAATTCCAGAAGCTTTGACTGGTAGCTGGAAGCTGGTAGATGTGTGTATGGCTGTAGCCAGCACACCCCATGGAGGCTACAGATGTCAGTGGCTCTAGAAGGTAGAACAGGACAAAGCAGACCCAAGTGCTGCAAAGTTCAGGTTTGTTCACCAATTCATACATGCTTCAGAGCAATCCTATGAGGTTGGGCCATACCCCAAAGATGCCATACTCCAGCATTTTCTGAGAAGCATTATTTCCCCAACTGGCTGCTTGCTCACTGGAGGTGATGGCCTTCTCTGCTGGACCAGCTTTCAGCCCCACAAGAGCTGTGGGTTCTGTGCTATCAACAGGAACTTCTGAGAACACTGAACGTAATCCTACCTGCGCCAGCCTCTCTGTTAGACTCCAGGAGTTGGGTTTGCTCCCATTTCTTTCTTCCAGCCTCACACAGGTCCTGAGCTTCTGTCTGCTTCCTCCTCTTATGCTGCTCCCACCATGTTTGATCCCATTTAGGTAATTTAAAGCCACCAATTTTCCTCCTTATGACACAGACCTTCCCTTTGGGACCCTTCCTCTGTCTGCTGCAGAACAGGGTCAAGTCTCAATAGTTTCCTAGCTCCTGGCTGCACCCTGTTCCCTCAATCCCCCAAAAGTCCACCAACTCTTTCTCCTTAAGGATTTTACTGGTTATCACCTGGTATTACAGCATCAAGGATAAATAAATTTGTGAATATGGGGCCTTGATAAAGTTTCCAGACTTCCCAGTTACTATGTCCAGCTATTAACTCCCTCTCTGAGGCAGTCATGAAAAGTCCCTCTGGAATAAAAATAATTTAGCGTTATTTTTTCTTTGAATGAAAGGCTTTATAAACCCCCTCTTCCATGAGGATACAGAAAGACAACTCCTCTCGGCATGCATGCCTGAGAATAAATGTTCCCTTGATTTGGCTGGGTGAGTTATATTTCCTATGGTATAATGGAAAGAGAATTGTTGTTGGAATCATTTGGACTTAAGTTCACATTCAAGCCATTACTATTTAAGAGCTGGGTGAGGGAAGCAGATGTGGCTCAAGCAATTGGGCTCCTGTCTGCCATATAGGAGGTCCAGGGTTTGATTCCTGGGGCCTCCTGGTGAAAAGCAAACTGGTCCACGCGGCGAGCTGGCCTGAGTGGAGAGCTGGCCCATGCAGAGTGCTGGCCTGCGCAGGAGTTCCGGCCTGCATGGAGAGCTGGCGCAGCAAGATGATGCAACAAAAAGAGACACAGAAGAGAGACAATAAGAGACGCAGCAGAACAGGGAGCTGAGATTGAGCAGCCTCTCTCCTCTCCAGAAGGTCCCAGGATTGGTTCCCAGAGTTGCCTAAGGAGAAGACAAGCAGACACAGAACAGACAGCGAGTGCAAAACAACAGGGTGGGGGGAGGGAGAAATAAATAAAAATCTTAAAAAAAAAAAAAAAAAAAAGCGCAGGGTGAGATAGGTGCATTTTCCTTGTTTCACTATCCTCATCTGTGAAAGAGAGATAGTGTCCTACCTTGTAAGGTTGCTGGGGAGCTTGTATTGATTTGTTAACAAATCTGAACAGTGCCACACTTGGGTCTGATACACCCCATTCCCCTACCTTCCTAGAGTCTCTCTCTTCTGGAGCCACTGACATCAATGACCTACCCAGGTCATAGGCATATCTAACATCTGGAAATAGTCTTGCTGCCCTGGACCTCATATCCAGGGTGCTAGGCTGCCGTTCAAATTCTCACTTTCTCAAAGAGATTTCCTATACGACTCTGTCGAAAGTGTCCCCCACTCATTCTTATGTATCATATTATCTATTTATTTCATATGCCTTATCACAATTCAGCATCATTTTGCTTATTTATTTGTTTATATGGCTGTTGTGCATTGCATCCACTAGAATGTGTGGTCCCTGGGGGCACGAGCTAGGTTGTTTCAACCTTGTTCTGTCCCCAGTGCTTAACACATAGTACGTATGTTTAAAAGGTTTGTTGATTGAATTAATCATTGCTGCAGTGGTTATGGGGTGCCATGGATATTCACGGTTCTATTCAGTTGTGTTTTTTCCTAAAATCTTCCACCCAATGACCTAAGTCCTATGCTTGGATGCAAGCCTTGGTTTCTTGACGTGGCTCCTAGTTTCCCATTGTGTTTATGACCTTGTCCTAAACTTCGGGTGACTTGGTTGGGGCTCTGACACTCTGCCCAGATCTTGTCATGCCTTTTCCTAAGAGACATGTCCTGGACCTTACACCTTTACTGCTGTCTGGAGATTTGGGGCAGCTGGACTGACCAAGTGGAACAGACTGATGCCCTCTTGAGTGTTTATATAGCTTGCATGCATCCATACCCGAGTCTGGACACTAGGCATCTTTCTTCCTAACTGCTCTGATTCCATCTGCCTTAGGTGGAGGTTCATCTCCTCCTTCTCTTCCTTCTTCAACATTGTGATCATCATCATCGTCATCATTACCATCACCACCACCATCACCACTATCACCATCATCACAATCATTATCATCATCACCATTATCACAAGTATCATCATTGTCATCATTTGCAGGTTCAAAGTTCAGGCTCCTAATCTAGATTTGAATCTTGCTGCACCACTAGCTCTATAAGCTTGGGCCAGCCTCTTTACCTGTCTGAGCCTCACTTTCCTAATCCATAAAGTACGGATAGTAATAATTTCACCCTAAGATATTGTTATGATGATCCAATAACAAAATGCATGTCAGGAATTGAGCACAGTGGATACAATAAACACTTAATAAGCATTATTATGTATTATTATTAATAATATCATCAATGACCTCACTATTTATTATATATGAGCTTTTACTAGAAATCAGGTACTGAAATAGTTCCATTTGTTAATTCATCCATATAATATAAAGAGAGAGTCTACCATGTGCTAAATATATTCTAGGCTCTAAAGTTTAGTAGTGAACATGACTGACAAGTCCTTTGCTCTCATGGGGCTTACCCCTACTGAGAAAGTTAGATCATGGACAACCCCACAACAATACTTTCATCTAGAAAAACTGCCTGTATTTTACAGATTGAAATATAGCTGGGAGAGATTGAAGAGGCCGGGGCTAGGTCTTAGCCCCTGACCTGGTCACTCCTTGTGGCTTCTCTCATTCTGCCAAACTACGAGGCCAGCAGAGATCCCTCTCTTTCTGTCCCACTTTGTCTCTCGGGACTCCCTCTTGGCCCTAGAAATCCCTCTGGGCTGCTTTGGAATGGAGGCATAGCTGTGTCTCTGGTAAGTTTCTTGCTCTCCTCTGAGCCTGAAAATATTCAATGCTGGATTATCCATCTCAGTGGGAACAGTGTGTCTCTTCAGTGAAGGACAATTTTCTGCTAAGTGCATCTTATTTAAGGCACTAAGAATGGCAGTTAAGCAAATGCAGGAGGAGAAATGTATATGAAAACTATCCATTGAAAGCCTGTGGCTAAATATATCAACTGCTGAGAGGTTGTTTCCAGGTAATAGTTCACAATCACTGCTCTCCAGTCACAGAAGCATTCAGGGAGGGGTGAAAGTCTTGGGGGTTTGATTCACTCTCATTGATTTTCTTTATAGATCAGTTTGATACTAGACATTATAAGGTTAATTTTGGATGATTAACTCCTCTGTATTGGGATATTTGATTTAGTTTCTCTTTCCGACACTTTCTCCCCATCGATTTTCAATATTGCACTTTCAGAGAAGGAGGTAAAAGTCTTCAGCAAGGGCCAATCAAGCAAGGTTTCCCAGGACTGCCCAGTGTCCCAGGCAGGGGAAATAAGCTGTGGGAAACCTCTGCCTTATGCAGGTCTGAGGAGGCTGGAAGTAGGTAGAGCCAAGCAGTAGTGATAAAGAGCAAGGATTTCAGAGTATGTTATATCTGGGTTTGAATTCCAGGCTTGGCATTTACTTGGTGATTGACCTTGATATTTAACCACTCTGCACCTCAGTTTTCTTTTAAGTAAATAAGAAATGCAATAGGTACTTGCTCTGTTTGTGCCTGGCACCCATCCCATCTTCTTGAATGTATAATCCTCCTTCACATTTCCAGCTCTTGCACATGACCTTCCCTTTGCCTGTTACATGGTCTCTCCTCCAAGCACCACTCTCCCCACCCTATGCCCCGTGTCCTCTCTCACTGGCTCCTCCATCTGCTGACTCCTATTTAGTCCTAGTATCCCACCTCCTACAGAAAGCCTTATCATTGGCAGATAAGTTCTATGAGGAAGACTATGTCTGTCTTGGCCAACGATGCCTAGCATAGTACCTGACCCATAAGTAGATCAATGAACAAGTCTGGAGTATGACTGGGGATTTATGTATGTGGAAAGACATTTGACTTCTACAGTGGTCCGCCCCAAGATTCTGGTAATGGCATTGATGAGAATTCCCTCTTCCCTTCTCAGTCTGACCGCCCATCCACCTTCTGACTATCTTTCATAACTAGCAATTCATTTTGGGCACATATCATCTCTAGCTCCTATTTCTTGGATAGGACTTCTGTCCCCAATCCCCTCTGCTTTCCTGTCTTGGTGAGTGGTTAGAAACAAATTGGAAACTTCAGGTAATTCCTTCAACCTTATCCTAAAAATCCTATCACCAGAGTTAGTAAAATAATAGTAATAGCTAATATTTGTTGAGCACCATGTGCCAGACACTGTTCTAAATGCTTTATTAACTCATTGAGTCTTCACACAGTCCTAAATATGAATAGAGCTATCTTTATCCCTATTTTACAGGTGATAACACCAAAGCCTAGAAAGTTTAAGTAACTTGCAAGAGTTTATGCAGCCACAAGTGGTTTGAGCTAGGATTCCACATTACTAATTACTACTCAATACTGTCTCTCAGCCAAAAGAGTGGATGCCTTGCCCCTCATTTGCCACCACCACAGTCTCTCACCTTGCCCTTTGCAGCTTTCAAAGAGCTCAGATTTGGCACTCACACCCCAAAGCCCCTTTTCTGGATCTATTTCCTCCAAGCTCAGTTTTGCTGCTCGATACCTGAAGAAGACCCTCTAGTGCATGACTTTGACCCATGACCCAGAGTAGAGGAACTCCAACCTGGTTTCTGGCTCCTTCTTGGATGGACCTGGAAATGCCCATCTGGGCTGCAATCCTGACTCTAGCCTGTGGCCTTACCTTGTCACAGCCTCTCCTATCTGATACCTTGGGACTCTAATCCACCTGCTTTATACTTACCACCATCTACCCCCCTTAGAACTGTCCAATAGTCCCTCTGCCCTGTGGCACCCTGCATCTGTGCCTTCTTTCCTGTCTGGAGTACTCAGCAGTGTCACAGCCTCTGACTCTTTTGATAAAAATAGCAATTATGGTAGAATTAAGAGCTTAACATAATATGTGTAAAGGGCTTTACATATATTAAGTCAACCCTCCTCTGTGCTAAATAATGTGAAATAGGGGTATTGTAATCTGTTCAGAGAAGTGGGAGAATTGTGTGTTTTATGTGAGTTTAAACTCTGAACTGCCAGCATCTTTACTACCCACACTTGAACCTGCACAGATCCTGACATTCTTAGTCTGGGAAGTTCCTCCTCCCTCCACCCTTTCTTACCTGCTCCACAAGTTCAATCGACAGAGGAGTCTCTCCTCTGGTGCCCTATGCTAAATATCTTGACCACCTCCTCCTATCCTAAAGAACACAGATGAGATGTGTTTTCTTCTCCCTGCTCCTACTACCACAGTGTCTCTTATTCCCACGAAGGGACAAGCCACAGTGTCTCTTATTCCCACGAAGGGACAAGCCAGGAATTAGGAAGACACAGCATTTCCAGAAGCTCCCAAGGCCTGGGCCATTAATCACCCTTTGCCATCTGGTTAATGGTCTGTTCTCTGGTGTGGTCACTGGAAGCTCTATAGGGTTTGTGCCCTTTACTTTGAATTTGGGGATCACCACAGTCCTCCTTCTTCTAAACACTTCCTGCCCTTAAACGACATGGACAGGTGCCTCCTTGTCCATTATTCAGTATATTCTGTCACCACCACAATTTATTGAGGTTCTTAAGTTCCTCCTTTGGGTCTGTCCTCCACTCAGCTGGCCACAGGAGATGGGGAGGACAACCCTAGAAAAAGTAATTCTAATGCCACATGGTGAGTGTGACAAGTAGACCCAAATTCAAACCTAGGCTTCCCTGCTTGCTCACTATATGTCCTCAGGCAAGTTGACCATTTATCTAAGCGAGAAAGAGGGGGCATGGAGATAATGCTCACCTTATAGGGTGGTTGTGAGATAATGCATGTAAAAGCACTTATCCCAATGGCAGACGCATAAAAAGAAATCCATACATGTTAACAAAAACAACAATAATAAATTGTGAGATGATGATGGTGATGATGATGATAGTGAAGGCAGAAGGAATCACAGGCCCAGTGGGGATCATCCAGATGAGGTGCACCTATCTATGTTGGGAGTGGCAGAGGATGGGTAGTGAAAGTTTCCCAGGAGAAGTGATTCCTGAAATGAGTGAAAAATAAGTAAGGTGAGACAGGCAAAGAGGTTGAACGGGTTTTCCAGGCAGGGGGAAGAAAATCTTTTGCAATCCCAGAGGCCAGTCAAAACATATAACAGACAGGCAAACTACCATCCCACAGGGCCTTCGAAACCAGGGCTGGCCACTTTGCATGATTAAAACCTTCTTCCAACTTCGGAATCAAACCCTGACTCCTGCTGCTTGCATGGCTGCGTTCCTGTTTCCAGCTCCTGGTGTCATCCAGAGCATATCAGACCTCTGTTTTGAAGTATCTTTCTGCTATCTGAACTCTGTACATGTTCTCTCCAATTCTCTCCTCCCCAGGGCAAAGACGTCCAGCTCCTCTAAGCACTGAGTGGTTCATATCCCTGGTTATCCCATTGGACCTTCTCTTGACCTTGCTTTATTGCATATTCCTTGGGAAAAGTGTTTAGTGAGTCATTTCCTCCTTACCACAATATGGGCGCAGGCCTGGGTGTCTTTAAATGCCGTGCCACTGGGTTGCACAATTCCGGGTGGGGGGAGGGAACCATTCACATCGTGGAGTTGTGCAGTGTAATGGCCACCTCTGTTTAAAGGCTTCAAAAGACCAATTTTGTCTTGTGAACCTGTTAAGACTGAGTTTCCAAGCCCATAAAAGCTGGTCCCTTACTGGATCCCCCTTCCTAACCACGCTGCCAGCCCTCACATATTTATGGCTGTTTGTGCTGAACAACGAGTATTTCTTGGTCCCGCCCGAAGCCTGTGAAATTGAGGTCATTTGGCTCCTAATCAGAGTTCAAATACCATCAGGGAGCCATAAAGAATTTCTTCCCACATCGTCATCTTGGAGGAGGCCCCAGAGCATAGGAAAGACAGCAGTAAATTGTGCACCTACTCAGGTGACAGCAGTGGAATGGACACTGTGTCCGAGGCTGGGGAGGGAAGTCAGGGGTTCCGACTAGACAGCCAGTCTGAGTGTGTACAGCCAGCAGACATCACGCTGTCCAAGGCCGCAGTCCTCATCGTTGACAGCCTCAGCCTCATGCCCCACCCAGAAAATGGCGCTCCTGTGTGTGAAACCATCCCATGGACCTGCCCAGATTTTTCTTATCCCCTATGCTCAATAAAGCAGGTAAACAAAGCAGTGCAATAAATCACAATTTCCAAACCTGCTTTTGGTTCATCAGTAACTGGTGAACTGGCTACATCATGGGGAAGAACAGCTAATTACAATAAAATCCGAGACTTGCTTTGTCTGCTTTAAATGTCTCTCTTTTGGGAAACTAGACCTTCTGCATTCCCTGTGCCTGTGGTTTTGGTAACACTGAAACTTTCCTCTGGCCCTGAGAATGGACGAAGGTCTCAGACTACTAACTGTAAGATTTATAACCTGGATATTTGCTGGAGCTGTGATCAATGAAGGTGTCCCTTTTCCCGGTGATTCCTGCTTTAGGGAGAATATGAGTCTAAAGTTATAAGTGGCCATCTTTGCTTTCACATGGAGAAATCCCATCAAGAATGAAGCTAATAGAAAAGAAAGAAGATCTAATAATGGATGAGAAAGAGACTTGTTAACACAAAACTTCTGGATTCAGGCAGATCTGTGTGAGAGTGAGAAGGACAGAGGTAATGTGCCACTGGGGTGATCATTATCCTGATAATAATAAGACTATGTGAGGCAGGAATTGTATCTCTAGTTCACTGCTTTATCCCCAGTGTCTAGTACAGTGTGTGACACATAGTGTAGATATTCAATAATTATTTGGTAAGTGCCAAATAGTATGTGCCCTTATATGTACCCAATTCCTGAGCCACCAATAAATCGCTATTTCTATTGAATACAGATTGAGTTGTGTGTCTGTTGCTTGCCTCCAAATAGTCCTAAGATGCCACTATTTATGTGCAATTCCCAGCATCAGCTGTCATTCAGCTCTTCTCTCTTCCACTCAAGGAAGAATTTCAGGTTTATAACCATGAACTATAATTAAGAGAACAATTATAATAATATTCTCTCATCAGTTGTAACAAATGTACCACACTCTTGCAAGGTGTTAATGATGGGAGGGGATATAGAGGACCTATGTATTGCCTGCATAATTTTCTATAAATACAACTTCTATATATTTATTAAAAGAAAGAATGCATTTCAGAATGCAAATGAATGAGAGTGAAGTTATCATATGGATGAACTTGAATCCACACTCGTTTTTATGACCTACAATGTTTCTGTAGTTTATTATGAATGATGGTGAATTTAAAGAGCTGGTACATCTGCTTTGTTTTGCCTGATCCCATTAAATAATTCAGTTAATATTTATTGAGTGCTTACTAAGTGTTAAACACTAGGATACAGCGAGTAAAAGGAAAGTCCTGCTCTTGTGGAATTTTAATCTACTGACTTAGGAATGAGACATCTGGTCTCCTGTGTCCATAGTTGGAGGCCACGGGCTCCAGCTGGAATAGTAACTGCTACAGCAACTTCTCTCTCAGTGCAAACACCACAGACATCATAGCTTGGTGGGTAAAGATTCCAGGAGGGGAGATTTGGGGAGGAAGGTTGAACAGGCATTGGAAAGGAAGGTGAGGGGGAAGGTAGGCTCATGTATATAAACTCACAGTTGCTTGGTGGACATGGTTGGTCTGTGGAAGTCTGTCAAACAGCTCCAAAGGCCGCAAAAACTGTGATATACAAAACACTGAGGCATCCACTTGAATTCTCCAGGTAGCTCACATATACTCTCCCTCAAATAACACCTTTTCCATCATGGCTTAACCAAATCATCTTTCTAGGCCTGAAGGTGGAAAGAAGGGACCTCATTTTGAGGATTACATATGGAACTATGGTAGTAAATGTTTTGTTTTTTTTTTTTTTTTGGTTGCAAATAAACAGACTGGTGTATGCAAAAAGGGGACTATATTGGAAGAATCCAAGGAATTCTAAGAAAAGTTGAAGAAACAGGCCTTAGGAAGGGCAAAAACTAGAAATGCTCTGAGCATCTCATTTATAGGGGTTTGGTATTGTCTAACCAGTGCTCTACCATTGCTGTGATCCATTGGTTTCTCCAGCATCTGTACTTCTGAGATCACGTTCTTAGACATGAGATTCCGACTGATTTTTGTCTTGAATATCCATCTGTGATCAAATCAGTTAAGGCCAGGGGCACAGGTCACAAAAGAACACTGTGCTACAGAATGGGGAAAAAAGTTTTTAAAATGAAACATTTACCGTACCTAGTTATATCTTTTCAAGAACTCTGGAATACGTTATATCAATTGAATAAAATACAGGTTCTTTTGACCAAAGAGACTGCTGAGGAAGAAAGAGTAACATTTGAAAACCTTCCTGTTCTATTAAGAAGGAAGCTGGAGCAAAGGTCATTGGCGAGTCTTGGGAAATGTAGGGAGAGGACCGGGGCTATTTTTAGCTAAAGTAATAAATTGCTCTGTAGAATGAAGTGAGGGAAACTGAGCTTCTCAGGAGAGCCGCAAATGAGGGGACCCTGCATATGGGAAAGCACAGAATTCTGAAGACTACGAGAATCTGAGGGGTGAGGACTGGGTGATAAACAAATATGACAGAATTCTAGAATTGATAAAAAAAAAGTTTGGCAAGGACAGATGATCCTGCCTGTTGTTGGGTAACTGACGGACATTTCAGACAAGGTTTGAGAATGCTAACATTTCAGTTATTTGCCTTTCTGCAATGTAACTTCTACCTTCTCCTCAAACCTTCAGGAAAGTGTTTTACATTAGGTTAATGGATTGGGAACAAATCAAGAGGACATAAAGTTACCCCATCAAAGAACCAATTGAAAAAAAGTGCCCAGGAGAAGTGAGATGTGGATGAGCTCCAGCTGCAAGAGAATGTCATTCACATGTCAGTGATGAGAAGAAGCCAGGTAATCTGTATAATCATATTTTGGGAGCCTAACAGAGAACTAAGATTGAAAGAAAAATGCAGGTTACTGAATTCCAGAAGGCCACAAGCCCCTCTGAGGAGAGATGGATGCAGAAACGGCCACATGTTTGGCAGAGTAGAGGAGGAAGGGGTGTTCACCATAAAGGGGGGTAAAAATAAAATGATCAAAATTTAAAGATTCGTCAAGCTAAGTGAGAGTAAGCAGGACAGTTTAGAATCCTTGGGACCCCCATGGATCCAAGGAGAGTCTCTCCCCACCATCGTTTCTTCCCGGGGCTTCCACGGGTGCCCATGAGGGCTCCCCCCTCAGTGTCTCAGGCCTGCAGGAACTGCCAAGGCTTGAGGGTGGAGCAGCTCTTGGAGAAGCCAGCCATTCCCCAGGCCCTGCAGAAGCACAAGGGGGTGATGACGTGCCACTTGGAGACAGGTGTGAGCCCCCCTTGAGCCCTAGACCTTCTACTGACAAAACAAACAAAAGCTATCATCCATTGCTAGAGGGGCAACAACCTTCTCATGTCCCAGTCTGGACCTTCCTCTGAACACAAAAGAAATGCTTTCAGCCTCTGGAGAAGGCAAAATTAAACCTCCCATTTGCATGTCTCTGCCTTGATGCTGGGAAAAGTTTGACTGCCATAGGGAAAGGGATAGAAAAACCCCATACCCTCTAACTGCATGGACACCAGGCAAAAACCATCTGCCACTGGTAGAGTAGCAGACACACAGCTTAGCCTCCATGGGAAAGGGGGTGGGAGGACAGGAAGCTTTCCTGTGCTCTAGACCATGCTCTCCATAGGGAGGGGAGCCCACTCCTGAGGCTCAGGGTGCACAGCTCTGCCCAAGACTAAGGCTGGAGCAAGAGATCTGAAAAACCCGCTGGCCTACCATAAGCCATGCATAAGCAACAGAACTCAGCTGCTGGGTGCAGGCAAAGCCATCGTGAAAGACCCCTTCTTTGGGCCTGCTGAGGGTGTAACAGGGAGACTGAGTCAAAAAAACTCCAGAACTCCAGGCCTCAAATTAAGCATGAGGTAGTGGCCAATGGAGGAATTGGAAGCCTGTGTTATACTGAAGGTAATCATAGCAATGGCAACAAATCAACAAAGTAAAACCCAGTTTAACTGCAGACTGGATTGACTCAATGCCCACTTCTAAAGACCTGAAAGAAGAAGAAGCATGCCCATTTCCAGATATAAGTAGTATTTACTTTAGTCTCTCCTATTCTTTTATTCATGGTGCTCAGTATTCAATAAAAAATTATAAGGCCAGAAAAAAAAAAGACCCATTGTGAAGAAATAAAACAATCAACAGAACCAGATCCAGATATGGTACAGATATTAGAATATCAAATAGGGACTTTAAAATAATTATAATTAATATATTAAAGGATCTTGTGGAAAAGTAGCATGAATGCATATATTGGGAATTTCAGCAGAGATGAAAACTATAAAAGAGATAAAATTCAAATTCAAAGCATGATTTCAGAGATGAATAATTCCCTCAGTAAGCCTTTGAGCAGAATGGCCATAAGAGAGGAAATAATTAGTGAACTTGAACATAGGTTAACACAATATTATTCAAATGGAAAAAAAGAGGAAAATTAGTTAAAAATAGAAGAGCGCTCACAAAAGCAATCTAACAAACGCATAATTGGAGTTCCAGAAGGAGAGGAGAGAGAATTAGGGCAGAAGAAATATTTGTATAAATAATGGCTAAGAAATTTTCAATTCTATTGAAAGGTAAACAAACAAACAAATAACAAAAAAGATCCAAAAGTTCTTAATGAACACCAGGCAAGATGAATACAAAGAACAATACACGTAGGAAAATCATAGGCAAACTACTGAAAATCAAAGACAAAGAGAAAAGCTTGAAGAAAGCCAGGTAAAAAGTAAACGTTATGTATAGACTAACAAAGGACGGAAGGTAAGAATAGAGGCAATCCTCTCAATTAGAGGTGGAGTGGACGTCACCATCCCAGAATCCTCAGGATTGGGGAATGAACTATGGACTAGAGTAGACTTACTGGTATTCTACTATAGACTTATTGTGCTTCTAGCACTGGAAGAAATTACAACATTGATGTGGGGGCAGTGGCCACTGGAGGCTCTGAGGGCAGGGAGAGGAAAAAACAGCTGTAATACAGGCACTTTTCCGGGACTTGGGAATCGTCCTGAATGACATTGCAACAACAGATATAGGCCATTTTATATAGTCACATAACATGCAGAGCTGTGTGGGAGAGAGTGTGGACTACAATGTGAACTATGGTCCATGCTCGGTGGCAAAGCCCCTGGATGCGTTTATCAATTGTAATGAATGTGCCACACTAATGAAGGATGTTTATGTGGGAGAGTGTGGGAGGTGTGGGGAGTGGGGCATATGGGAATCCCTATATTTTTTTTTGTAAGATTTATGTAATTTAAGTGTCTTTAAAAATTTTTTTAAAATTATTATTTAAAAAAAAAAAAAAAGGAACAGAGGCAAATCACCCCTCAGAAACCAAAAATGCTAGAAGACAATGAAGTGACCTCTTTAAAGTAAAGGAAAAATGAAATTTTTAACCTAGAATTCTAATCACAGAGAAAATAATTCTCAAAAATGAAGGCTAAATAAATATTTTCCAACAAAGGAAATCAGAGAATGTACTTTTGGCAGACCTGCACAATAAGAAATATTAAAGGAAATTTCTTCATACAGGAGGAAGATGATACCAGATATAAAATTGTATATATATACAATGACATGAAGATCACTGGAAATCATTAAAATGTTAGCAAATACAAAAGATAGTTTTTCTCATTTTTTGATTTCTTTAAAATATAATGGATTGTCTGGGAATTGGGTGTGGCAGTTGGGCACCTGCCTACCACATGAGAGGTCCTAGGTTTGGTTCCCAGTGCCTCCTAGAAAGACAAGCAAGACAGTGAGCTGATGCAACAAGATAATACAAGATGACGCAATGAAGTGACACAATGAGGAGACACAATAAGAGACACAATAAACAGGGAGTGGAGGTGGCTCAAGTGATTGGGCCCCCGCCTCCCATATGGGAGGTCCCGGGTTTGGTTCCTGGTGCCTCCTAAAAAGAAGATGAGCACAGGGAACAGATACAGAGAGCAGACAGCGAGTGCAAACAAGGGGGGGGGGAGGGAGAAATAAATAAATAAAAATAAGTCTTTAAATATATATATATAATGGATTGTCTAAACTAAAGGTACTTAATACATTGTGTTTATAAGATATGTATAATGGAATTTATAAGCCATGTAGAAATATGTACAAGAAAAAAAATGGAAAGTCCAGCATTATTCATGATCATAGACACAAAAATCCTTAACAAAATAATATTAAATATAACCTAGCAACATATAAAATGAATTGTAAATAAAAATCAAATGAAATTTATCCAAGGAAAGCAAAATTGATTTATCATTTGGAAATCAAATAATGTAATACATCATATCAATAGACCAAAAAGTACGATCTTTTGAGTAGATGCAGGAAAACATTTATTGTAGGGTGCTTAACACGTAGAAATAAAATGCAGGACGATAGCCCAAAGGTCAGAGAAAGGATGATCCAACTATATGCTGCTTATAGGAAATGCAATCTAGAAAATTTTGTGTCTGTTACTTTACGGGATAAGCTATAATATCACTTTAAGATAGACTGTGATAAGTTAAAGGTATATACTATAAAATCAAAAGCAAACATTAAAAATATACATATACAACCACAAATACACAGTCATACCCACACACATGCACAAAGAGATATAGAAAATAAGACAACAAAGGGGGTAATATTGAAATTAAAAATATTTTATTCATATATAAGAAGGCAGAAAGAAGGGAAAGAACAAACCAAGATCAGATGTGATAGAGTACAAGTGGAAAGATGGTAAATTTTAATCACAGCATATCAATAATCATATTTAATGTAAATAATCTAAACACTTTAATTAAAAAGCAGAGATTTTCAGATTGGATAAGAAAGTATGACCCAACTATATCCTGCTTACAGGAAACTCACTCTATTACTTACTTACTTACTTAATTAATTAATTAAAGGTAAAAGGGTGGTAAAATACATATCATGGTAACACTAATCAATAGAAACCTTGAGAGACCATATGTATATTGGGTCAAGCAGGTGCAAAGAATATTTCCAGACATAAATAGGGTCCTTTTATAATGAAAAAAGTATCAATTCATAAAGATGATGTGCCAGTTGTAAATGCTTATAGACCAAATAACAGAACTTCAGCACTCAGGAGGCAAAAATGATGAAACTGGAAGGAATGATATTTAAATGTACAATGATTGCTAGAGATTTCACCATTCCTCTTGCAATAATCAATTAAACAAGCACACAGAAAATCCATAGGGATATATAAGACTTGAACAATACTATCACCCGAAGGATATAATTGTCAATTGTAGAGCACTCCACCCAACAAAATCAGAATACACAATATTTTCAATTCTACACAGAATATTTTCTGCATAGTCAGTGAAATGAAGCAAGTCTCAATAAATTTCAAAGGATTCACATTTTACATAATATGGTCTGTCACAATTCTGGAACTGAATTAGAAATCAATTAAAAAAAAGATATTTGTAAAATCCCTAAATTATGACCTAAACACAAACACTAAAACACACACACACACACACACAGATATAGCATAACACTCCTAAATATCACAACTTTATATAACCTAATGGTCAGAGAAGAAATAAAAATAGATATTAGAAAATATTTTAATCTTTATGAAAATCAAAATTCCTATCAAAACTTGTGGGATTCAACTAAAGCAAGAGAAAATATTTTTACACTAATCTGTATTAGAAAATAAGAAAATTCTCAAATCAGTGATCTAGCTTCCACCTTTAGAAAACCCAAGAAAGAAGAAAAAATTAAACCCTAAGTAAGCACATAAAAGAAAATAATGATACAAGCAGAAATCATTGAAATAAAAGACAGAAAATCAATAAAGGATAAGAATAACACAAAATGCTTTTCTTTCTTTCTTTTTTTAGTAATAATAAACTTTATTTTTATAGAAGATTTACAGAAAAATTACACTGAAAGTTTGGGGAATTCCCATATAACCCACCCCCAAACACACACACGCAGACACATAGTTTCCCCTATTATTAACATATTAGCGTGGTACATTCGTCACACTTGATGTAACAATATTGAAGCACTGCTACTGACCAAGGTCTATAGTTTACATTATGGTTTACACACTTTGTTCTGCACAGTTTTATAGGCTTTGACAAATCTATAATGTCATGTATCTGTCATTGCAGTACCATACGGAACAATTTCACTGCCCTAAAAATGCCCTGTGTTCCACCTATTGATCCCTCCCACTCCCCTCTGAAGTCCTGGTAACCACTATCTTTATATCAATGTTACAAGTTCTTCCATTAACACAAGATAATAATTACAATAACAATAAATCTACTTGGGTCCGTGGTTACACTCTCCTCTGATATTTGTTCATTTCTCAGTCTTGAGGGACTTAGGCTGATGCCTCTGCTTCATGCTGAGAGGGGGATTTAGATATGATTGTGAAGGCAGAAGGAATTGTTTTGCTTGCAGTTGTAAATACTCCTTGTTTTTTGGGGATGGGACTTGTCCATCACAATTGTTTTGTAAGTTGTCCAGGACAAGCCCAAAAAACTAGAGAGCAGGAGTTGGCCGCATCTCTCCTACGATTCAGGCTCAACTGGCATATGAACAATCTGAAGATTTAAGTTTCTGAGACATATATTTAATGGGTATAGTGAAAATTATAGGTTCAAATAAAACGAGTGGAAGAATCGTGAGTAGGAGAATTATATCTGAGTATAACTATGTTATATTGGAGAAATAGATTATTTTATATTCCCAAATAGGGCTTGCCAAGGGAATTCTGGTTTCATGAGGCTGTGTGTGTTGCCTGTGTTGTCTGGATATCCGCAGAGCCCTTGGGAGCACTTTTGTTTGAGGCTTTGTTTACAGCTGCGGTTAGTGAAATCAGCCCGAGCCCTGCATAAGTGTCCTCCAGAATGACCTCCCGACTCAACTTGATATCTCTTAAGCATAAAAATTCTTTTTAATTTAAAATCTCCCCCTTTTGGTCAAGGTCTTTTTCCAAATGCATCACTGGGTAGTGCTTGGAAATAATCCCTCAGTGCCAGGGAGACTCATCCCCGGGAGTCACACCCCATGTTGGGGCGGGGGAGGTAGTGAGTTTATTTGCTGAGTTTGGTTTAGAGAGAAGCCACATTTGAATGACAAGGAGGTTTTCAAGAGGTAACTCTTAGGAAATAATTATAATTAGGTGAAGTTTCATTTTTACAGGAATAAGGTTCATAAGTACAAGCATTAATACCATATTGGCTTGTTTTCCTCTATTAGGCATGGCTTATAAATTCCAGAGATTTTTGCCATTTCATTTGAGAAAGTAGCAAGACTACCCCAGGATGGAAGTTTAATATTTTGTTAGCTAATGTGTGGGCTTCCAACTATTGAGAAAGCATACCTATGAGAATACGAATACATTCATATCCCATGAAAGTATGTTTTGGTGCATTTTTCCCTATATATAACCCCACCATCAACACCCTGTACTAGTAACATAACTTTGTTAGAGATCACAAAAAGAACATTCTTATATTTGTATTCTTAACCACAATCCTTGCCCACTCAGAGTACAATGAGTTACACAGTCTCCTGTTTAATCCTCCAGCTTTCCTTCTAGCATCATAGATGACCCAAAACTTCCCCTTTCAACCACGTTCACACTCACACTTCAGCACTATTAATTAGCTTCATATTGCTGTACCACCATCACCTCTATCCATTTCCAAACTGTTACAATCAACCTAATTATAAATTCTGCACAGATTACATGTCGACTACTTAATATCTACTCTCCTTCCATCTCCTCCTATCCTATCTTCCAGACTCTACCTCTATGAGTCTGCTCTGCCCACTATCGTTAGTTCATATCAGAGAGATCATGCAATATTTGTCCTTTTGTCTGGCTTATTTCACTCAACATAAGGTCCTTGAGATTCATCCATATGTCAGGACTTCATTCCTCCTTATAGCTGAATAATATTCCATCATATGTATATACCACATTTTGTTTATTCATTCATCTGTTGATGGACACTTGCTTCCATCCTTTGGCCACTATGAACACTGGTGTGCATTTATCTGTTTGTGTCCCAGCTTTCAACTCTTTTGAAAGTATTCGGATTGTCAGATCATATGTCAATTCTGTACTTAGCTTCCTGAGGAAATGCCGAACTGTCTTCCACAGTGGCTGCAGCATTCTACATTCCTACTACAAATGCTTTTTCTTTGAGAATATCAATAAAAGTTATAAACCATTACCCAGACTGATCAGGAACAAAATAGATACAACAAAAATTCCAAATAACGCGAATGAATGAAGGCATTACTACAGACTCTACATACATTAAAATAATTAAAAAAAAAAAAAAAGCTCTATGCCCATAAATTTGATAACTTAGAGAAAATGGACACACATTATTTGAATGACACAAACTAGCAATGCTCATTCAAAAAGAAATAGATTGAATTTAAAATTAAGAGCCTTCCAACAAAGAAAATTGCAGAAATGGATGGCTTCACTAGTGAGTTATACCAAGTTGTACACAAACTTTTCTAGAAAATTGAAGAGAGAGCATTTTTCAACTCATTCCATGAAGTTAGTATTATTCTGATATAAAAACTAGAGAATGACAGTACAAGAAAAACAAACTGTATTCCAATATTGCTAATGAGTATAGGCACAAAAATTCTAAACCAAATTTTAGTGAATCAAATTTTGCAATATTTAATCAAGATAATATGTCATGATCAAGTGGTGCTTATCCAAGGAATATAAGGCTGGTTCAACATTAGAAAATCAATCAATACAAGTCACCATACAAACTGTCTAATAATAATCTATGAAGGAAAAAATGATAAAAAGGGCTTTATCAAAATTTAAAAAACAAAAAAATCTTTGCTCTGTGAAAGACATCTTTCTTTCAAATTTTTGAATGCTTACAAGAGTAAGTTTCCTTTACCGTTTTTTAAAAGTAGACTTCATATTTTAGAATACTTTTAGATTTACCAAAAATTAGGGAAATAATGTAGAGAAGTCCCATATACCTTGCATCTTTCCTCTATTAGTAACATCTTACATTATTATGATACATTTGTTACAATTAATGAACCAATATTTTTATATTATTATGAACTAAATATTCTTTATTCAGATTTCTATTGCTTTTAATCTAATATGATTTTTCCTGTTCTAGGATACAACATTACATTTAGTTGTCAGGTCTCCTTAGGCTCCCCTTGGCTGTGACAGTTTCTTAGACTTTCCCTGTTTTTGATGATCTTGAAAATTTCAGATGTACTGGTCAGGTATTTTGTAGGACACTCATCTATTAGACTTTGTCTGGCTTTTTTTTTTAATCACATTTTGACTTTTATGGGTTTTTGGGAGAAAGATAACAGAGGTTAAGTGCCATCGTCCTCACTTCATATTAAAGATACATACTACCAACATGATTTATGACTGTTGATGATGATCTTATCACGTAGCTGAAGTAGCGTTTGTCAGGTTTCTCCACTGCAAAGTTACTCATTTTTAAAATCACGTCTATACTTTGGAAGGAGGTAAATATGTGTAGCCCACACCACAGCCCTTTTCTTGAGGGTGGAGAATTTTACATAAATTATTTGGAACTCCTCTGCATGGAAGATTTGTGTCTTCTCCCCCCTTTATTTATTAAATCATCTATTTATATAAATACTGACTCATAGATATTTGAGTTATGATCCAATATTACTTTATTTTTTTTTTAAAACAAATCTATTTTATTGGTACATATTAATAAAGCTACTTTATTTTATTGTTCAAATTCTTCGACTTTGGCCATTGAGACTCTTTCAGTTGGGATTTTTTTTTTTTTCCCCCCACTTTCTGGGACTACAAGATGTTCTTCTATATTTCCTGTCTTACTCTCTTAGCATCAGCCTTTTCTCGGAGGAGCCCTGGTTCCTTTTATTGAAGAATGGTATTAAAAACCAAAATCTGTGCTCTTGATCTTTTCACTACTGGACTTTCATTACTTTTAGACCCTCTCAGCTGACAGAGCAAGTGTTTTAGTGTCTCAGCTCCTAAAAGAAATACGGTACAATGAGTTGACTTAAACAATCAGAATTTATTTACTCACACAGGAGAAATCCAGAATTGAGGCATCAGCAAGGTGCTGCTTTCTCCCTGAAGACTTTGGCATTCTGGGGCTGGCTGCTAGCAATGCTCTGGGTTTCTTCACTTTTCCGTCACATGTTGATTTCCTCTCCTTTCTCTTCTGGCTTCAAGTTTCTTGTAGCTTCTTTTTTTTTGTGGCCTCTCTAAAAGGCCTCCAGTAATAGGATTAAGACCGTCTTGTTTCAGATAGGCCACACCTCAACTGAAGTAACCTCATAAAAGATCCTATTTACGATGGGTTCACACCCACAGAATGGACTAAGATTATGAACAATTTTTTCGGAGGTACATAACTCTAAGCCACCGCAGCAAGGGAATGTATTGTTCTATGTACTGACCTGTGTGCATGAAAACGTTTATAAATATATCTATATGAAACAATCTATATCTATATTATTCGTAGATCATGAGTTCATACTGTTTGTCTACAAGTCTAATCCATTAACACATGGGTCATTTGGACTTTCCCCCTTGCTGATCCGTAAATTCCCACTCCAGCAGTGAGAAACCTGGCTTACATTGTCCACCATCCATTATATAATTATTCAGTTCCAATATATATGTATAGCAGTATCAGAATTGTTAACCAAAGCCTCATGGGAGACAGCTTTATCAACTAAACTACAGCACTTAGATACAGTTCCTCTTGCTTTTAGTCTTACACACTCCTAACCTCCTACGTGATTTTTAATTGCATACATCAAGGAGCTTCACCTATTCATACCCCTGAACACTTGGAAACCAACCATCCTTTTACTGTCTCTGTAGTTTTGCCTTTTCCAGAATGTCATATAGTTGGAATCATACAGTTATGAGGCCTTTTCAGATTGACTTCTTTCATGCAGCAATATGAACTTAAGGTTTATCCATGTCTTTTCATGGTTTGATAGTTCATTTCTATCACTGAATAATATTCCATTGGATGGATATACCACAGCTTGTTTAAACATTCATCTATTCAAGGACATTTTGGTTGCTTCCAGTATTTAGTGATTTTGAATAAAGGTGCAATAAACATTTGTGTGCAGGTTTTTTTGTTTTGTTTGTTTTTTTCATATATATTTTAAAAGATGCTTAGATTACATAAATGTTATGCAAAAATTACAGGGATTCCCATGTTCCCCACCTCCCATACCTCCCATAACATCTCACATAAACCTCTTTCATTAGTGTGGCACATTACCTGCAATGGATATACACGTCCTGGGGCTTTGCCACTGAGCATACACAGGGCATGTAACTATGAATCTTGTCATCCCATGAGCCAAGACAGGGGAGTGTCATATGCCCCAGGGGGATGGGGAGGAAGGAACAGAACAGTGTGCAGGTTTTTGTATGAATATATGTTTTCAAATCACTTAGGTAAATGTCTAGCAACACAATTGCTGGATTGTATGGTAAGACTGTTTCACTTTGTAAGAAACTGCTAAACTGTCTTCAAAAGTGGCAGAAATATTTTTCATTCCCATCAGCAATAAAATTCTATTGCTCCATATCCTCACCAGCATTTGGTATTGTCAGGTTTTTTTCAATTTTAGCCATTCTGTGAGATATTTAGTGGCATCTTATTGTTGTTTTAATTTGAAATTTCCTAATGACAAATGATATATTGCATCTTTTCATATTTTTTGCCATCTGTATAAATTCTTTAGTGAGGTGTCTGTTTAGATTTATTACTACTTCTTTAACTGGATTATTCATTGTTTCCTTATTGTTAAGTTTTAGGAGTTCTTTGTGTTATTTAGGATACAAATCGTTTATCAAATATTTGTTTTGTAAATATTTTCTCACAATCTGTGGCTTGTCTTTTCGTTATAATAACAGGGTCTTTTGCAGAGCAGAAGCTTTTAGTTTCAATAAATTCCAAATTATCATTTTTATCTTTCAGTATCTAAAAACTCATTACCAAAACACCAGTCACCTAGATTTTCTAGGATTTCTTCTTCTAGAAGCTTTATAATTTTTCATTTAGATTTATGATCCATTTTGAGTAAAATTTTGTGAAAGGTATAAAGTATATGTTTAGATTTAATTTTGGCATATGGATATGTAATCGGTTTACCACCATTTGTTGAAAAGACTCTTGTTTCTCCATTGAAATGCTTTTACTCATTTATCAAAGATCAGTTGACTATTTGTTTGTGTCTATTTCTGGGTCTCTATTCTATTCCATTGATCTGTGTGTCTATTCTTTCACCATTTCCATACTGTCTTGATTACTGTAACTTTATAGCAAATCTTAAAGTTGTGCAAGGTGCATGCTACAATTTTGTTCTTATTCTGTGTCTTGCTCTT
This sequence comes from Tolypeutes matacus, assembly GCA_026826555.1. Classification (NCBI taxonomy): domain Eukaryota; kingdom Metazoa; phylum Chordata; class Mammalia; order Cingulata; family Chlamyphoridae; genus Tolypeutes; species Tolypeutes matacus. The sequence continues at coordinate 3,742,687 of JAKSZT010054368.1, forward strand.
CCATATAAACTTTAGAATGAGTGTTGAATTCTACAAAACAGCTTCTTGGGATTTTGATTGATACTGTATTGATTCTTTAGATCCAGTTGGTAAGAACTGATGTTTTAACAATATTGAATCTTCCTATCCAAGAACATGGACTATATTTCCATTTATTTAGATTTTCTTTGATTTCTTTCAGGGGTATTTTCTAGTTTTCTTCATATAGATCCTGTATATATTATGTTAGATTTATACCTAAGTATAATGGTTTTTGTTGCTACCTTAAATGGTATTGTTTTTATTTTCAAATTTCCATTATTCGTTGCTTTTGTATTTTAAACTTGTATCCTGCAACCTTGCTAAAATAGCTTTTAGTTCCAGAAAGTTTTTTTTTTTTTTGGTTGTTGTTGATTTTTTGAGATTTTCTACAGATAATCATGCCTTCTATCACGATGAAAGAAAGTTTTATTTCTTTTTTCCCAAACTGTATACCTTTGGTATTGAATAGTTTTGGGTGGGGGAGGGGAGTGAGTGTCCAGTTTTTCACCATTAAACAAGATGTTAGCTGTAAGTATTTTATAGATGTTCTTTATAATGTTGAAGAAGTTCTCTTCTATTCTAGTTTACTAAGAATTTGTATCATGAATAGATGTTGGGTTTTGTCAAATGTTTTTTTGTGTATAAATTTTTACTACCATATGATTTTTCTTCTTTAGCCTGATGATAATTTCAAATGTTGAGTCAGTTTTGTGTACTTGGAATAAATCCCACTTGTCTGTTTTTTTTATACAATGTTGGATGTGATTTATTAATATTTTGTTAAGTATTTTGCCTCTATTTTTAGAAGAGACATTGGTCTAAGTTTTTGTAATATCTTTATGTTGTTTTGGCATGAGTATAAAGATGGCCTCATTGAATGACTTATGTAGTGTTATGTCTGTTTCTATTTTCTGGAACAAAGCGAGGATTGGTCTTGGCTCCCTTGTTGAAAAATCAATAGGTCATATGGATTTATTTTTGGACTTTCAGATCTTCTATTCCATTGATCTATATGCCTATCCTTTTGCAGGAATACTTTGTGGTACTTGATTAATGTAACTTTGTAGTAATTTTTGAAATTGAAAAGTGTGAGTCCTCCAACTTTGTTCTTATTCATGATTTTTTTTTTTTTTCCTATTCTGTGTCCCTTGCAATTCCTTATAAATTTTTGGATCAGTTTAGCAATTTCTGGGGGAAAAAATGGCTATTGGAATTTTGATAGGGGTTGCATTGAAACTATAAATCAATTTGGTAGTATTGCCATCTTTGCAATCTTCTCTTACAATCAATTGCCTTAGGGTGTCTTTCCAATTCTTTAGATTTTATTTCATCTCTTTCAAAAATATTTTGTGGTTTTCAGTGTGCAAGTCTTGCATTTCCTTAGTTAAAATTAGGGTATTCATTCTTTTTAATGCTATTATAAATGGAATTGTTTCCTTAATTTCATTTTTTTCATATTGTTCATTGTTAATATATAGATATGAAACTGATTTTTCTGTTTACTTATAACCTCCAACTTTGCTGAACCTGTTGATTAGCTCTAATAGGTTCTTTTTGTATATTCTTTAGAGTTTTCTAAATAAAATTGTGTTATCTGCAAATAGAGATTGTTTTACATCTTACCTTGCAATCTGAATGCCATTTATTTCTTTTTATTTCCAAATTGCCCCACCTAGAACCTTCAGAACAATGTTGAATAGATGTAGTGAGAGTGGGCATTTTTGTCATGTTCCTGATGTTGGGGGTAAAGCTTTCAGCCTTTCAACCACTAAATTTGATATTAACTGTGGGTTTTCATAGATACTTTATCAGTTTGAGAAAGTCCCCTTCTATTCTTAGTTTGTTGAGTGTTTTTATCAGTAAGGAGTGTTGGATTTTACCAAACACTTTTTCTGTGTCTTTGAGATGATCATATGGGTTTTCCCCTTCATTCTATTAATATGATGAATTAAATTGATTGATTTTCACACATTTAACCACCTTTGAATTCTTGAGATAAATCCAACTTGCTCGTGGTCTATAATCCTTTTTCTATGCTGATGGATTCAGTTTTCCAGTATTTTGTTGAGTATTTTATATCTATAGGGATACTGGTGTATATATATATATATTTTCTTGTGATGCCTTTGCCTGACTTTGGTATAAGGGGTAATACTGGCCTCAGAATGAGTTAGGAGGTGATCCCTTCTCTTCTATTTTCTGGAAGAGTTTGAGAAGGATTGGTGTTCATTCTAATTTAAATGTTCATTAGCATTTACCAGTGAATTCCCAGAATCATACAAAATACCAAAATCAACTCAAGAAGAAATAGAAAATGTGAATAAACTTATAACAAGTAGAGAAATTGAGTTAGTAATAAAAAATCTTCCAGCAAAGGAAATAGCAGGAAAAAGAACCCCCCAGAATCTTCCAGTCTTTGTGAGGAGGACTCTGTGTTTTGACACACACCTTTAAGACTCAGCCAGTCAGTTTACAAATTGGCCTTACTCTTCATTTCCTACTTCAGTAGAGCTTCAAGGTCATCACAAGATGAGAGTTTAGGCCTTCTCAGGTCTTTCCTGAGTATGCACATGACTTCTTACATTCCTAGGAATATGTCAGAGATTTCCAAAGGCCTTAAGAATATCTCATTCCCCAGCTTTTACTCTCATGCTTTTTAGTTAGTGTATTATTTTTCCTACTTTTCATCTATCACCCCAGGCAGGAAAAACCTAGTACATTAACCTGTATACGGTTTCAACAAATGTTCCCAAGGAAGCAGCTTTAGCATGAGTCCAGTTTCAAGTTAGGTGAAATAAAGAAAAACCTTTTGAGCCAATCTTCTAGGAAGCCACCAGACAAGTCAGAACAAATAATTTATAAAAATTATTTATTAGTTAGGTCCATTTTTGTTAGGCCAGTAAAAAGATTTTATTGAGAGAAACAAGAGAAACAAGAGAAAAGAATAAAAGTACACACCCAGACAAGGATGCACGCCACCTCTAGGAAAAGAGGAGCATTTGAGGTTGGGGTGCTGCCTTAATTAAAGCCATACTTCACTCCTCTCATTTTCTAATGTTGGGGGGGGGAGGCCCCAGCTGTTTCCTGTTCTGTTTGGTTGTCCCCCCTGCTAGCTCTGAGGAGACAAATGATGAGGCCTTTTGTTCGGAGTTATCCGGGACCAATGGGGAGGCCTGTTTGGAGTTATCTGGGGCTTCCACTTGACCCCAGGGGAGTTCTAAATGGGACCTCATGGCCCAGGTCTCAGTGGGGTCTTTCCAGCTTTGTTCTTAGTAGCAGACTTCCTTTGAGGGGTTTCTGGGTGGGGTCTCAAGGCTATGTTCTCAGCCAGGTCCCAGCTGTGACTCATCTTTCCTCTTTTCCCTATACTAATCTGCCTCAACTCCACCCTCAGAGAGTTTACACCCTTATTCTTAAGGGGGAGCTGAAGGGAGATGGCCATTGTTCTGGCTGCTTCCTCCTGGTTAGGGCAGTAGTCCTTGTCTGACAGGGTATAAAACTCTCTGGCTATTCTATTAAGGTTGAGGGAATATGGGTCAGGCACCATGATTGGAACTGGATAAAATCCCCACATTACTAATATCTTGTTCTGGAAGGTATTGATTCTGAAAGAAATAAACTTAGAATTTTGGAGATACATGATCTCACTAAAAGGATAAAGAAGATGGTGGTAAGTGGGCCCCATTGGGGACCAGCCATGAATTACTGGACCATGAGAGTGAGAAAGGCCAGGTGCCTCCAGAGGCTGCATCCTCTTGAAGTTGGTAGGCTTCATTTTGTAGGTTTCGAATGCTGTCTAGGACTATTCCAGAGCAACTTATATAGAAATAGCATTCTTCCTTGAGAAACAGACAGGTTCCTCTCTGTGCTGCTGTTAGCATGTTCAGGGTTCTGTGATTTTACAGCACCACAGCTGCGTCTGTTTGCTGTCTAAGGGCTTCTGAGGCACGGCTGGTTTTTCCTATGCTGTTGGTTAACTCCAGGGAGAGGTTGTGGTAGTCCTGCTGGGTTTGGTATAAACTGCCAACCCCATTTCTCACAGTGGTGGTTATGCCTAGGACAGCTAGGAGGAGGTTGAGAAGACGCACTGCCCTTTTAGTTATTGTATGGTAAGAAAATACAGGAAATGGCATAGTGAGGTTTTCCAGACCATAGTAGATAGAGGGGGTGATGTATGCCAGTGAGCATTAACCAGTCCGAAGGGGAGGCAAGGAGAGGTAGACCTTGTCTCACAAAGAAAGCAAATTCCATCTTGATAGTTTAAAGTAGCAGCAAATGTGGATTAGTTATTGGTGGGCTGGAGCCCTCTTCAGAGCTTACAGTTACCAGCTCACTGGTTAACCTGCTATCAGATAGTACTGACATATACCCATTGGGTCCTCGGTCATGAAACAGGATGCTTCTCTGGGTATCCCAGGTAAGGTTAGCGTCTCCTCCCAGGTCATAGGAGTCTAGTTTATGACATGCCCATGTCATCTTTGGTGGAGTGTTTGGTTGGCATAAGTTGTATTTAGAAGTATAGAATTACTAGAACTACCAGGGCATCTCCAAAGTACTGGGTAGTGTTCTAGTCCCTTACTATTCTTCCCCGAGGCTGCTGAGCCTTGAGTGGATCTTTGGTGCTGGTAAGCATTGTGGCATTGATGGGGTACTGGGTTAAATAGATGTCTGGCTTGCCCTCCCCCTAGCAATAGGATGATGTAATAGACTACATGAAGCTTCATTTGGGCTAGAGTTAGGGGGAATAGCACACAATTTATGTACTGGCATTGACACAGACACTACTTACCTTTCTTTTTTTTTTCTTAGGAGATACAGGGGATTGAACCCAGGACCTTGTACATGGGAAGCAGGTGCTCAACCACTGAGCTACATCTGCTCTCCAATGAGAGAGAATTTTGTCATTTGTTTCTTTGTTTTTAGGATGTACTGAGGATTGAACCCAGGACCTCATACATAGGAAACAGGCACTCAAGCACTTGAGCTACATCTGCTTCCCTTAACTTTGTTTCTTGAAGAGGTATTTCAGGCCATCCAATGGCTGGCACTCAAACGTCTCACCAGGTGCTTCTGGTGAACTGACACTTCTTTGGGCAGCTGGTTTCATACAGGATAAGTGCGCCCAGCTAGCAATTCCTTTAACTTTAACAGCTGTGAGAGTGATCAGAACCACAGAGTAAGGTCCCTTCCATTTTGGCTCTAATTGTGAGTGAGGCCTGTTCTGCCAGGTTTTGATCAGAACCTGGTCTTCAGGTTTGACTTTAGGTAGTGGTAACTCATGGTTGGGGCTAGGGAGGATTTGTTTCCAAGCTCCTGGATAATTTGTTGAGCTTTTCCTAGGTTGATAAAATATATTTGGTGAGTTCCTGAGTCTCCTGATTTAGTACCAGGTCCTGGATGCAGAAAGGTTACTCATAAACCATTTTGAAGGGGCAAAGCTGAAGCGGGTCTTTTGGAGCTATATGCAGGCTCAGCAAAGCAACAGGTAGATTGGTGACCCACGGTGATGTTGTTTCCTGGCAGCATTTGGCCAGAATTTGTTTCAGGGTTTGTTTGGCTCTTTCTACTTTCCCTGAGGATTGGGGCCTCCAGGAACCATGAAGATGATATTTAATTGTGAGGGCAGCCGATAGACCCTGGGTTATTTTACTAATAAAGGCTGGCCCATTATCACGTTGGAGGGACTTAGGCAATTTGAACCCGGGGATGATCTCCTTTAGGAGGGCCTTAGCCACCTTGTTTGCTGTTTCCCTTCTAGTGGGAAAGCCTTCCACCCATCCAGGAAAAGTGTCTACCAGCACTAAGAGGTACTTATATCCCTGGCAAGATGGCATATGGGTAAAGTCTATCTGCCAGTCCTCCCCCGGGTATGATCTCTGCAAGTGGACAGGGAGGTTTAAGGGAGGAGGTTTGCTAAGCCAACCATTGTTTGGGTCATTAGTTGCACATAAGGAGCAACTTTTGTTGACCTCCTTGATTGTCTTTGCCAGGCCCTGGCCCTCAAAAACCCATTTGGCTAAGCTGGTCGGGGGTCCCTCCCTAGATGAGTGGCTTGTTGGAGACCATGAAGGACCTTCCACTGCATTGCTCCCGGCAGCTAGACTTGAGCTTCCATAACAAGCCACCCACTAGCTTCCAGGGTGAACCCTAGGCTAGCCGCTTTAGTTTGCTCATCCTGGGTATACTCTGGAGCCTTAGGTAGTAGGACAGGTTCTGGAATAAGGGCTAGGACGGAGATGGGTTTGCGCTGCGGTCCCCTAGCTATAGCAGTGTCTATTTTCTGGTGCCCTGGGCAATGCATAAGTGCTATTTCTTGGGGGCAATATAACAGTCTCTAGTAACTTCAGGATTTCTTCCCTGTACTTAATAGGTGACCTACTGTTAGTAAGCAAGACTTGTTCCTGCCACACAGCAGAGTGGGAGTGGGGGACAAGGAATGCATACTTGGAGTCTGTGTAAATGTTAGCTCTTTTCCCAACAGCCAGTATTAAGCCTCAGGTTAAGGCAATTAGCTCTTCCTTCTGGGCTGATGTCTCTGGGGGAAGGCCGTGGGCTTCCGTAGTTTTAAATTGAGAGACCACTGCATAGCCTGCCCTTTTAATTCCTTCCCTAATAAAACTGCTTCCATCTGTGAACCAGTCAACATCAGGGTTTGTTAAAGGCTCATCTTTTAAATCTGCCCTGCTTGAGTAGTTTTTGTTAAGAGTTTTAAGGCAGGAGTGGAGGAGGAGACCCTTAGGATCTAAACTTGTGCCCTCCGCTGGTAGCTGGGTGGCTGGGCTGAGGTCTGACATACCCTTAGCTGCACCTCAGGGGTCTCTAGTAATTGAGCCAGATATTTAATTAACCAGCTACCTGTAAGCCATTGATGGCCCCTGGCCTCAAGCAGGTCTTTTCACCTGGTGTGGATTGAAGACTGTGAGAGATTGCCCTAGGTTAATTTGGTGGCTTGTTCAATTAAAAGGGCAATTGCCCCCACTGCTCCCAGGCAAGGTGGCCATCCCCGCACTGTGTTATCCAAGGGTATGGAGAAATAAGCTACTAGTCGAGAAATCTGCCCCAGTCTCTGGACTAACACTCTTAGAGCCACTCCCTTCTCATACAGAAAAAAAAAAGGCTTGTTTAGGTTAGGAATTCCTAGGGCTGGAGGGCTAATTAAAGCCTGTTTTAAGGAATGGAAGGCAGTTTCCTGGCCTGTTCCCTGTTCTAAGGGGAGCAATAGCAATGTACAGTGGCTGGGCTATTTCACCAAACCTGGGTATCCACAGTCTACAGTCTACAGAAGACAGTAAACAGCCTAGTTCTTGATTTTCCATCAACTCCTACTATAGGGCACGACCGAGATGAAAGAGGTCTGGTGTGCCAGGTCGGGACCGAGCAAGTGGCTCCCGTATCAGCTGAGAAATTAACAATCTTACCTGCCACACCAAGGATCACCCGAGACCCCTTCTGGTTGATGGTTTGCGGTATTGTCCAGGAAGACATGCTTGGCTTGGGTCTCCTCAATCCTTCTTGGCTGTGGTGAGCAGGGCTCAGGGGGGAGCCCCACTTCTTCTCTGGGGAGCAGTGCACTCCCGGGCCCAGTGCCTGTCCTTTCTGCACCTGGGGCAAGGCCCTGGTGGATGCCAGCAGCCAGTCAGCCTGAGGCAGCCACGTTTCCAGTGGCCATCCTCTCCACACTCGAAGCAGGTTCCTGCTGACATAGAGCCTGACTTCAGGTGGCCCTGAGGTGACAGGGATGCCTTTGCTGGCAAATGCTAGAAGGTGAGCCTACCCCAGACCCATGCCTGCTGCTCCTTACCTTCTCCATCTTGTGGTGGTCTTGATTGTTGAAGACTGAGAGGGCTGTTTCTAAAAGGGTGTTCATAGGAGTTTGGGGACCCATAGAAAGCTTTTGCAGCTTCCTACGGATATCCGGAGCAGACTGGCTATTGAAGTAAGTTGCTATGAGGATCTTCCTTCATTAGCGTTAGGATCTAGCAGAGTATATTTCTTCATTACCTCTACCAGCTTTCCCTGAAATAAGGCTGGGTTTGCATCCTGCTCCTGAGTAATTTCCCTGAACCTTCTATAATTGACCTCTTTGGTAATGCACTTCCTTATCCCTTCAGGGAGACACATGACCATATGGTCTGTAGCCTTCAGGTCTGCCTGTCACCTTTGATAGTTCCACCTGGGATCTGTATTAGGAACTGCTGTTGCTCCCACTGCATACTGGTTAGGCTGTGGGGCGGCCAGTTTATCGGCATGCACTTGGACCTCAGTCCAGATGTGGAGCTTTTCCTCTGGGGTACAGCAAGTTGAAAGAATAATGTTCATGTCACCTGTATTAGTCAGCCAAAGGGGTGCTGATGCAAAATACCAGAAATCTGTTGGCTTTTATAAAGGGTATTTATTTGGGGTAGAAGCTTACAGTTACCATAAAGCATAAGTTACTTCTCTCACCAAAGTCTGTTGCCACATGTTGGAGCAAGATGGCCACCGACGTTCAAGCTTCCTCTTAAGGCTCTGTGGTCCAGGCTTCTTCCAATATCAGCTGTGGACTGGAATAAGTCTTGTCTCCCTCCCAGGGCTCATTTCTCTCCAGGCTCAGCTGCTCTGCTCTCTCCACAAGGCCAGCTGTAAACGATCATGCAAACAGCTCGTCTCTCTTCCTGAGGCCTCTGCCGTGTCTAATGGAACCTTCTCTCTTTCCTCACATATCTGCTTCTCTGTGTGTTTACTTCCTGGGCTCCAGGACCAAAACTCTAACTCTCTCCTCTGCCATGTTGTTTTCTTTGTGAATCTCCTCCCACTAAGGGGGTGGGAACTCGATGTCCTAGTAATGTGGCCCAATCAAAGCCCTAGTCATAATTTAATGAAGTAAAAGTGAGATCTCTGAATTCAGTACAACCTAGGGGTATCATTAGCCCAGAGGAACAGACCAGTTTATAAACATAATCAGTATTTCTTTTGGCATTCATCAGTAATATCAAACTGCCACAGCACCCCATGTTAGTTCAAAGATCATTGTGAGGTTCTGGAACCCCTCAATAAATTTGGTGGAGTCCTCAGAGAAGTGACCTAACTTTTCTTTCCACTGTGCCAGGTCAGCCATAGAGAAGGGGTCATGCACCCTAATGGTTCCTCTGTCCCCATTGGCTACTTCCCTTGTAGGATAGAGACACTTAGACTTCCTAGCTGGGTGGAATGAGGCTCCACTTCGGGTATGACCCGCTGGACTTGACCTTGAGGCATACGGGGGAGGTACTGAAGCCCCTGCTGGAGGTGTATTTAAAGGGACTTCCAGGTCTGGGGTGGGTCATTATGAGGTGGACTACTAAGAAGGGGGTCGTCTAAGATATCTTCTTCCATCTTGGGCAGGGGCTTACTCTGTGCTCTGGGGTTTCCTTCTGCATAGTATAACCGACAAGAACCCCTTAGACTTTTATTTTGATATAGGGCTATAAAAAGCTGGATATAGGGAATGTCTACTGATTTTCCTTCCTTTCTACACAGTAGGGCTATCTGGAGTATAGAGTTTAAATTGAGGGTCCCATTTTGTGGCCACTCTTGGTCATCCTTTAATTTGTACTGTGACCATGTGGTGTTGCAGAGAGAGATCATCTTCTTCCTTTTTAGACCATCAGGAGGCAGGTCATCTCAGTTTTTGAGAAGACACCCAGTGGGAAGTCTGCTAGAATGCTGGAAGAGCTTCCCGTTATCCTAGGGGAGGATAAATGCGTTTGTCAGTCTTGGTGGTGTCCCACTGACAAACTTGACTGAACAGATTACTCGCTGACCCAGTATCCTGGGGATCGGGAGCCCTACTTGCTGACCCTGTTTTTGTGGTAATCAGGAGTCTGTACTCAGGATATCCCCAGAGCCTTAGAGGTCTTGGGAGATGTCTGGGTCTGGTTCCCAGACTGAAGCACCCAAGCTAGGCTTTCTCCCTAGGAAAGGGACTGGCTAGGGACTTTCTTTTAGCCTACTTTGCACAGGTCTTAGGAGGCAGCCATGAGTAAACTCTTCTTGTGGCTACTCCCAGGGATTCAGTTTCACAGTTAAAGCAGACACTAAAAGTCCATTAAGAAATTAGAGATTAATTGTTCTGTGGCTTGTCAGCAAACAGCCTGGAGCTCCAGAGGAAATCTCAGAGCCTCCCCAGGACTGAGAAGGAACAAAGCCTCAGGGCACTACCAAGAGTGGGACCATGCCTTGCTAACAAATGCATTTTTTCAGTTTCTAAGGTATTCTAAAGCATCTCACAGACCTAAAATGAGGACAGCAGTAGTCAGAAGATTAAAGGCACTTCTAATTAAAAGGAGTTAACTAGTGGCCTAAGGAAACAATACAACAGGTGATGGCCATTCTGAACTCACAGAGAGGGCCTGGTAGGCTTCCAGTGGGCTCCTGCTGTACTCAGGCCACATACCTAGTCAGGTCTTAATGAGAGTTTCACCTGCCATCCAGAGCTTCCTTGGATCTACACGGCATGGGGCTCGCGCCTACCACATTTGGAAAGGGAGCCAGAAGTCTGGACAGACCAAGTTTATGTCCTGTGGGAGCCTATCCAGAAACCCACTTCAAATGGCAGAAGGGGATGGCGGGCAACCAAAAGAGGGCACAGACTGGCTATGATTAAAAGTTTAGATTCACCATTCCTCACCTCAAAAGGCTATATGCTGTGTGGTTTGATTTATATGACATTCTGGAAAAGGAAAAGAATAAACTATCAGGACAAAACATACGTGTGATTTCTAGGGGCTGTGGGGGTATATGATCAGTTTCTAGAAAGGGGCAGGAAAAATTGGGGGGAGTTGATGGAACTGTTCTCTATCTTGACCTTGGTTGTAGTTATACTATATATAAACACACTATATGTGTCTCTCAAGACTCACAGTGAATTTACTGTATTTAAGTTGAACCTTAATAAGAAAAATGGCTCGGGAAAAAAAGCATATTGCAGCGGGACAGTAAAGTCGCAAGTAACTCTGGGAATATTAACTCTTGGAAATTTATATAAAATTTGGCAAGTCCATTGAACTTTCCATAGGACAAGTTTAGGGTTTTTAGAGGTAATTTTCCTTAACTCTTAAGTGGAAGAGTGGCCTCAGCTGGCATCTGGAGTAACACATGGATGCAGAAATCTAGGCCTGAAAAATTAGATGAGAAGTTCCCAGATACAAGGGGCAATGCAGAAGATTCAATAGATGTTGACTACAAAGGTCCATGTTAAGTTGTTTACTGCCTCTGACCTTTAGTAACAATTTGTTTTTTGACATATCTCACAGATGAACCAAATTTAGCAATGCTGTGACATTCCAGGACTCCTTTGAAGTCGTCTTTGGGGTGTAAGTCCCCAGAGGAGCCTCCTGTTCACCATTAGTGCCATCTTTCAATGAGAACAATCTCCAAGACATCCCTTAGAATTCCTGCTAAAAGTCAGGATGGCAAAAATGGGGAATGAATTTTTGTGACTGACAATGCATGTCTAATTTTTCAAAAACCAGCATAGAGGACTTTGTTTTTTCCGGGAAAAGAAACTTGACGCTCTTGTTTCCTGTACCAAAGCACTCTGCTTTTAAAACTTCCCTGGAGGCCCCCACTCCCTCTGCCGGTTTCTGGCCTCTGAAATCCAGAATCTGCAGACCCGATACTCAGTCTGACAGAAGGAGTTTGCCATGATCCAGCAGTGGACTTGGGTGGTATGAACTCACTAATTCAAATGTTTGGGCTGACATCTGGATAATGTGATCTTCTACCTGCAATAATCAGCTTTCGTTGTTTAGAAAACCTCAAAATCTCAGTGACATACGGGTCTGCAAATCAACTGCAGTTCTGCTGATCTAGACTGGGTTCCACCCAGTGGCTCTGCTCCTGGCTTGGCTCTCGGTTGGGGGCTGGGTTCCAGTCTCTTCCATGTGTGCCATTGTCTTGTACCAGCAGCCATCAAGAGCACTCTGCACAGCAGATAACCTGAACACCAGAGCCAAGCCAAAACACACCACTGGGTCTGAAGGCCTCTTTTAGGTCTAATCTATTAACATCTCCTTAGGCAGAACAAGTCACAGGACAAACTCCAAAATCAAATCAATGAGGTGAGAAGTAAATGCCTCTCAATACTATTTTTTTTTAAATCCAAATTCTTATACTGCCTGTGTGAACATAGAATTAACCTCTCTGAGTCTTAGTTTCCTCTTCTAAATGTGTGAACAATAGTATTTCTGTTAAGTTTAAATGAGATAAAAATACAAAGCACTTAGCTGATTGCCTCATTGTAGATATCCAACATATGCATTTTCTCCTATCCTATTTATTCATTTAATGATATGTGTCCTGGGATCCATTTAAAAAGGATTTAAAAATAGCTATTTTCAAAGAAATAAAAAAAGAACTATTGTTATTCCTGGCTTCAGGATTTGGGGGGAAAAGTGGGGGAATTTGAATAATAATCTCAGTTTTTTCATGAGAAAAGAGTTTGCAACATCCAAATACTCCCCTTGAAAATCAAATTTGATAAAACCTATTAAGGTGCTCTACACCAAAGCTAAATAGCAGGGAAAGACAAGGGGGCTGCTAGATAAAATTACCTGCAGATAGAAAGCGAATGGTGGTTTTAGGTCTCTAAGGTGCTAGCTGCAGCATTTTGTCTCAGTCTAACCCTTCTGGTGCAGGATTGATATCTGAGAAGTGACATCAAGGCAGTTTTGATCTATTGCTTATTTAGCTAAGATTAGTGCCAAAAGAAGGGTTGTTCTGCTTATACCTGGAACCAAGATGGCCTGGAGGTATGAGTAGCTAGATGCTGGAAATAAGCCCCAATTCTATCTGATGGATTGCATTGATTTCATTGGGTGGCAATACCAGGATTTGGTTTTGTTGTCAACAACAGTATAGTGGTAAATTTAGGAAGAAACTGGATCTGGTAGTTGTGAAGACTTCCAGCCTGAAATCCTAAAGCGTATGGATTACATCTCCCATATAGCCCAGCAGTGAGACAACCAGCTCCTTTGAAGGTAAATAAGCATCCCAGTTAGAGTTGCCAGATAAAATACAGAATATGTAGTTAAATTTGAATTTCAGGTGAACAATAATTTTTTAATAATTGGTAATTTTATACAAAATTGTTCACCTGAAATTCAAATTTAACTGGGTATTCTGAATTTTTATTGGGCAATCCTAATTCCAGCACATCTTTGGACAAGTTGGGGGAGGGGAACTCAAGGAAAAAGGAAGGCTGAACTGCTGGACAGTCATTAAACCAGGTTTACGGGGACTTGAATGAGAGACACAGTAGGGATACCTAAAATGGCCTAGGAGAGTCAGGGAAGACCCTCTGAAGGGAGTGTCATTTAAACCATACCCAAAGACAAAGAATTGTTCCAATGAAAGGTGAGGGTGAATGTGGAGCATCATGAGTCTAGTGACTCAGGCTGCAAAAGTAGCATGCTCAATTTTATGGAAATGAGAGGTGGCATGGCATGTTCAGGGATAGGGATAATTTTGATGTGGATGGATTTTAGGGTGCAAGAGGGAAATGCTGGGAGAGACAGTGAAGAGGTGGATGGGGGTTAGATCCTGTCCAAGGATTTTCTTGGCAAAATTGAGGCATGATTTTTATGATGAACACAATCAAATATGCTCCTATGATATTATATGCACATATAATGTTCTCCTTACAGACATGACAAATATAACTACAGAGGAGAAAAGATGGTAATAACAGTAGCATCCGATTCATGGGAATTTGCCATGCAACAGGTGTGGTGCTGGGATCATTACATACATTCTTCTATTCTTTTCTCTCACAACATTGTGGAATAGAAGCTATTATTATCCCAGCTTTACAATGTAGGAGCCTGGGGTTCAGAGGTGCCGTGCCTTACCTACTGTCATGCAATTCTGTGCAGGGGAATGGGGCAGAGCCGCAACCTTGGCTGTACCATGCACACTTGGCCCCTTGTAGATGTCCACACCAAATGGCACCAGCCCAACCCGACTTGATCACATTCTCATGATCCCCAAACTTCAAGTTACTGTCCTCAGTAGGGTCTGACTGTCTTCCTGGCTTCTTAGGAATCCTGCTGAGAACCAGGGAGTTTTGGGACCTGTATGACTTCCTGGGTGAGGAATGAGTTCCTTTTGCACTTTTATGAATGTGTATATCCTTAAAAAACCCATTTACAACATGTGAAGTCATCTCTGGATGTCACGTCCTTAAATCCTAGGAAACAGACCTGCTAGATCATTACAGTCCCTGGGGTTCCTTGGTAGACCAGCTATCTGAATTAAGAACAGACTTTCTCAAAGAACAGCATTGTTAATTGGTATTAGACTCAGACCAGATTCTTTTAACCTATAACGGAATTGGCTAATTGTACTAAACATTCGATAACTAAGCAGAATATTTACGGTTAATTACCCAGATCTCTTGATTCCTAAGAACAGTATTAATGCTGAGACTTAAACTCCCATTCCAGGAGATAGAGAGGAGGGCAACTAGGATGAGCTGGGATAAAGCTTAGTTTAATTCAATTCCTCCAGTATTTTTGAAAGTCCAACCACTTCTCAGGACAAGAGAGGATGACAGAGACTCAAACACTGTAGTCCTTTGTGATAGGTTGAATTTTTGTACTCCAGGAAAAAAAATGTTCTTAATCCATTTTCTGTGGGTGTGAACCCACTGTGAATAGGACCTTCTGAAGATACTCTTTTTAGTTATGTTTTGGTCTTATAAAGAGCTTCCATGGGGAAGACCCAGAAGTCAGAAGTCAATGGAACCCAGAAGGGAAACGAGAGGACATAGCCATGTAGTTAGAAAGCCAACAAAACCCAAGCATTTTTGGCCAGCCGGTATGTTACCAGCCCCATGAGGAAGCAAGCCTTCTAGCCACTGAAACTGTTCCTGTTGTTTCAGCCAACCCATTGTGTGGTGTTTATCATAGCAACCTAAAAACTAAGACATCTTAGTTGTTAACACAATTAAGTCTCTTATCTCTTATTGGCCATCAGAAGACTAGCTGCTGTCTTTCCCTTTCAGGAAGTCTGGTGCCATTGCCATATCTAGACAGGAGTATATGCTTGGCTAGTGTTTCAGACATCATAGATGCTCAAAAGTATTTTTTAATGAAGGAATGAATGAGTTGGTGACACAGATCTGGGAGGAATTGAGAAAACAGTGAACGGGGAATTTGGTCAGAGAGAGCTGGCCCCTAATGCAATGAGTTATTGTCCAGGTCACATCACAGTCCACTGGGTTTTGGTGACCTGGACCCTGATCTAAGCTAAGGTTGATATGAGAAAGGAATGGGAAGGAGTGTTCTGGGTGACGGCAACATCATTGTTTGAGGATCCACTATTGGAATAGATCTCCAGTGAATAGTAGTACCTGGTTCCCACCTCAGTACCCAGATCTTCCTATCCATGTAAACTTGGGGAAATTATTTAATTACATACATTATCTGGGCCTTAGTTTACTCAAGAGTGAATGAGGATTATAATATTGCCTGCATCATAGAGTTGTTCATTCATTCCACAGATATCCTTTGAGCCCTGACTTCGTTCAAAGTACTCTTCCAGGCAGTGAAGATGTGGCAAGGAACAGAACAGAATAATTGTCTGCCTCCCACCCACAGTAGTTTATATTCTACTATGGGAGATAGGTAAAAACAACTAGACAAATAAATAACATGACTATTTTTAGAGTCCTATATACTATTGAAGAAAATAAAAGAAAGTAATGTGA
This sequence comes from Tolypeutes matacus, assembly GCA_026826555.1. NCBI lineage: Eukaryota > Metazoa > Chordata > Mammalia > Cingulata > Chlamyphoridae > Tolypeutes > Tolypeutes matacus. The sequence goes on from JAKSZT010054368.1 coordinate 3,758,435, forward strand.
GGATGACTGGGTTAGAGGAGGTCCCACTGAAATAGTGTCCTCTGTGGAGCTAATATGCAACTTGAGGTTAGGATGAGAAAAAAGGCAGCTTTTTGATGATCCAGATGAAAGCATTCTAGGAAGATAGTAGAAAAGCCCCTCAAGTGGGGTAGGTATTTTTGAGAGTTAAATGAGATTATGCATGTAGAGTATTTAACATAGTGCTTAGTATATGATGAACGTTAAAGGAATAGCAGCTGGGATGGCAATGGTGGTGACAATGATGATGAGAAGGAGGAGGAGGGTATTATGACATCACCCGGGTCTGTCCATGGAGTCAGGAGGCAGCTTACTGGAAAGAGACGAGCAAGAATCAGGTTATGTGCAGTTGTTTAGAGCAGGATTCAGAGAAGATGCATATGGCTTTGGTGGCATCATTGTTTGTAAGGCTTCCACTGGGTAGGAAAACCTCCTCTGAGCTTATCAGATTCCTATCTCTGCACCACAGGACTCATAATCCTTTCCACCACGGTCAGTTCTGGCTCTGGAGCTAGGTGGAGTTTAAGTTAGAGGTGAGAGATGGTGCTTTCTGCAGTTGAGTAGAACTGGGACAGCAGGAGCCAACATTTCCCACACTCCAATGTACCTCTGTAACCCCCAGCCCAGAGAACCTTCATTCCATGAAAAGCTCTGGCAGCCCTGCACCAGCTCAGAGGGAATCTGGAGCTGAGTTTATAAACATGCAGGCACCACAGGGAGGCTGGCAGGCAAGCACCAATGCTGAGCATGTCCTCCTCGAGAATCCTTATTGGAAACACTCTGATGCCAGATCTCATTACTGCTCTAAGAAAGCCCTTGCAAGGCTCACTTCTTCCCCACATCTCCTTTTCAGTGGGTTCAGACTTTTGTGGTACTGGCTTCATTCCCCCTGACACTGGGCATTTACATTTGATAGAGTTGGGATGAATTATGCAAACACTACACTGAACACAGATTTAATGAGGAGATTTCCTTTTCTTCCTTGCTTTCGACTTTAAATGGATTCTAGCCTTTGAATTAAGCCTTGACTCAGCAACCTGAGGCTACAGGTGAAACAGAGAGACAAACTGTTCCTCCAATCAGAGACTTAGAGGTGACTGTTTTGACAATCAGGTTTCCTCCACTGGATCCTGTTTCTGGGTACCAGGTGAATTCAATAATAATGTTCTCCACTTGAGTCAGAGATCAAAGACCATGTCACGCCAAATGAGGAGTAAAACTTGAATACCAGGAAGCAGGGTGATGTGAAGGCAAAGTGTAAGCCACCCCTGCAAAAACACAGTTCTTAAGGGGAAAATTGAAGCTACGAGTACCATAGGCGTCATGTGCTCAGGAACTGTGGTTGTCACTCCCAGCATCTTTTCCCTCTTTTTGTTGTTAGTGGATTGATTTTTCTTATAAGGATATCACTTCTCTATTTTAAACTGATAATGTCCAAGAAGGGGTTTATTGTACTCCTGACTCAGAGAGCAGACTACACAGTCAGAGAAACTTGCATCCCCTTAGCTAAATAACTGGTTCAGGTTTGGGCATATGACCCAAAGCTAGAATCAATCCTGGGACATTTGCCAGAAATATTGGGAAGTTGTTTTTTTTTTTCTATCACAAGTTGCTAAGTGGTAAAATACATCTGTAGAGCTGCTATGGACCATTGCATGGAGAGGGGTCTGTCCAGAAAATCTGTCAAGAAGGAGTAAAGCAGATCTCAGAGAAAGAGAGGAATATTGAATGTGCTTGACATTATTTCAGTCCCTGGATCCAGTTGTACCTGAACATAGCGATGAAATAGTATATTAAAATTTTTCTTAAGCAAGTTTGACTTGAGAGTTTATTTTCTTTATTAAAGAAAAAATCCTCACTTACATGAAATATGAGAAGAAACCAAATATATCAGAAAAGTGCATACAGCAGGTCAATAAGAAATGAATCAGGACATGACATGGCATGGGAGGGAAGAACTATTTTTACGGGGTGATGTTTTTTTGGCATGAGGATAAGTCTCCTGCTTGTGAATATAGGGTTGGCTTGGCCATGTTCAGTTCCTGTATCATGATAGACAATGCCAGCGCTTGTACTATAATAAGAGTAAAATCTTTGCTGCAAAATTGATCTGTGTGGAAATAATTTCAGTAAAATGAAAATAGAAAAAAAAAATGGGACCAATTTAACTGCACTGTTCAGAAAATTGATCCAAGACTTAAATAAGTTTCAGGAGTTAGTTCCAGAAATAATTTCTCCATGAAAATATAGCAATTTTTTAAAAGGATTTTGATGAAAATATTGCAATCCTTCCCTTGTTTTAATACTTACAATGACTTCTAGGACTCTTAGAATGAATTCTAAACTCTTTTTCTAGACAGTATATGATCTCACTCTTGCTTATTTGTTTGCATCCCCTTTCTGCCTATTTAAGCTCATGTCACAGTAGATTCTTTCTCTTCCTCGAAAGAGGCAAGCTCGTTCCTATCCTTTGCACATGCTGTGCCCTTTGCCTACCTCCTTGTCACCATTCTATTCTCAACGCCAATATCTCCTACGCAGAAAATTCTTCCCTGAACATCCCATCTTAAATAATCCCCACAGCTAGCAGATTTCAACTGTCAACTCCTTTAGGATCTTCCTTGACTGCAGAGACCTGCCTCACCTGATTTTGTGCCCTTCATGGTTAGCTTGCATCTAGCAACTGAATGAGATGGGAGTATAAAAGTCCAACAATTTCAGCCAATTGTGGGTCAACACCAATGGGCAATTCTTCCTCCAGGGTTTCCCACCAAGTTGTCCAAAGCCTCATCAGGCCTGCATCACAATTTGACTTCTCCACCTGCCTAATGCTGCTTCCTTCCTTTTCTCTTCACAGATGTTTATTATTACCCCTAATAAACATCTTGCACCTCAAACAATGTCTCAGACTCTTCTACTAGAGACCACAAACTGTGACACCATTAAGCTAAACTCTACATTGTCCTACATTGAAGCTAGATGTGGCTGTGTGACCATGTTCTTGCATATGTAATAGGAAAGGAAATAATGCATGAAGCTTCTGTGTTACTTCCTTAAAATATAATTTCTTGTCTTCATCTTTTTGTCCCTTTCTATGGGCTCAAATATAGGCATGATGATGATATGAAAACTTTGATCACTAAGATCAGAGTGTAGTGACCAGCTAGAAGGGAAATAGGTCCTTTGACAACCTCTTGAAGCAGAAGGCTCTACCTGCTCTGGACTTACTTCTGTTTATTTGCATTACAAGTGAATAAAATATTTTGTTTGATCAACCTTGACACAGAATCTTAGGGGTCCACTGACTGAGAAATATCCCTTTCCTTCCAATCAGATCCAAGACCCAGTGCTCCAGGACAGGACTCTGGGCACTCTCTATATTATGTTGCTCTTAATCTATTCCCAAATGGGCCCATATCTCAGGATATGGTTTCTGACCAATCTCATTTCTCAGATCTGCCAGCATGATGGTGACCACTCACCTGACTCTGAATCACCAGTATCGGGTTCCTCCTATCTGTGCTCAACTCACAACTGTGCCATCTCTCCAGTATTAGGGCATGTGTACTGACATAGATGATATGCATGTCCCAAGTCCCCACATGGCTAATCTCCTTTAGACTGCTCAGTCAGAGCTACTGCCTCATCCTGTACAAACCGGAATTGTCCCTCCAGCTTTGATCTGAACAACCAATAATTTCTTAGACCTGAATGAGTTCTAGCAACAACATTGTCATGTTTGTTTAGCCTATTGACATGAAATGGCCACAGAGACACACACACAGATACACAGACACACTCACACCATACATTTAAATACATATACATACATCTATTTGTATCTGAGATCAAATGAATAAAATCATAGTGTTTAGACTGGAGGAAGTGATGGCTCCATCCTTAAATAACTTAAATAATCAGACAAAATTTGGATTTTTTTTCCTTCAGCCAAGCTATTATAATAGAGCAGTAGAAAACTGGAGTATGTTCTCAGAAGGGTATTCATTCATTCATTCATTCATTCAACAAACATTTATTGAGCACCAACTATGTGCCAGACATTGTGCTGTGTGATAAGGATATAGAGATGAATATGACACATTACACACAATATGAGGAGTATTTTAAGGAGTTAAAGATATTCCATTGGAAGAAGAAATGCCAAGGAAGCCTCCATATCTCTCTTCAGATATCTACATGAGGATCGTGATCAGGAAAAAGAAGGATTTCACTTGTTCTGTGCAGATCCTAAGGTCATTAGCTCTAAAAAAAGACTTTTTGGCCCCTTATAATACTAATTTAACATTAACCCAGAAGATAGTGTTATGTTTTCCCCTTGATGTACATAAGCAGAAGCTTGCCAACCATCAAGGATACTATGGGCATGGAGTACCTACTGTGCTAGGCACTGTTCTGGACATAAGGAGCAGAACAGAGATGGTTTTCCTGCCCTCATGGAGTTTATTTTCTTCTTAGTTTGGTGATGTGGGAAGGGATGAAGTTCTTCCTGAGATTGGAAGGCTAGCCCAAGGTCAATGGGAAGGATAGATCAATGGGAAGGAGAGCTAGACTTGGAGATAGGAGACTGGGCATTTATCAGAACTCTGTCACATATGGGCTTTATGACATTGGACCTGTCAATTAACTTCTTTGATTCACTTTTACCACTAGTAAAATGATTTTCCTTAAGCATCTCTTCTTCCTTGAAGTCTACCCCATTTGGAGAAGACTTGGAAAGACTCCGTGTTCCTTCCATGGACACAGCTTCCTCCTCAGGAAACCAACCCTAGCAGCCTCTTTACAGTATAAAGAATGTGTTCTAAATGTGAGAATGAAATCAGCCCTACTTTGCTGAGCACAGCTGCTTGTTTCAGGTCTTAGTTACTAAGACAAAGGCAATCAGAGATGGGCTGGAAAGGTAGAGCCCATCTACCCCAGAGGGGTCTTGCTGACCACTCTTCCCAATAAAACCCACCATATTGGATGTTGATCAGACTCTTTCTCTGGGGTAGATTCTCCTGGAGAATCCAAGTCACTAGAATTGGCATTCCATCTTCTTGGTTTTCCATGGGACTGCTATTCTATCAAATTTGGAGCTGCTTATGTCACTAAAGATGAAGTTCTCCATATTACTCTCCTGCTTAAAACTCTTTGTTGACTTCCAATTGCTCTTAAAATAAACTGGATGAACTACAAGGCTCTGCATGTCTGGCTTTTGTCCATCTTCAGCTATGGCTCACTGTAAACTGGCCCTCAGTTTTTTCTCTTGTTTTACTGGATACCTTTCCGTTTCTCCAACATGCCACAGAACCTGTTTGCATATCCTATTCCATGAAGTCAATTTCCAGATCATTTTGTCTGTTTTCTCTGTTCACCATTGTATCTACAATTCCTAACACAGCTGCTAGAACATTGTAGGCACTGAGAAAATGAATGAATATTGCTCTAATTTCATAAAAATATTTACCATAGTTTCCCATCACTTTAAGCCACCTGAGCACATAGATTTCTTGCAACCTGCCTGATATGTTCATACCTATAACATACCTGAGGTAGAATAGCAATTGGACTCTGGAGAAAATTTTCTGTCTGGAATAAATCCTTGATTTTCTGTTTACTCACTGAGTGACTTTTTGCAGCTTATTTAAACTTCCTGTCCTTGGTTTTCCAATCTGTAAGTAAAGGATGTTAATAGTAACTTCTAATGGATATGTTTGTTGTACAGATCAAATTATTTGATAACAATGTTTGGCACATAGTAAGCACCCAGTAAATTAAACATATTATATATTAGCTTCCAGTTAGATTTGATCACTTTCTCCTTGATCACTTCCCTCTCAACTCCTTGATACAATATGAATTTCAAAAACTGGAAGTAGAAAGAATAACACAGCCACGTGATTTTATTATGTTTTAAAATTTATCCTTCTTTGCAACCCGAGGAGTGATATATACTCTTGATGTGTTGTGATAGGTGAAGCCATGGTTCCTAAAGAGTCTGTACTGTCTCTAAGGTAAGTTGAGTCAGTAAAAGGGTGGGATCACGGTTGTGTATCTCATGATCTATCAAGCATGACTATGAGAATTCCAAAAGAAAATACATGTGAAAGTGCCATACATAACATTTGTCATGTAGTAAGTGCTCAGGGAATGTGTAGGAATCTGCGTTTGAATTGAAGAGAACTATTGTTAGTTTGGGTGAACCGCCAAGTATAACTGCAGAAAGCTAAGTCCCCCTGGCTAGCACCAACCACTGTTAATAGAAGAAATTCCGTGGTTACATGTGAGGAATGTGTTGTGTAGAATCTACAGGTGGCTCATTAATTTATAATTCCACATTTTATTAAATTAATTGGAATTATAACGGAAAAAACCAAGCCAGAGTTGTTCTTGTCTTGCAGAGAAAAAATAGTATTTTTATGCAGGTTGGGGGAGAGGGGGAGAGTAGAAGGTCAGGAAAGAGATGTAGACCTCCTAAATTCCTCCAGAGGTTATAGCCCATCAGCTTATAAAGAAAGAAGTTGAAAAAGATGATCTTGCACAGAGAAATAGCAGACTTGTCAAAAATGGGGAAACCTCACCAAAAAGGTATGGTGGGACATGAGTAGCATGTGCTGGTAAATATAAAAGGGAAGCCAAGACAAAGCCGGGCAGGGCCTGGGAATAGTGGCCTTTAATAACCCGTATAAGCTTGGGAGCTTGGATTTGTTTGTGGGATATGTCCTCACACAAGGGAAATATGGTGGGAATTCACCACTCAGCAGTCTAAAGGACAAGTGATGTTTCTTCTTAGGTGTGTAAATGGGGCTTCCAACCATTTGAAGTTTCTAAAACGAATCCCTGATATAACTTGGTAATATTTTGATTCCAAGGAATCAAGAACCAAATCTTAAGCAGTAAATTGTTGGGCTAAGTTTAGTGAAAAGTCCAAGGGTAAGACTTTAGTAACAGCTGCATCCAGATGTTCAAATGATAACCTCAGGAGCCTCTGTTCTTTCTTTTCTTGCTCAGTTTTCCTACACTGGCTTTATCTCAGGCAGGCTCTTAACCATGTGGTCATAAAGATGACCACAGCAAGTCAACAGCTTCAAGGTTTTATCCTATCAGCCTAATAATCCCAGCAGAAAAAAGCCATCTGTTTGTCCATATTCCTGTGGAAGGCCTCCAATTTCATTTTATTGTACTCACTTGGGTCACATGCCTATCCCCTAAATAATTCTAGGGGATGCATACTTGGCCATGCTTTGCATCATAGGTTCACTCCAAGAGCTAGGAAGTGTGTGAAGCCAGCTCCATCAGAAAGACAGTCATAAAGTGAAGTTGCAGCAGTTCCCCACAGGGTCATTGGGGAGCTATGGCCAGAACAAGGGCATAGATTTGGAGTACAAACAAACAACATGCATTCTCTTTATTTAGGGTAAAGAGTTCTGCTTTCTAATGTCAAGGAGATGAGCTGGCTTCAGTCAAGAAAGTGCCAGTCAGGGCTTCTAGTTTCTGGGGCAAGAAGAATGCAAAATCAGGATCTGAGGTAGAAGATGGATTTTAAACCTTAGACTAACATGATGAAAATAAAAGTCCAGGATTGCTGGATGCACATGAGACTTTGTCTTATTTACACTGTATCCCCAGTACCTCTCTCTGTGTCTGGCACATAGAATGTATTCAATTAAAATTAAATAATGAATGAAAGCATGTGAATGAAATAATAAATGGAAGCATATTAATAAATAATGATTGAAAACATATTACAACTATGACTACTGCACTAATACTGATAGATGATGATGATAAACAGTAGTGTATAAACAATAAAATGAGGTAGATATACAAGAAAATTAGCCTACTACTACATATCTATCAGCTAAGGTTTATTTGAATGTTTACTATGTGCCTGACAACTACTATGCCTAGCACTTTATTTTTCATTATTTCATTTAATCTTTACCACAATCCTATGGAGTCAAGATGGAAATGAGACCAGAAGAGGTTAAGTAATATGCTCAAGGTTGTTTGCTGCATTGTTAAACTAGATTGTAACAAACAAGCTCCAAAGATCACTGTCCAGACACGATGAAAATTATTTCAAATCCATTGTCGGTGGGTAGGGCAGGTTCTACTCCCACAGTCATTTAGGCACCCAGGCTCCTTCCACTGCATGGTTCTACTCTCTTCCAGGGCCATGTCCTGCTCTTCATCATCCAGTGGATGAGGAGAGAGTGTGTGGATGGAGAAATTCACCTGCTCCTAAGCTTGACTAGAAGTGATGCATTACACGCCTGAGTACAGTCCACTGACAGTCTTAGGAGCCCACCTAGATCCAAGGAGGGCTGGGAAGTGCAGCCCACCAGTGTGTCAAGGAAATGGGATTTTATATGGCTATTGGTGAGCAACAACTGGCTCTGCCACTGTCACGTGCTGACCTAAACTTGCAGCATACCCGCCCTCCACAACCCCCCTCACCACACACAAGTCCCTACACTCATATGTCACATTCACTCATGCACAGCCAAACACTTACACTTGTCTTTTTACCATGGTGTTATTTAACTCATGTCTGCCCTGACCTCTACCTGAACTCACCCCACTGGTGGAAAGAATCTTGTTAGAGAGTGTGGAACCAGAGTTGCCAAGAGCCAGGCATTTGAGGGGCACCTCAGACAAGCCCTGGTGACCTTGACTTTTCATTTTAGTCAAATTCCACCTACAGAAATTCTCTCTGCTGCAGCAAACCCAAAGCTGAAATAATTTGATGATTTGATTCTAAGGAGATTCAGTGATATTAGTTGACTGAATATGAAATGTGCCTTCTAAAACCATCTCCCTTTCCAATCTCTTTGATCATTAGATTTGCTCTTAATCTCACACACAGACATTCTGTGATTTTTTTTTTTCTTTTTGGCAGGTTAATTAAACCTGTCTTTAATTTTTTCTTTTTCCAATTCTGTCTGAGCATTGGGGAAAAGATCTGAGTCTCTAATCTCTGGCGGCATTTGTCATGGAATATTCTAGACATTCAGAGCCATAAACTATTCCCTCATTGAGCTTGAGCTCCCTCAGCACTGCTCATTTCAGGCTGCCAGAACTCATACCTCATTTCTTTAGCTACTTTAACTTGGGGGAAGGGAGGGTCAATTCACAGGAAAATTGAACAATAAAAATCTCAAGAAATTGGATATTTAAGCATTCCAAGTAATTGATATGGCAGAAAATGTATGCTAGAACAGAATGATAACCATACAATCTTCTGCCCATTAGTTGGGATGTCCACATAACCTTAATCTAAAATTATGCAGACCCATTATAGATGCAATCAGACACAATTGTCTTCATTCCATATATCAAAAGTCCATATGCTCAGAAAATCCCCCTTGACTTTGTGTCTCTACATTCCTAAAGCAGAAGGTTGAGGTCTGATTTTTTCCATGTTACATGGCAATTTGTAGGGCATTGTGCCCTGGAAATTCCATATTAAATACAAGACTTAGAAAAATATTTTTAAAAGTTTGAAAAACCATCTAGACAGCTGGAAGTGAAAATATGAAAAGTGATGCCCTTAAAGATAAAAAAAAAAAAAAAAAAAAAAAAAAAAAGGGTTAAGAAAAGGCAGAAAGAAACCTTTCTATATTTATGGCTGGAAGAGACAGTTTGAACAATTTTTTACATAGCTCAGATGCATAAAAGCCATTTCTCATCATGGCTCTGAAATGTGGTTGGCCAGCATACACTGTGGAGTTTCTTTAATTGCAACATGAGCTTCAGGCAATACAGAAAAAAAACCAAGCCAAACCAAACTAAAACAAAACAAATATAGCATAGATTCTGTACAAAAGCTAGAGAGAACTTTTTTCACGCAAACCTCAACACCTTGGGCTCATCCTCCTATTCCTTGGGCTCATTCTCCTATTCCTTCTTGTTCCAATGTGAATACTTCATAACTTCAAGTGGCGAAGAAGATGTGTGTGAATATCACATCATATTCTGGAACTACCTCTGTGTATTTTTCTCTCTCCCTGTCTTCCACTCTGGGAGGACCCGTGGCTTTTTATCTGTGTCCATGCACGTGGGCTCACCTCTGTGGAAGAATGAACACACTCTATTGTCATTGTTTATTAAGGTCTCTGTCTTCTTTATTGAGAGGTGGGCTCAGGGACAGAGTTTTAGTCTTATCTGCACCCTCAGGACCTGGTCCACATAATCAGACATAATAGTATAGTACACAATTATTACAGACTGAACTGAATTTATTTCATTCATTCGTTTGTTTATTATGTAATAGATATTTATAGTGTACTATAGATGCTTTGTCTTCCATGCTAGTTAGTGATTATCAAAATGTAGATTGCAACTGAATAACAGGATACAGAATAATTTGGTAGGTTGTAATTAGCCATAAGAAAACAAAAATGAAGTAGAGCAGTATGAAATAGGATAGGATGGGGTAAGCAGGACAGGTTGGGATAAAAATGTGAGTTCACTTAGCATAGTAAACTTAGGTATTATTTCTTGAAACAATATAGATTGTATCTATTTAAGCATATGTAGCAACATAAAAGCGTGCATACCCATACCAGTATGTGTATGTGGGGGTGTATTGTCATAAAATAACATTTTTGAAAGTCTCTGATCTAGAAAACCTCATTTAAGCTAATGTCTTAGTAGCAGAAATAGTGGAAGATGATAGTATATTTTGTCAAACCACGGAGGCCATCAGGGACTTTCAACACCAATAGGGCAAGTTAATTAGCCTTCATGGATGGCTTATTTGTGCTCTATTTTTATCCCTGGTCTTGACTTTCTATCTCAATTTATATTTTCCTTGATCCAGAGATATACTTAAATATGGATTGGTTAAAAATCACTCTAATGGAATCTGCTGTTTTCGACTACTGCACAGCTATCCAGCTTCTACATGCATCTTAGCTTCTTTTAGGGGAGCCATGCCTTCCCCCTTATGAATCCATATTGTTCAGGTTGGGAGAAGCACCCCTGGCCCTCCCAGGTTCCAGGAGTCCTCACATAATCTATGCATGGCCAACCCCCATAGTTTATTCTTTGTCCATGATGATTATTAGTTCAGGTCTGGCCATGTCACCCAACTTGATCCAATGGGACCCAATTCTGGAATTTGAGTTGGATTTTTGGGAAAAGGCAGCTCTCTCTTCACAAGGCCATCAGGCTCGAGTTGCAGCAGTCACATGATAGAGTAAGCCTACCTGAGAATAAAGCTACACAAAACCCCAGACCCAATGCTGACAGCGCAGGTATGTGATGAATATGAGAGCTGCCGAGCGTACGCTTTGAATGGCTTGTACAAAGCGTGGGACTGTATAACACAATGAATCCTGTGGTGGAGGATGGACTGTGGTTAAATGAACAACTAGAAAAACATTCTCTCGTGAACTATAACAAATATACAATACGAATACAGGGTGTCAATAACCGGGTGGGTTGGGGCCAAATACACCCAAGGTAAGCTATTGACTGTGTTGGCAGCAATGTTTTGACAATGCTCTTTCATAGTTTGTGACAAATGGCTCACAACAATGCAAGGTGTCATTCACAGCATTTACTATATGCTTATTTTTTTATGGATGTTCATGTATGAATGATAAACTTCAATAAAAAGTTTTAAATAGGTTTAAAAAAAGAAAGACAATTTAAATAAACCGATGTCTACTTAAAAGCAAGCAAACAAACACAAACACCACCAAAAACACAGACCCAAGAAAAAGAGGGAGAGAAACCCTGGATGTGAGGCCCTGCATCCAGCGGCGACCACTCCAGGCATGCCCTCCTCTTTCCAAATTAAGCTTGTTTGAGTTGGTTTTCCATCTGGTGCAACCAAAACAACTCTGACAAATATAGCTATCTTTAAACCTCTGTAGACTGGGGAGCATGATACATTTGCATTGCTGTTCTCAGCTGCTCTCTTTTCCTGCCTATGAGAGGGTAATACATCTCCACCATTTGCCACGTGATGTGCATGGGCTCCTTGAGGGAAGAGGCTTCTTCCCCAAGCCGTGGACATCAGTCTTGGTCAGATGATTTGCTTTGGCCAATAAAAGGTGAGAAGTGACCATATGCCAGCACCAAGCAGGAGCTTTAAGAGTTATTGTGTGTACATGACTGCCTCTTGTTCTTTCCCTCTGCCACGACAATGACATGCCCAGATTCCCCTGGGCGCTCCCATGTGAAGACGCTTGGAGCAGAGCCAGAGCTGACCCACAACAAATGGCTTGTAGAGTAACATAGACTCTTGTGGTTGTAACCCATTGAGATTTGGGACTTCTTTGTTTTTTGACACCATAAAGAATTAGTTTATTTTGCCTTTATAATGACACCTAACCCTATATTCATTTTCCAACAGGCAATTGTGAATGGACACACACACAGACACGCAAACAGGCATCCAAATCCTTTAGAGTTCATCTCCACTGGCATTTTACCTCATGTTTAGCGAGTAGATCTGAAATAGATGAAACATTTCAAAACCCTCTGTGCAGATTCCAAAATGACAGAGTAGGTAGAAAACACTGTGGTAAAGCGGTAAAACAGATGAAACGATACATCCTAAAAGCCTGGCTTCCAGAAGCAGAGGTAATACAGACGCTGTTGGCTGCCATTGCTAGCCCTCAGCATGCAGACTTCTGGCTGTAAGCCAGGACACTGGACAGCAGAGAGAGGGGATTTACGAGGACCCTTCAATCTTTGGTGCCTGAAAAGCAGAGAGGCTATAGCTTCCCAAAAGCCTGTTGGCTATTGGAACAAACTTTGGCAGAATCGAATCCATTAGCTCAGCCACATCTTGTATATGATGCAATTACATTGGTAAACAAGGTGCACAGGATTTCTGCTCTCACAGATTTTATATTCTTCCTGAAAGGAAGAGGCAGAGCTATACAATATACAAAAAACAAACAAATACATTAGAAGACTTCAGAAAGAGATAAGTGCTTTGAAGAAATGGGCTGAAGCAGTGAACAATGTAGGGGTAAAAATGGGGAGCTACTTTAGATCAGTATGTCAGGGAATGTTTAAGGAAATTTTGAGCTGAATGATGATATGAGGGCAAGCATGCTGCTCCATAAGTGCAAAGGTCCTGTGGCAGAGAATTTTGGTGTTCACCTATATCTGCGTCTCTCCTCTCTTTCTTGGGCACAGGTTTCCAGTCCCCTGTGGTTGAGCAGGGCCATGTGCCTGACTCCTGGCCAATAGTGTTTGGGTGGAAATGAAGTAATTAATGTAAAAGGTGGTAAAGTAACTATCCCCAAATCACATCCTAGCAAGAGACAGTGCAGAGATTTGAATCCAGGCCATCTGGTTTGACAATCTGGGCTCTTCACCACTACAATAAGATGATTCTTGTTGCCTGCCTGATCTCTGTATTTGTGTTTGTGGCCCTTTAATAAATAATTTTGTTTGTTTGTTTGTTTTTAGATGAATGGAACACAGCTACCACCAAGCTTTGGCATTTTACCAGCTCTCCACCTACTGGATGGGTAATCCTAGTAACTTCCTTTCATCTCAGCAGCTCAGCTGCTTCCAGGTAAGAAGGTGGACTGATGATGTCCACTAAGCCCCCTGCCCCCGAGAAATGTTTGCAAGAGCTCAGAAGCCAATTCGAAATATAAGCCACAAAACCTCACCAGAAGTTTTATATGGGAGGGGAGCCTCCCCCACATCCAAGGGTGAAGCAAAGTTTTCTGTGTCATATCAAAGTATCTTTTCTCCATTTTTCAGTTTCACAGCTCTCCAAATCCCAATGTCTTGAAAAGCTGTCATTTTATTTTCTCCCAACTTTTCAGCATTTGACTGCACCGTCATTCATAGTGACAGTTTCTTCTCCGAAGCACTCCAGGGAAATGCCCTGAGATAAGTCTTTTTACATTTTTTCCCCCAGAACCAAAATATTTAGGTTTTCCAGATAATGGCCTTCCCTGAAGTACACATAACCTTGTGGATTGATTTGTCCCCAATCTTGTTTTCCAAGCTTTGCAGAAAGAATGTTAGTGGAACTGACCTGAGAAGTTCTGAGTCAATTTCCTGTCCAGTACAAAAGAAGTTCCTGTCCAGTACAAAGAAGTAGCTATGCCTCAACTTGAATGTGCCTCAATGACAAGAAGCTCACTACTTTTCGATTCTTAGCCTGCCTGTAGACATTACGAGCCAATTTCTTTTTGAGCCAGATCTTTTCTCTTTGTAACTTTAATCCTCTGGTCTTGCTTCTATCCTTTGGCCCGTGTGTAATTAAGCAGCCGGATTCACTTTTTTCTCCTCTCATCCTTTATCTCCTCATCCTCGTCCACGTCTTCCTACCATTTCCAAGCATTCACCATGTATAAGATACTGTCCTAACATTTCAACTACATGATCTTATTTGAATTCTTATAGCAACAATAGGAGTTTGGTGCAATTATGATTGCCCCCTTACATGTGAGGAAGTGAAGGCTCAGAGAGAGGAGGCAGCCTCTTGTTCCTTGACTCAGTGACTTATCCTCTTTCATTAAAGTGGTACATTTGTTGCAATTGATGAACACATACTGAAGCATTGCTACTAACCATGGAGTATAGTTTACATTATAGTTTATACTCTGTGCCGCACAATTGTATAGGTTATGACAAAATGTATAATGGCCTGTATCCATCATTGCAATGTCATGCAGGACATGTCCTGAAAATGCCCCCATGTTATACTATTCTTCTCCCCACCCCACCCCCCCGCCCCGTCTCGAACCTCTGGTGGCCACAGTCTTTCTATCAATGATAAAAGGTTTTCCATTGATAGGATAGTAATAAGTCTATAGTAGAATATTAATAAGTCTACTTTAGTCCATTGTTCATTCCCCAATCTTGAGGGTTTTGGGTTGGTGATGCCCACACTGTTTCTAATTCAGAGGGGGTTTAGATCCCATGGGGCAGATGGATGGATCTATCTTACTTGCAGTTGCTGACACTCTTATTCCTTGGGATGGGCATTGTCCATCATCATCTCCTTGTTCATTGTCCCAGGTGAGTCTGATGAACTGGTGAGTAGGTTTTGCAACTCTGCTGAGATTCAGAGCTCAAATGGCATATGAACAGACCAAAGATTTAAGTCTCTAGGACATATATTTAACAAGTATAGTGCTAATTATAGGTTCAAATAAAAGGGGCAGAAGAGCCATGTGGGTGCAACTAGGGCATGCCTCTAAGACATATGAATATGTTTAAGTGTTCATGGGGCACTGACTCAGTGGGTGGAGACCCAGACAATAACTGAAAGAATATTGAATTCCCATCCCGGGGAGACTTGCTACATTCTCTAATAGAATGGCAAGAATCCCCTGTGTACATGGGCAGTACCTAGTGAAAGAAGACAGATCATTACACTGGGCCCTTGATATTGATAATTGTACTTATGAACCTTTTCTTGTGAAAGTGACACTTAGTCTAGTATTATATCTTGCCTAAGAGTTACTTCCTGAAAGCCTTCTTGTTGCTCAAATGTGGCCTATCTATAAGCCAAACCCAGCATATAAACACATTACCTCCTCCCCGTCCCCATGGTATGGGACATGACTCCCAAGGATTAACCTCCCTAGCACCAAGGGATTATTACCAAGTGCCAACTAGCAATGCATCTGGAAAAAGACCTTGACTGAAAGAGGGAAATATTAAGTACAAATAAGTTTTTATGGCTAAGAGATTTCAAAGTGAGTTGGGAGGTCATTCCAGAGGTTATGCTTATACATGTCTCAGCAGGATCTCATTGACTGCCACAGTAAACAGTCCCACAAACAGCAGGATCCTGAGGGCTCTAGAGTCATCTAGACGCTATAACCAGGGCAGATAAGCTCAGGAATTCAACACCCTGTTAGTGGGCCTTACTTTGGAATCTATGCTCCCCAGTGTAACAGAGTTAAACTCATTTATAGTTTCATTATCTCTTGTTGGTTCCCTTAACCCTGTTGACACCTCCTAAATACTCTCTTTATCAAAATCTCTTCAGCTAAACCATCTGAGTGGAATTCTATTTCCTAGTAGGAACATGAATGATGGAGTCTGTGTGTGCAGGAGAAGGCTGGATCTCTAGATCAGCCTTGATTCTACTTGTCCATTCAGTGATATTGAAGCAGAAAGAGAGAAATAACAGGGTTCCAAATGGGTCCTTGACTTAGCTTACATATTTAGATTTCAGGAGTGCTAAAAAAAGAAGAAAGAGCATCAAATGTAGGAAGGAACTGTTAGAACACAATGAGCCCTACTTGCAACCATGACCTGATCAGAATAACAACTCCTTCTGCTTTGGGCAGGGATATGGAACAAGGATGAAGGTGTGCATAGACAGGCCTGCCAGGAGGGGAGAAGGCTAAAATCTCCCACCCATTTTATGTTATGTCTTCTCCATGACAAATCTTTGAGCCATAAAAAAATGTATTCCCATCAAAAGCCATTGATTGATTGATTGATTGATTGTAGCCCCATTATCTTCCACTGTTCCTCATTGGATATAGATTCTAGTTGCCTTGCCACTTTCTCTCCATGTGCTCCAAAAATCTCACTTCAAAGTCTATTCACAGAATGGGAATGTGCATCCCAGGTCAAGTGGGGTAAGGGACAAGAGCACTGGATGCATCACCTTCCTTATTCTGAGCTCATACTCTTTATGTTTATGGTAGCTTGCTTTGTCAAAAATACCACTCTCATGACTAAAAGAGTGTTTGCAGGTCCACAAAAACTCTAGATCTCTTTCTGAGATAATAGCACCTAAACTATGTTCCTAATAAATCATTACGTACTTCTATTCCATAGCTTAGATGAAGATGACATGATCTAAAAGACATGAACTGCCCTTCTTCCTTCGACTTGCCTTTAGCGAAGTGTCTCTGCTCCATAGGTTGTAAGTTTAAGAAATCCATACGTGTACCTTTCCTTCAGTTTACATGCCTCTGTGAAGGGGAAGCAAGTGCCTACCAGGTGACAGGCACTATGCTAAGTATTTTTCCTTCACTATTTAATGGACTTTGTATAAAAAACTTATCAGGAGGGCACTAGTATTGCCCCCTAAGCACACACACACACACAAACACATGCACAGCTGTTTTACAGATGATTAGTTTGAGCCCATAGAAATACATTGCCCAAGATTAGAAACTGGTGGAGCCAACATTCAGACCCTTACTGGCTAGCTGAAGAGGTCAAGCCTTCAATCACTAGGCTATATCACCTTTCCTGAAAATAGAATTTGGGTCCAGAGAAATTCTCACCTATTTTAGCTCAATCCAAGCAAAATCAAATGAGAAAAGGGATCAAGGTCCCTGGTCTTTAATTTTAGTCAGCCAGAGACATTCAACCTTGAAAATCCCTTTTAGTATGTTCTGAGCCTGATTTTCTCCAATTTCAGGAGTTGCATTTGGCACCCCATAAATGACCTGAATGCCTGCCATGACTGGTTTCATTTCCACAGTCAACTCATGAGCTTTGAGAAAATGCTGGTATTTTATTCCAACCTTACCCTTTAATTCCCTGGGGATGAAAGCCTAAGCCAGAGGAAGCTTTGCCACCAAGCCAGATTTCCCCTTCTATCTTCATGATTCTTGGATACAACCGCCCCAACCCATGCTTATTAGTAGAGAGACCCAGTGTGCTCATCCACCCAAATGAATGCCTCAAGAGGCAGAGATGGGAAAGGTCTTGAATAGGCAGCCAAACATGGGGAAATGTTTCATTCATTGTGTATTGTTCCACTGATGTACGTTGCCATGGTGACCTCTGATTATTTTTTGAACCAGGAGAATTAATCCTATTGAATTTTCTGTCCTAATAACTTAAGAAATTAATTTTCCATATTATAAAATTCAAATGCCTAATCTCATGAACTAAGATTTAGAAATGCAAACTAATCCATCAAATTTCATTCTGGGCCCAGAAATGCTGCTTTCCAGATGGGGAAAAGGCCAGGACCTGTTGGCAGATGGGCATTATTGACCACACTTGCTTTGAAAACCAGTTTTTTAATCGTAAAAATAAGCTTAGCCTTTTTCAGAATTGTCAGAATTTTCCAGCAGGGGCAAAGCATGCTGAGATATGTAGAGCTTTATTTTCTCTTGCATATGAATGTTCAAAATCTGCCTACTTGGCCTAAGAATGTGTTGGTCCCTCCTTTTTAGCCACTCTAGGTTCATTCTTGCCCCAGTTTCCAAATCAATAATAACTTTGTCAGAGACCTCTAAACTGAGGAGTCTTAGAGCTAAGTTTACCCAACTGGATTCCAGAATTGGATGACTCAGGAACCATCTTCTGTGTTGTTGCCTTATTTTCCTTTATAGCCACTGTGGCCCAGTGTTCCTGGGGTTGTTTGGTACAACTCTGCTGCCCTCTAAGAACTGGGTCACCATGTCATTCGAAATTCCCCCACACCCCACAACCATTTTGGCTCAGTCCTTAGGACTTTTCTGCCTTGGCCCCTGGTTCATTGTCCAATACCTTTTCCATGATAGATTTTATCACCGCAGTAACTTGGCACCTCTAGGTACTGGATACCCCTTGCCCTAAACTGTTTCTTACCTGCCAGCCCCTTCGGGACTGGAAAATTCCATGGGCAGATTTTCTGGGATTTTTGACCAATAATTTTACTGGTTGCAATGTCTCAGCTCTTCCACTACTGTGCCCTGTCCACCTGGTCACTGTTTCAGAATCGTGATGGAGACTTGTGGACCAACTTGGAAGCAAATCCAGAGTTGACCTTCACAGCTAGAGCATTTCCTCCAGCCTTATTCGGTAACAATGTAGAGGATCCAGGCTCACCCCCTTCCCACAGGCCTCATGTTGCCGTACAGCATAATTATCTTCCCAAAAGAAGAGTGATACCTGAACAAATCTATGTAGCTGGAAGTTTTGGTCTAAGCTATCTTATTTATAAAGAACTGAAATAGCAGCCAGTATTTTGTTGCTCATGGAATCTTAGTAGGAATCAAAAACTGAGCCAAACGTTGACTCTTTAAAGCCAGCAGAACAGATTCATCTTTATCTCTTATCACTGTCTTCATCTATTCTGATTCATTTCCTCTGTTTATTCATCCCCTCATGATTGTCCCTTTCAACTTTGAACCGTATGTGGCCTTCAGGGACCACTGAGGCCTGAGACTTCTTAATGGCCTGTTGGCTCAATCCCCAAATCTACCTTAGAAGGGGACATGGACAGTGTAGGCAAGGGCCATCTTGAAGACAGTGACTTCTCTGTTCTGCTTCCCATCCTGGGAATGTGGGACTGGGGAAGTGGAGGTCATATTGAGCACTGACCAAGTCGGTGGTCCTGAAACAGAAATGAACACAGTTTGGGCTAAAGAGGAGGTAATATACAATCCTAGATGGATTATATGTCAAAGGATATTTAGTGAAGGACAAAATTTGAATCCAAAATGAAGTAATTGGAAATACTGGGGCAAGAAGCTTTCAGATCCTAAAGAAATCCATTTGAGTACTTCTGCCCCAGGAAATGAAGCAGGGTATGGAAGATTCCGGCTTCAAGTATCAGCTCCTGAGGACCAGTGTTGGGTTCAATATTTGACAATCTGCCTTCACAAAACTTCAAGTTAGAATTTGTTGTAGCCCCTCTTTGTTTCTCATTGGCTATTAGGGTTCCCTACTTCTATATCAAATAACTTCTAGTCTGTTTGCTCATTTAAGTAAACCAGCTCCATATTTGATCCCTGTAATGTCCAGATATTAACATTTTTCTAAGCCACTTCTTCAAGGTTCTTAGCTAGACTGTGGTTTAGATGGCTTTGGGGCATAATATATGACTCAAAGTTCCAGGTCCAGTCTCATTGCTGTAGGATATGGGGATGTGGCCATTTTCCTAAACCAGCTCTTTGGATTCATCCTTAGGCTGAGTAGGCAGATTTCGAACATTCATATGCAAGCATCAAGTGCTGGTTAATTTGGGACAGAATGGACTCCAGGAGGAGACTGAGAAGGCAGTAAACAGTCATTGGATGGCGATTATCGTGATGTGTGGTGGTGGTGATAGCAATGATGGTGCTGATGACATCATAAAATGGGAGCGATCACTTTCTGATCTCAATCCTGGTTTATTACAAAATACCAGGTCTCTTAAACAATAATATCTGAGCAGGTGGTGAATCGATGCATACCAGTTAATGCCTTCTGTGATGGTTCGGCTAATGTGTCACCTCGGACAGGTAATTGTGCCCAGTTGTTTGGTCAAGCAAGCCCTGGGCTAATTGTAATACAAGGACATTTATGGATTTTAGTCACCAGTGAGTTTAAGGCATAGATGGCTGATTACATCTATTATCAACCAGGGAGATTGCGGTTAGCAACGGGTGACCCTTTTATCCAGTCAGTTGAATGCCTTAAAAGGGGAAGTGATTTCAGCATTCAGAGAGAATTTCCCAGCTCGTCTTTGGACAGCCAGCATCTCCCGGAAACTCATAAAGGACCTTCATCGGACCTTCATCAGAGCCCCTGGTTTGCAGCCTGCCTGTGGAACCTGGACTTGTGCATCCCTAAGGTCATGTGAGAGAATTTTATAAAGTCTCACACTATTTACAGATATCTCCTGTTAGTTCTGTTTCCCTAGAGAACACCTTCCAAAATTTGAGATGTGCACCTCTATTGGTAGATGATAGATATAGTGTGCAACACAGATGGACATCTTTAGGAACTTTCTAATATATGCATTAATGTTAATGTATATAATTAGCATATCAAGCGCAAGATATCACAGATATTACTGTTCAGGATGAGGCTAATGTAGATACATCCATTCAAAAAGAGTGAGTCAATTCTAGGAAAATATTAAGTATATAACAATGTATTCATGATGAATCCTGGATACATCATCTTAAAATCTCTGAAGAGGCCTCCATAATTAAAAAAGACACAAGAAGCTGCAAGTCTCCTGAAATCTGCACAGCAGCAGTATGCAGGCATGGCTTTCACTATATGAACTAGATTGTTTGTGATTGTTTGGATACTGAAATCAAAATTGTTGATAGCAAAGTCCAAATGACTTTGAAAGATTCTATGGGGAGCCAGGGAGAGAGATAGATAGATAGATAGATAGAGAGAGAGAGAGAGAGAGAGAGAGAGAGCGCTGAGATCAAGAAATGCCGATGTTCCTCGGGTTCTATTCTTGGCTTTTCATCTCACTATGTACAGGTTCCAGACTCTTGTATCTCCCTCCAGGATGTTACCTTCCACCTGTTTACTTGTTTGCTTATGACCTGTAATCTATCTCTGCAGTCCGACCTCTTCCCAGGCCCCAAAGGCCTATTGGTCACTTCTAAAAGGATGGCCCACCAGCACATTGCACTCAAAATTTCTGAACTTGAACTTATGATTCTTCTTTTAATTTGCTTTTCTCCATTTCCTGAGTCATTTAAGGACCCACACTCTACTAGTCCTTATAGGCTAGAATCCGGGCATCACCCAGGACCCGTCTTTTCCCCTTTCCAACTATCTCCAATCAATCAGCAAGTAGAAATGCCCTAGTTCTGGTCTCATTCTCTCCATCTTGCCTCTTAGTCTACAAACTCCTTTACATTCTACCCACACAACCCGTGGGGTTCAGTGAAACAACACCAGGAAGCTTACTTGAGCTCCCAGGTTGACCAAGGGCCCCTTAGTGGAGCTCCCATATTACCCTGGCAAGTCTTCAGCACAAAAACATAGCACATGCTACCTTAATTATACTGGGCTATGAACACCTTGAGTGTGTAGTTTCATCTTTTCATCCTATCCTGAACAGCCTGCTGGATAACATCCCTCATCTGGCAGATAGCATTGCCTGCCAGTTAGCAACAGGAAATACTTGTTGAATGAACTGATCTGAACAACCTTTATCATTTCCCCCATGAAATCAAAGTGTCTGTTGGTGTTACCTTCTCTGTCATGGCTCTAGGGTAATTTGACGCCCCAATACTCAACAGAACATTTCCATAAACAATCAATTTACTAAGTTTTCTAAATATATGAATGTGCTATAAATATATTTCTTTTAACAATGCATGAA
Organism: Tolypeutes matacus; assembly: GCA_026826555.1. NCBI lineage: Eukaryota > Metazoa > Chordata > Mammalia > Cingulata > Chlamyphoridae > Tolypeutes > Tolypeutes matacus. Next base: position 3,780,471 of record JAKSZT010054368.1, read on the forward strand.
TCCACATATAGTACATTGGAATGTGTAACAGGGTTATCGTGAGCCTTTAGATACCTCCCTTACCTGAGAGGATCCCCTCTCTCTGCCTATCTGTCTCCCCCTTTCTCTGATCTTCAGACCCCATCCCTCTGACCCTCAAACACCTTTTCTTCCTGACTCCCTGTCCCCTTTTCTTTGCCCTCCCCCACTTCTTCCTCCCTCTCCCTCTCAGTATGCTTCTTTCTGTTAGGTGTGCTGTATTTCTCTTTTCCTGGTAGAGGATCACTTCTCTGCTGCAGCAAAAGGTCAGGACCGTGAAAAATCAAATACTCTTTAAAATATTTAACAACACAAAATGCAAATTGGTCAACAAAAATTCTATAAAAATTTCCAAAAGTTGTTTTTAATATAAATTGCCATAAACTTTATAAATATTTAAAAGTGAGAGATTCTTGGTGAATAGATGAATTTTATAGTTTTCCTAAATAAATCATTTGATGAATTGACTGTTGGCAAATTGGTTATTCATTGAATTGGATTTCAGAGAATTTCCTACTTGCCTTGCTACCGCTACTTTTTCTATATATATCCCTCTGTTTTTGCTGCTCTCTTTCTCTCTCTGTTTCTTAGACACACATACCCACACAGTTTCTAATGCCTTCTCTCTTCACTTATTTTTGCTGTTTTCTACCTCTTTTCTGCCTTTATCTTCCCACCATCTCTTACTTTCTTCGGCAGATTTCATGTGTTTTTGCACATATACAAACACACACATGCATTACACTTCTCTCATACTGCGCTCTTTTCCACAAATATGTTGTTTTTGTCTCACAAGCACTTCTCATGCACAGAATGTCCTCTTTCTCTGTCCCTCTGTCTTTCTTTCCTTCTGCCATATTGTCTCTTCCTTACCCTCCTTTCTTCTGTTCTTTCCTTATCAAAATGCCTTTTCCTGTTTCTCTCTTTTTCTACATCTCTCCACTAGAATACAACCCTTTCCCCCCTCCCCATTTACCCAGTTCAATCTTGTCGACCCTTCTCGGGTAAATAGCCAAGGGAAGGTGTAATGAGGCCAGTTCTAACCACAACCCACAACTTTCAGCAGGACAAAATGACTCTGAGAGGCTTTTCCAGCAAGAGCCAGGCACTTATCATCACTGCTGAGTATCTCTTTGCTCTCATTGAGTCCACAAATTAACAGCAGCCATAGCTACAACAAAGACTTTGAAAGAAAACATAGCCCTTCAGTCAAATAGGCTTGCAAATAATTGTTTAAAGTTAAGGAAAAAAGCTTTTTAACTTATGAGGTTATTTGTTGCAGACTCTCTTCTGCAATTTCTTTGTTCCCATGCCATTGCATTGAAGTTCAACTTTCTGATACTTCCAAAATATCAGAGTAATTTTGGAAGACATTATGAGATGACAGTTGTGAACTCTCACCTAGGGATTGGTTGTTCTGTAGATTTCCTGGGATTTCCTTCTCTTCAGGCTAAGGTCTGGGTTTTCAGGGAAATGGGTGCATCCACAGCTGGGTGTGTGCTTAGGTTTGATCATGTGTGTTTTATATGTGTAGTTGTCGTGGTGTACAGCCTGTGTCAGCATATGTGTGCCATAGTGTCGGTGGGGTTGAGAGAATGTCTTTCTGAGGGCATCTGTATATGGTCCTTTGTTTGGGCTTTTATATGAGTCTGAGTGTTTGTGTGGGTGCAGTGTTTATTTGACTTTCTGTCAAACTGGGGACTTTCTTCTGAAACTCAGTATAAAAGATATGGGGATTAGTTCTCATCTTGGAGTATCTATTCTTCTAGCTGTGAATAATGACAATGTGATGATAATTGGATGCTTTAGCTCCTTGTGAAAGAAAAATCAAGAAATGTACTCCAAGCATCCTCACCCTCAGAGAACATGAGTATTAGTTAAGTAAAGAGCCATAGAAGTAGGCAAAATTCATCTGGGCTTCCCAAGATATGCTTTTAGGCGTTTAGAAGTAAGGGGAAATGAAACTGAAATAATTGACTGGTAGAGAGGGAACACGGGTGGAAGCAGGGGAAGGAAGGGGAATTCTCCTTTATTAGAGAGGGTTTCTTGTCAGGAGCCTGGATTCAAGTGATTTTCTCTCCAGAGGCAGGCAGCCACATCTCTGCTCTTCGTACCTCCCTTTTGTTCTGTCTTTCAGTTTTCCAAATGGAGGATAGAAACAACATTTTCGAGGTCACCACTGCACGACAGGACCCAAGCTTCCCTTTGAGGGCAGTGAAGTAGAACCCGTTTGTACTTCCTGTTGCTCAGGGACCTCCCCTCCAAAGAGCACGTCTGGGGGCCGTGTGTGGTTCTGAGGTGTGAATGAAGGCACAGCTCTTTGTGCTGGTGCCTGTTTGGCAGACTACCAACATCAATAAGGAAGATGTGTTTGGCTATGTGGGTCTGGCCCCAAGTGGCCGAGGGGTCTTTCATTTATTTAACTCAGACTGTAATTCTTATTCTGACTATAACTATTTTTCATTTTGTGTGGCTTCAAATGATTCCAATATGTCATTTATTACCCACAACCTGGTACAAAGTCAGGGCTAGAAAGAGATTTATACACATACACAAAGGGTTGTCCCTATATGCTCAAGCCATTGCTCTCTCCTACCCCTATCACACATTATGCCCTGTGAGCTCCTCAGCACTACAAAGTCACTTGAGGAAGATATGAACACACACACACACAAACAGTCTTCATATGCAACGGTTCTCAAATACTTAGAAGGTATTTGGGATTTGCAGGGACATTTTTGTTTATCATATGACCTGGTGTGTGCTACTAGTCTTTAGTGCCCAGGACTTAATGACACAAGTGGGGGAAAGAAAAGGTGCCATTGAAAAGCATTAGGTCAACAAAGATAAAACTGCCAGTTCTATATGAACCTCCGGCTCGTGGTCTATGCCTGTACCTGCACCACAGAGATACCAACAAGAGCAGAAAGTCCCGCCAACAAAGGAGGAGGCAACCGTCCAAGGTTGGGTACCTAAAAACAACAGATAAGAAGAAGCCCATTGGTCCCCACTCCCCCGAACCCGACTCAGGCCAGCAGACACTCAGAACAAATGAGAATGTTGTATCCAATCTTTCTTTTGCATACAACAGAACAAATGAGAATGTTGCAACTCAGAAGTCTTCACTTACATGGTGGAAAGAAGGGGGGGTGGGGACACAGCCTTAATAAAGTCGTATCCCCAAACCCAGAGTGCATCTTCCTCTTGATCAGGACCGCACTCTCGCCTTGAGTGCTTACTTTCGCTTTACATTAAACTCTTTGCTTTTGCTTAAATTGTGGTGTGTCCTTCAATTCTTATTCCTGACATGGCCAAGGACCCGGAACCCCACTGGGCAACACTAAGGATGGCACATCTCCTGCAAAGGTATACTGCAGTCCCACCCTAAAATCAGCCCACCCAAAATGCCAATAGCACTCACTCCCACCTTTCCTCCTGAGAAACTCAAAAACACACAGGTAAATGGTGAGTTAGAAAAACAAACACACACACACAATTAGAATCCCTCAAACACACCCACACAGAGCCATTCTCATACAATCATCTAAGCATAGAGTAAACTGTCTTAGTTTCCCAGCTGCTAAAACAAATGCAATACAGTGGGTTGGCTTGAACCACGGGAATTTATTGAGTCACAGTTTTGAGGCTAGGTGAAGTCTTGAGGTGTCACCAAGGTGATGCGTTTCCTTTGAAGACTGTGCGTTCTGGGTCCAGCAGCTGGCAATCCTTAGTCATTGGCTTTTCTGTCACTTTATAATGCATGTGGCAATGTCTTCTCCTTTCTCTTTCAGGTTCTGTTGGCTCCCAACTTCTTCCCTTGGTTCTCTCTGCATATGTCTCAATTTTACTCTGCTTACAGAAGACTCCAGGATACAGACTAAAGACCAACCTGATTCATTTGGGCCACACCTTAATTGTAGTAACATCTTCAAGAGATCCTACATACACTGGGACATCACCCACTGCAATGTGGGCAAAGACAAGAATTCATCCAAACTGGGGTCCACTATTCAATCCACCATAGTAACCATTATGCAAGACAAGAAAAATAACCAGTCAATTGAAACATATACACCAAGCAGTGAATCATACAACTTCAATTTAAATGGAAATTGTCATACACCCTAAAATGTAGAAAAACTTGGTAAAAATTATCTTACCCAGTGTTGGTGATACTGTCTTTAAATATCTCTAGAACAGTGTTTCTCGATTTCTGATGTGCCTATGAATCACCTGGGGATCTTTTACAGATTGTAAAGTTCTAACAAGCTCTCAGGATACACCATGCTACTGGTCTACAAAATTCTAAAATCTTGTACATTGAGATCACCCGGGAGTTTTAAAGATTCTGTTGCCTAGGTCTTACCCTCAGAGTTTGATTCAATTGCACGGGGTAATGCTTAGGCATGGGGGGTTCCCAAATCTCCCCAGATAATTCTAACATGCAACCAAGGTTGAGAATCACTGCTCCAGGAAACCACCCCTTTCTCTGTGACATCTCAGCCAGTACAAGTTCATCTTATCTTGGGTGGACAGTTAGATGGAAAGATAGATGGAATGATAAGGCAATGTGGCAAAATGTTAAAACGGGTGGATCTGGATATCTGTCTGGGAGTATGTTGGAGTCCTCTGCATGGGTTTTGTATTATTTTTGCAACTACTCTAGGTTTGAAATTATTCATAATAAAACGTTTTTAAAAATTTAAGAATGTCAAAAAATTAAAAAGTTAATTGCATCAGAACTACTCTAAATATTTGATTCTATACCTCCCACACAAGAGATCGTTTCAAACAACAATCTGGTTCTGATACTCCTTTCCTGCTCCTATATGCTCTGTAGTGGTTGTGAACTTTATTCTACACAAGATAATATGCGACTTCCATTTATAACCGCTCTCAACCTTGGCTGCACATTAGAATCACCTGGACCTCAATTGCAGAGACTCTGATTCAGATGGACTCCGAATGATACTTTATAACAAACCACACAAAGTAAACTAAAACCTCCTCAGATGATCCTGAGGTGCAGTCGACTGACACTATCCAGTCCAAACCACTCCTTCTGGCGTGCAAAGGCATTAGGCTCTAGGAGCAGCTTCATCTCCAGCCACCACTTGGTCCCCTGTTCCTCACCTGTGTCATGCTCTCCTCACCGCAAATGCTTGGCGTTTCCGTATCTGTCATGTTGTTCTATACCTCTGAGTTTTTGCACATGCTTTTCTCTTTTCTGAAATACTTTCTCACATTTTCTCTATTTGGAAAATTCCTATTTTCCAGTGTCACTTGTTTTGTGAAATCTTTTCTGACTTACCATGACAGATTTAATTACTTCTTCTTGAGTGCTGCCTCTAATCTTTAGCTTATTTCTATTATAACCCATCATGATTATATTTACATTTACAGGGTGTTGCGCATGCTAAATCATGAGCTCCTGGAGGGAGACACATTGCCTTGCTCGTGGGATGGTGTAGAGAAAAGAGTCTGCCAGGGTGGGCTTGAATCATTATCCTGCTTTTGGTTAACTGGGATCAATTTATTGATCTCTCCGGTTTGGTTTCCTCCTTTATTAAATATATATGCACAAGAACCCATTCCACAGAGTAAATATTAACTAAGAAAATAATGCAGAGCAGACATTTGGCAAAACATAGATTTTACCATTATTGCATCATCTCTGTTATCATTCAGGCTTAACTCAGTTCTTAGAATAATGCAGGAATCAAGGCAATTTTGTCTACCTTAACTAGAGAGGTGAAACTGGGGTCCTTATCCATGCAGTGAGGATGACAGTAATCAGTGGAAAGTGAAATGAAGATTCTGAAGACTAACTATTAAGGTGTTGATATCTTTGATCCAGGAATGTCTCTTCCGGAAATGTAGCCTGAGCAAATAAGACAACAAGATGAAAAAGCTACGTGCACAGAGATGTTCATTGCTGCATTATCTATTACAGCAAACAGAAACAAAATAAACACACCTGAGAAACTCCTAAATGACTTAAAATTGAATTGGTAAATGAGTTATTGTACATCCTTATAAATCATATTGATCAGCTATTTCAAAGCTCCATACAAAAGATTTATAGAAACGTTGGGGTGATGCTTACATTTCCATATTAAATTAAAAAAGACAAATACAAAATGATTACACTGGGATTATTTCTCATCTGAATTACAACTTCAGGTGAAAAAGGCTGAAAGGGAATGTGCAGAAAGGAAAAATTTGTGCTAATATTTTATGGTTATATAGTTCTTGTTTTTTCCTCCTTAGTATACAAAAGAATCTCTTTTAAAAACTCTTTTTAATAAAGCCATTCCTTGTCTTTCCCTGGGTACAGAAACAGGCCTGTTGTTGAGTACTTACAACATGTAAGAACTAGGGGATATACGCAGAACGTTAAGCCTCACCCTATACCCCTGGGGAGCCACAATCCCATGGGGCAGACAGATACAGACACAAAAAATTATATTGGAATGGGAAGAAGAGGAAATGGTGTCAGAATAAGGGAAAATGCAGAGGCTTTAGGATCGAGAGACCTGAATCCCAGTTGCAGCCTTTGGGACCGTGTACAAATCGACTCCTCTATTAAAACCCTCCTCTATTAAAACTGACTTATATCGTCTCGTTCAGAATAAAAGCCAAAGTCCTTACAGTGGTCAAGCCTTGTCTGCCTAGCTCCCCTCTCTGAATCATAGCCTAGGACTTTCTGCCTCGCTTTCCCCACTTGCTCCTGACACTCTGGCCTCCGTGCTGTTCTTAGGCCAAACATGCTGGCTGCAGAGCCCTTGCAATTGGGGTTTCCTTTGCCTAAAAGTGCCCACCCCACTGCCCACCTCCAGATATCTATATCACTGAGGCTTTTCCTTCTCTTAAGTTTTTATTCAAAGACTATCACTTTAATGAAGCTTTCTCTAATCACTTTCCATAGATTTGCATCCCCCCTATGCATTTTTATGCCTGAAAAATTTTTTTTTCCATTGCACTTGTTACTCTCGGACGTAATATATAGTAGTAATATTTTTTTTTCTTTAAACGCTTTATGAGCAGGGATTTTTGTCTGTTTTGTTCATGCTGTAGTGCCAGAGCCTAAAATAGTGCCTGGTGCATAGTAGGGCTTCCACAAATATTTGTTGAATAAATAAATTAATGGAATAGGCTCAGTGATGCTTCCCTCCTCACTAAGTCACTGGCCCTCAGGAAACGAGCAGAGGGTGACTACTGAGCTGTCTCAGAGAAGATTAGAAGGCTAAGCCAGCAGCCCCATCTCACTAGACCCCCGTGAGACAGTGCACCAGCAAACCTCCAATGCCAACCCTGGAGACTCGGTGCAGTTTAATAAGAAAACAGGCTTGATTTCTGCATGCTGCAGCACAGACTGTCAACAGCCAAGGGGGCCAGGGAGGAATGAAATGCATCTCCACTATTTTTGCCTCAAGGAAAGTATACAGATTAAAACAACAACAACAACAACAAAAAAAAAAAACAACAGAAAAGCAAAAGCAACTAGCTTAACAAATTAGATCTAGCTCTTGTCAAAGGAAATATTTTTCGAGCCAATGCACAACAATCCTCCCAATGTTGTAAAAGTCTCCAAATGTGAAACTCTCAGAGCTTGAAAAGGTCTCTCTCGCCAGTGAAAATGCTTCCAATAATACTCAGAAACAAGATTCATTAAAAGCTATCTTTAGCATTACCAGCGATTTTGTTATTATCCTGTGTGCTTCCTAAAGTGCTTCCTAAAATGTAATTCCACTTGGAATTACAAAAGGAGAATGTGTGAGTTTGCAAAAGGGGTTGCCAATGCAAAGTACCAGAAATGGGTTGACTTTTATATGGGAATTTTATTTGGGGTGAAAGCTTACACTAGGAGGCCATGGAATGTCCAGAACAAGGCACCGTCAGAGATGCTTTCTCACCAAAGTCAGCTACTGGTGATCCTGGTGTATGGCTACGTGGTGAAGATAGCTACCGATTTCTGCCAAGGCTTCTGCCTACTCCTCCAGAATGTACCATCTCCCAGAGCTCAGCAGTGGGCAACTAGGCTTAGACTTATCTCTTTCCAGGCCTCCTTTCTCAGTCTCCCGACTCTTCTCTGCCTTTCCGCAGTTGTGGATGAACCTGGAGTCCTTTCTATCACGTGGCTGGATGAAATATGGCAGAATTCCCTTTTCCTGTCTCTCTCTCTCTCTCTCTCTCTCTCTGTGTCTCCATTTATATCAGACCCAGCAGTAGAGTGAGCACTCAACCTGAGTCATGCCTCACTCTTGACATAGTCCAATCAAAAGAGTCTCACACCCACAGGAATGAATTAGTTCAAAAGCATAATCTTTCTCTTTTTGGGATTCATAAAAGAATTTTGAACTGTCACAGGAACTAAAGGAGGAATATCAAGAAAAGTTGTCCTGGCCCAAAGGAATTGCCTTACTGTGCTGGGGGAATGAGAGGAAATGGGGAAAGGACCTGAGTATTTAAAAGATAAATTCAAAGTATCAGTAGCATTTGAGAAGAGAACTAGGAACAGAGTCAGGGGAGCCTCTCAGGGATTGTGGAAAGGATAGGAGGACAGTCCTTAACATGGAGTTAGTGTTTAATAAATATTTGTTGACTAAATAAATAAGTGAATGGATGGATACAAAAAGGTAGCAATGAACTGCCATAATACCTGCACCCATAAATAACATTATATTGGCTATTCTCAAGGAGCAAGGGGTGTAGTTGATATAGGCTCCCTGATCTCAGCAGAGATGAAAGATTTCAGGGTAGCAGAGTCCATAGGGTTCAGTTAATTAACAAAAGAAAAGAACGCATAGTTGTCATAATACACAGCAGAGCAGGTGGAGGCATCAAATCTCAGAGACTGGTGTGAGATGTGTGGCAATTAATTCGCCATGGGTTGCCAAGGACTAAAACTGATAGGCGAAACTACCTAGAATCTATGCCTTTGGGGTATGTACCACTGAAACCTATGTGTTCCTTGTGAGATTGTAAATCCATTTTGGGGTGTATGTTAATTAATTATCAAGCACTTTCTGTGTACCAGTCATTAGCACAGACTACATGAATGAGCTTAATTTTCCTAAGAGCAAGGACTCTGGGAGCCAAATCATTCAGGTCAGAACCCAATCTCTACCACATACTAGCTGAATGAATTCAGGTGATCACATGGCCTCTCTGTGCCTCGATTTACTTATCTGTAAAATAGAGATGCTAATAGTACCTCTCTCAGAGGATTAAATGATTTAATCTACATGCAGCAATTAGAAAATGCTCAGCACAGAGTAAATGCCATACAAAGCATTAGTTAATATTATCTCTATTTTGTAGATGAGGAAACTAAGACACAAAAAGGCTCAGTAAGTTGGCCAAAGTCACACAACTATGTGGCAGAGCTGTAATTCAAACAAGGGCATTTTGTCACCCTCTTAATTTTGTTTATCCTCTTAATTATTATGCTCTCCATTAGTCAGATTTTTATATCTAGCCATCAAAAATCTCAAATCATAAAAAAACAGCTCTTATATCCTGTCTCATGTTGGCTCTTGAGCTGTTATGTCTTAATTTTGGGAAACTACGAATGGAGACAGAATAGATAACATAGATTTTTAGAAGGCAAAATCTACAGACTTTAGAGCTTTGATTGACTGTAAAGGAAAAATGAAAAAGAGGTCGGGGTGACTCCCAACTTTCTGGCTTGGATACCTGGAAATGAAGGAGAAAGAAAAAGGATGATTTGAGACCTAATTGGGACCTCAGAATGTAAACTGCGTGGCACATCCAAATAGCTAGATATAAGGGTCCTGAACTCAGCATAGGATCCTGAGCACAGATCTGAGAGTCACCAGAAATAAAAGGTGGTAAAAAGGGAGACATGACTGAGGTTTCTCTTGAAGAGTCATTAGCATAAGAGAAGCAGGAAGCTCTCGGGAAATACTGAAGGGGAGAAGTGGAAGAAAAGAAGCCCAGAAACTGGATTGAGAGTATTAAATTCCAAAATGAGGGGTCTATTCCCGTGCACATGCTCTGACCAAAATGAAATGCACGTAATATATGACAATTCAACTCTTCAGTCCTGAGAGAGAGAGAGAGAGATGAGGGACATGCAAAGACAAGGGGACCACAGAGAGAAAAAGGACTAAGCATTCTACCTACATTTCTGTCGGTGAACCTGTGTGCTTGGCATGAGTATGAAATAGGGCATGCAAATCTTTGACTCTCATTAATTTTAGCTGTCATGTGCCTCACAGATTACAAACATCTTGCTAGCCTGAGTGATACCTAAACAAAACTGAACCTACTCTGCTTTATAGTTGATCTAAGAGATGGAACAGTATAAGGCAAGGCGATGGGGCAGATAATTCTGACACATTGATTTGAGGAATTAGCTGCCTCTGAGATCCATACTGCATTGTGAAATGCCCATCACTGACACCAGAATGAGCTCACCAGATGGTTTCTTAGACTAAGATCAAAGAAGATATACCACCCAGGGAGCTGTTTGCAGCTGTTGAAAGTACTAGAGATGTTACCCTGGCAAAGCCAGCAGGCAGAGATAAGGCTGTTCTATCTCCCAAAACTACTTACCTAGGACTCAGTCACTCTGAACTCTGGGCTCATAACAGAGAATTAAAATTTGGCAAACATCAGTGCATACCTTATTTGCAATATAAGGCAGAGAATTTGGTTTAGACAGGCTTGTGGAATGTAGCCTAGTAGATAGGATTTAGAATGAGAAAATTCAAACCCCCATTCTACAACATACTAGCATAGGATCCTAGACCAGCCTTTTCACCCAGTCTGAATCTCAATTTTCCCTTCTTTCTGCGAAATGGGCACTACGGTGCATATCTTGCAGTGTTGTTGGGGCACTTGACTGATCTGATACCTGATAAACTTCTGAATACCTGGCCCATAGTAAGTGCTCAATTACCATTATTTCCTCCAGGACATGCCGAGCAGCCCACACCCTAGAGTAATTGAGAAGATCTATCAACTTCCTAGAAGAAGGAACTTTGTCAAGAAACCTATGCATAGTAGCTTAATCAATGTTTTATTATGCTTTAAAATAGTAAAAAGTTTTAAACCGAAGGAAAAACTGGGTAATAAAAGCTTACAGCTATTGAATGCTTACTGAGACTATTACATTAACTCTTTTAATCCCCAGAGCCCATGAGGTGAGTATAATTATTCCTAGTTTAAAGATAAAGACACTAAAATACATGAAGTAAATTACCAAAGGGGAGTGGTGGAGCTTGGAGCTGAACCAGGTTAGCTGGATGCCAGAGTTCACATTATCTCCCTGCAGCTTCCTTTAAACAACACGTGATATTACTAAAACCCTAGTCTAGGAGAATGCGTATGATACCTAACTGGCTTGGAGACTTCCTTTCTTAGAATCTTCCTCATTTTATCCCCATTTCATTACTCGTACATGTGCCTTTTGCATCAGATACCTCAAATCCTATCTGGGGTGAGATGGAGTACGAAGTGTATCAATTAATAAAAAGATATTTGTACGTAAATGTGTAAACAATATGTTTTTGTAGACATGTAGTTATATGCGCATGTGAATGAGTGTACAACCTGGTGCACAGAAGTTTGTTAAATGCATGTTGATTGGCAACGGATGACATCTTTGCTAAATCCCTTTCTGCATTCTTCAAGGACACTTGATAGAGAGAATCTGGTAGGCGCAGAGTTTCTCTTGCTTTGTATCCTGCCTTCTGAATCAGAAAAGAGCATTCTTTTTCACAGGCTCAGCCCCTGAGTTCTGGCATAGGCTGTTTCGAAAGGGAAAAGATTTGATTTTTCCTCTGAAGGCCAGTCACCGCTGGAAAATCTCTGGCTCTGGAAGCCTTCATCACAGTCAGTGGAAATTGCAGGTCTTTGCATCCAGAAGGGAGGCAATTAGGCACTGAGTGTCAGTTAGCAAACATTCTGCCCACCCAAGCTCCAAGGATAGAGCAGATTTGCAAAACAGCGGGTGAGCCATTGTCTTGCCAGGACCCTCACAGTTTCAGGGACTCTCAATGCAGCTGAAAAATCTCTCACCTGGGGCTGGCTGGGGATAGTTGCTCAAGTCAGAAGCCCCCACTGCTCTGACTGCCACTTCTGTCCCCTGGGTTCTTTTCTTTTTAGTTTTTATATTTAAAGAAGCTTTAGATTGCATAAATATTACATTAAAAAGATAGGGAATTCCCATATTCCTTGCCCTCTCCCCCTCCCACACTTTCCCCCATTAACAACATCTTTCATTAGTGTGGTACATTTGTTACAATTGATGAACACACATTTAAGCATTGCTACTAACTGTGGACTATAGTTTACATTGTAGTTTGCATTCTGCCCCTCACAATTTTATAGGTTATGACAAAATGTATAATGGCCTGTATCTGTCATTGCAATGTCATGTGGGACAATTCCAATGTCCCGAAAATGTCCCCATGTTACACCTATTCTTTCCTCTCCCTCTCCCCTCTCCTCTGCCCTCAGAACCTCTGGTGGCCATTGCCTTTATATCAATGATAAAAGTTCTTCCATTGCTAGAATAATAATAAGTATATAATAGAATAATAATAAGTTAACTTTAGTCCATTGTTCATTCCCTAATCTTGAGGATTTGGGGATGGTGATGCCCACTCTGCTTCCAAATGAGAGGGGCTTAGATCCCATGGGGCAGTGGATGGAACTATCTTGCTTGCAGTTGCAGACTCTCTCTATTCCTTGGGATGGGTGTTTTCCATCATCATCTTCTTGTTAGTTGTCCTGGGTGAGTCCAATGAACTTGAGGGTAGGTGTCACAACACTGCTGAGATTCAGGGCTCAACAGGCACATGAACAGACCAAAGATTTAAGTCTCTGGGACATATATTTAACAAGTGCAGTGCTAATTGTAGGCTCAAATAAAAGGGGCAGAAGTTCTTTACACCCTCCATTCCCCATTCTTCCCCCTTCAACTCATCTGCCAATCCCATTCCATTTTGTGAAAGTGAAACAGTGCATTGGAGGTGAGGTGCTCCTACTCCCTTCAAGAAAGAATTTGTCCAGCTGCAAGGAGTGCACTGAACTTAGACACTTTATGACTTAATGAGAAGGATTGAAGGATACCTGATTTCAACAGACATATCCCAGGCATTCTACTATTTTCCAGACACAGTTCTGGATCCTGATGATGTACCTTTAAACAAGGCACGTGATTCTCACAGGCCAGGAAAAGGGAAGAAGTAAAATAAAAATAACCAACCAAATACTGAAGTTTCAGATACTGGTAAGTGCTGCAAAAAAATTGAACTAGGACAACGGAATCGAGAGCTATGAGTGTGTGAGTGTCTATATATGTGTATAAGTGTGAGTGTGTATATGTGTGTGTGAATGTGTATATGAAAGTGAGTGTGGCATGTGTAGGATAAGTGTGTGCAAGTGTATGAGTGTGGGTGTGTAATTGTGTCTTTGTGTGATATGTGTGAGCGTATGTATGTATATAGATGTGAGTATGTTTATGTACCTGTGCATATATGTATGTGTGCATGTGTGTCAACATGCATGTGTGTATATGTGTGAGTGTGTATATGCATGTATGTATACATGAGTGTGAGTATGCATATGCATCTATGAGTGTATGTTTGTGTGAGTGTGTGAGTATGCATGTGTGACTGTGTTTGTGTGTGCATATGGGTGTGTGTGTGTATATGTATGAGTGTATATGTGTGAGTATAAATATGCATCTGTGAGTACATGAATGTGTGAGTATATGCATTTGTGTGTATGAGGATATATGAGTGTGTGAATGTGAGTGTGTATGTGCAAGTGTGTGCAATGTGCTCTACTTTAGCTAAAGTGGTCAGGAAAGGCTTCTCTGATGATATTTGAGCTAAAAAGTGAAAGATTAGCAGAAGTCAGGGCATATGAAGATCTGGAAAAGAGGGTTCCAGACAGAGAGAGTGGGAAGGGCAATATCCTTGATAATTAGAAATAAATCCTTTCCTCACAAAGGCATTTTATACTGCATCTGCGCATCATCTACAACCACCTTTGGGTACCAGTAATTTGTGTCATGTTTTGGGAAACACTGAGTGAGATTTCCCCAAAAACTAATATTCTTTAGTTCTATGAATCTCACCAGGCAAAGCCAGGGTCTGCATGCAGTGAAGGATTTGGGGAAGAGGCATTGTGGGCCATGGACTCAGGAGCCTGTCTCCCCCAGACCCACACACATAACTTTCTTTATCCTCACCCGTCCTCCTATTCAGAGTTCAATTAACAAGGATCAAAACATTAAAAAGTTCGTATTCCTTCTCTTCTAGCACTTCCCATAACCCACCTTTATCATTTCCCATCCTCTGTAGACCTCTGAACCTGGAGAAGAAAAGAATATAGAAGACTGAGAAGGAGTAGAAAACCATTTGGGAAGTGTACTTTTAAGATTCTGCTGATTTAGCCCCATATTTCCTTTGGCTTCTACTTGGACTTTGCAATGCCTCATCCTCTACAAGTTACCTTAGCTCCTCTCTAGGATGCAGTGACTCCCTCTCTATAGATTTCAGTCAGCTTTTGAGATCTCTTGGTGATTCTTCAGTGGAAATTCTTTCTTGAGCTGCCTAAGGACCACTTAACATCTTCTGTGAGTTCATATCTCTTGTTCTTATCACATTGTACAAGTGAGTCCTCTCAGTTCTAGTTAGGCTATGGGTTTTTATGTGGAAGGTAGTTTTCCTGGACCTCATAAGAAACTGCAAAAACAAACAAACAAACAAACAAACAAACAAACAAACAAAAAACCTAACTACATTCCTTTTCTGAGAGTTTCTCAAGCTCAGCACTGTCGACATTTGGACCAGATAATTCTTTGTTATGGAGGACTGTCCTGTGCCTTATAAGATGTTTAGCAGCATCCCTGGTTCCTTCCCATTTGATGCCAGTGGTACCCTTCCCAAGTTGTGAAAACCAAAAATGTCTCCACACATTGCCAAATGTTCCACAGGGGGCAAAACTGCTTCTATTTGAAAACTACTGCCCAAGTGTAACACAGGAGCTAAAAGCATTTGATTGAAGACAAGGACATGTTTTTGCTTTAGTCATACAACTACAATTTTCATCAACTCCACAATATCTTCATAAATATAATTTCAGCACTTTTGCAGTGGGAGGCTTGTTTAAAAGCCTTCAATCTATGGAGTCCATTCAACTGGATGTCAACATATATTCAATGAAAAAATTGAAAGCTTGCGCATTTTGAGAAATACTAAATGTGCTCAATGTCACAGGACTGTAAGAGTTGTTACCAACAACCAATGTGCTTGGAGATGCTTCTCCTTGTATGACATTAAGACTGATTAGTCCACAAGTGAAATCAACCAATTAGAGTTTAGCTGTGTCTTGCTTCCTCTCTTGCAACACACAGAGTTTCTGTTACTGGAGTATTCAGAACTCAGGAACCAAACCATAATCTCATTTAATGGGCTATTTTATAAGGTGCAGAGATCAAATGAAAACATGAATTACCTTGAGATTAGTGACTGAACATAAAATGTTGCATCATTTCATTTGTTTCTTTTGTAGCTAATCCTCATCTAACTATCTTGTTTATCTTCTTCATTACTTGTTTATTTTCTATCATATTCCATTTAAGGGCAGGGACCTTGCCTGTTTTTCTCACTGCTGTCCTCAATACCTAGAACAGTGCTTGACACATAGTAGGAACTCTATAAATATTTAGTGAGTGGATGAATTTTGAAGGAATGAATGAAGTTAGTCCTAATATACATATGTCTACAATTAGAGAGAAAATTACCCGAGGGAAACTAGTTGGAGGGACGTATAAGAAAGGAGACAGGCAGCAAGGGAAAGTTCTTTCATCTTCCTTCCCTCCTCCTTCATGTTTCCTGGTATGTGGACATTATAGGTGATGTTCCAGCAGCCATCCTGGACTCTGACCTTGAAGCTGAAAGTCACAAGTTACGAATGACAACGCAGAAAGAGAGAAAGAATACAGGTTCTTGATGACTCTAAGGCACCACAGTGGGTCTTAACTGATGACTTCTGGATGATTGTTTTATTAAATGTATTTTTTAGAGAAAATTTTAGGTTTATAGGAAAATTTTGCAGAAAGTACAAAGAGTTCCCATATATCCCCCACACCACATTGCCTCCTATTATTAACATCTTGCATTAGTGGTGTACATTTGTTACAAATGATGCATAAATATTGATACGTTATCAACTAAAGTCCATAGTTTGATTAGGACTCACTCTTTGTGTTGTGCAGTTATATGGGTCATGAATGCATTATCATACAAGATAGTTCCACTGTCCTAAGAATGCCCTGTGCTACACATTTATACTCCTTCCCTCTTTGGAGTTTTTCATATGAAAGAGAAAATCTTTTTGTATTTAGGCCATCAACATTTGGAATTTTCTGTTATTTCCTGCCAAACACAATCATAACTAAATACTGTGCCCATTATAGATAATGGAAGACTGATTTCTGGAGGTGTCTCCTTACCAGGACACAGCCATGGATGTTGGATTCAGCTGACTGGAACTCTTCTCTTCTGGGTTTTCAGAGTTTCCTGGGTTCGAGGCAGGATTCAGTGATGGATGCTGTAGTCAGCAGTTGGTCCTGATCTTGGGTTCCTTAAGTAGCAGGTCCTGAGGCTCACAGATTCTATCTAGAAAACCACACATCCCTTGTGTTCAAATCCCAACTCTTCTCCAAAGAAAGGTCCTCTGGGAGCAGACTTCTTGGGTTCAAATCCTAGATATGACACCTGCCAATTGAGTGACTGTGGTGACATTATATAGCCTCTCTGTGTCTTTGTTTCATCATCTGTAAAATTGGAATAATATTAGTACTTACCTCAGAGGGTCTGTTTGAAGGTCAAATGAGGCAATTCATGTTAAGCACTCAGTAACATTTAATAAATAAGATAAGATAAACACCACAACCTCATTTCCTCCATTTATAAGATAGAAATGAGCAGCAGATCATCCTCAGTTATCTAACCTTTCAGAATCTCAGTTAATTTGTGTTGTGTGTAAAACGGGAATAAATAATAAGTGTGACAATAACCTGCAGATGTTTCTGAGTATGGTCATCAAGACCATATCAAAAGCATGCAATTACCTTTGATTTTTATCATCAATAATACTCAGAAGCAACTAATTATCAGGACATTGTATTGGGCAGCCTCAGGAAAAAGATACCATCTGGGGTAAATTGGTGTGTCTGTTTTAGGTTCCATGCTATTCCAATTTCATGTTGTTTTTTTTTATGACCAAGTCAAGAGTTACCTTAGCACACTTAGAAGTGCAGCTGGGTGGGGAAGTATATGTGTCTGCCAGTATAGACACTTCTGGTATCTAAAGATGAGCCACAAAGCTTCTAAGATATCTCACAACCATATATATTTATCAGATATTTTTGTTTTATTTCTCTTTCATCCCTTCACCTTTTAACATAGATGCAGTAAAAATAGCTAACTTTATATTTCAGTATTTACATTGGAGGCTAGGAGAAGAATGAACATCACCCAAGGACAAAAACGAGTCTTTGTATCCTGTTTTGGGGTTAGTATGTTTTCGGTTGTGCATGTGCTGGGATGACGTTGTTACTGTAATTAAGTATGGGTTAAGGAGGTGGGTGTAGGAGCCAAGTTGACTAGAAGGCTTTGTCATGGCTAGGTTAAACTTTCTTGTATGTTTCTTGTTGGAGTGGGCCACAAGGAAGATTTGGGGGAGCTTTGGAAGGTGGAAGGGAAGCAGCAGCCACTTTACAGCTCACACGTATTGTTGCTGACCTGCTGAATGACATCCTTGGCAGGAAGCAACAACCTGGCCTGCAACCGCTCAACCTTCCCCTGGATTCTCCTTTCACTTCTCTGACTCTGAAGCCAGGTTTGTGTGTTTAGCTCTGTGAGGAAGGGCCCCAGTTCTGCAGGATCCCCCTGTCCCCCATCCCCAAGGTCAGATGAAACAAGAATGACACAAGATTCAGTCCATCCTCATAGGATTCTAGCTCACATTTGTGGGTTCCAGCGTACTCATTCCTGACTGTCTGCTTTGTGTATTTCAGGCTCCAACCCCAAGCTTGGACACAACAGTCGTATAGAGGCTGCTTAATCAGCTCCCTCAATTATGTAAGCCAATTCTCCAACAATTCCTTAAAGTGTGTGTGTGAGTGTGTGTCCTATTAGTTCTTCTCTTCCAGTTGAACCCTGACCAGTAAACAATCTACACCTCATATTGATTAATACCTAAGTGGCATCCAAAGATCTATCCATGGAAGTTAATAGGATTCTTGATCTGGCATTCTGGGAAGACTTTGCAAGGAAGTTTAAGAATCACCATTTGAAGCTCATAGGACATATTTTTGAAACCCCACTTTGCTGTTTAAAAACTGTATGACTTTGAATAAATCAAATAACCTCTTGAGCCATAGTTTGTTTGTAAAATGGGGGAATGTAATGCCCACTTGGGTCAGAAACTTTTATTGCCAAATATCAACATTCTCCCATTCATCTCTCATTTCCCAGCCCTCTTGCAGTTAGACAGTGAGCTGTGAGTGGAAGTGATGTGCCACTTCCTGGTTGAAGCATTGACGAGCCAGAGTGTATCTCTTCAGCTCTGGCTTCCTCTCATCTGACAGCAATTGTCAAACCCTGTGGTGAGCAGCCTGGACCTCTGATTGACCGTGTAGAGCAGAAATTCCCAGTGACCCAACTTGGGCCCTTTGCACGAGTCAGACATAAACTGTTGTTGAGAGAAGCCATTGAAATTTCAGGGTTCATCGGTTAACCACAGCATAACTTGGAGAATTCCGACCAATATACAATTATACAATTTAATGTGGTTGCTTTGAAAACCAAATGAAATCACTCAAGTGAAACATCTAACGAGTGCTAGATATAGAGTAAATGCTCACTAATGCTGTTCACTGGTTTATTTATATTCAATTTTCTATTTGGGTGGACTGTAGTCATCTTTTCACTTAGCCAGTCCTAGTCTCTCCTTCCTTCCCTGCACAGGGAAAGCCATTGAGGAAAATGAGAAATTATGAAGCTCTAAATGAGGAAAGGAGAATTTTCTGCTTGGCAAAATGTTCTTTCTTTTTAAAAAGATTCAGCATAGGAGTCCTTAGAAACAGCAGGTACATCTATACAATGGATATGTTTGCTTATAAACAGTGGTGAAAGCCACCTGCTCTGGAGCCTACTGATTGTGTTTCACAAAATGAGGAGCTGGATGCAGATGTTGCTGGAGATGCACAAACATTTTGTGATGACACAAGCCCCAAGGTCCAAAGAAAATCTCTACTCCCTGAGAGAGGCATAGCAAGGCCTCTGTATTCTGGGCTCTCTAACAGCATGATTTTATTGACTTTGAACTGCATATAGTGAAAACTGCAGCAAGGGGGAAAGGTTTTCAATGGCACAGTTGTAAAGTAGGTTTAGTCTCTTACCTGGCACAAACTCAACACTCAATCCCATATCAGCACTTAGTAGCTGTGTGACTTTAGCAAAAGGCTCAACCTCTCTGAGTTCTGGTTTTATCCTAGGATAAGGATAAATTACAGTACCATGGGTTACTTAGAAAACTGAGAGGCTTTTTCAGGTAGATCAATTACTATAGTATCTGGCACACAGTAAATTCTCAATAAATATTTATAACAATAATTATAATCATTATCATCAACATTGTCATTACTAGATTCCTAATAATAATCTGTCCCTTGCACCATTCTTTCACAATTACATTGACTTTTTAGAAGTGCTAATAACTTGACAGAAAATCCTTCAGTTGAAATTATTCTTATTGTTATACTTAGGCTAAATTTAATGTAATAAACTATTTATCAATCGCTTATGTATCTTCATAGAAGTTATTTCAATTTATTCTTATAAAACAACTGTATGATCAGCAAAACTGTATAGCTACAGAAAAATAGGCTCAGAGGAATTAAGTAACTTGCTCAAGATCAAAGAGTTTTCATATTTCATATTTTAAATTTTGAGAAGTAAAACTAAGATCTTCTAATTCTGCAGTCCTTTGGCCCATTTCTCATTACAATTTCAGGTGACTTAAGTGGCCATCTGAGATATGGATGCCCTCTCTTGCCCATCCGGTATAATTTCAGCCCAAACTCATCCTTTGTATCTCTAAAATCAAATGTTTAATAATATTACTAGTTAAATTATATTTCCCTGTGTTTTACACTTTAAAAATGCAGTCATAGATATGATCTCGTTTGATTCATGTAATGACTGTCTAGTCTAATAGGGGTCTGTGGTGGTTTGGGGCTATGTACCCCAGAAAAACATTTGCTTAAACTTAATCCATCACTGTGGGTATGAACCCATTGTAAGTAGGACCTTTTGATGAGGTTAGTTCAGTTAAACTGTGGCCCAACTCAATCAGGATGGATCTTAATCCTATTACTGGAGTCCTTTACAAGCAGAATGAAATTCAAACAGATAGGGAGGAAGGCCAGAGGAAGCAGCCAAGAGCCTGAAAGTCAAAGGAACCGGGAAGAGAAAGGTGAGGCTAAGAGACACTGCCATGTACATTGTCAAATGACAGAGAAGCCCAGGACCAAGGGTCACTGGCAGCCAGCCCCAGAATGCCACAGTCTTCGGGGAGAAAACATTGCCTTGTTGATGCCTGGATTTAGATTTTTCCTAGATTCAAAACTGTGAGCCAATAAATCCCCATTGTTTAAACCAATCCGTTGCATAGTATTTGCTTTAGCAAGGAGGAAACCAAAACAGGGGCCATTCATTCCTGTTCTGCAGATAAGGAGTCTGAAGCACAAGGTAAGCAAGTGGTCTGTCTTAGGTCACATAGTTCACTCAGTGGCAAAGCAGAAAACACAAATTAAGTGTTCTAAATCCCAGTCCGTGGCTTTTCCTCTTATATCAACCATCATTCATAATTACAGAGGCCATCTCTAAAGTGCTAATAATCACAATTAGAGAAAAGAATATTTAATTTCTGTTTCCAAATGCATCCCAGTAAGGACAAAACACTCTAAATTTTTATGAAGCCAAGCTCTTTTCTAATTTGTTTTCTTTGCAATGAACACAAGGCAAGAGGAAATGCTCAATGCTAGAAAATAACCCACCAAGGGTATACCAATGAACTCTTTGCCTAAAAATAAACTCAATTTGGTAAGAACCACCTGCTGTTTCCTAGAAAGTGAGTGAGGAAACACAGATATGAAGGTCCCAGGAATTTTTCTCTTTTTCACGTTTCTTTCCAAATTCCCCCAACTCTCTCCATTTTTTAATCAATGGTATTGAGGCATAATTTATATGCAATAAAATGCACTTATTTTAAGTGCACAGTTCTATGACTTTTCATAAATATATATACCTATATAACCACCACCCCAGTAAAGATATAAAATGTTTCCATCTTCTCAGATTGTTTGTTTATGAAACATTGCAGTAAATTCCCCCTGACTCCATACTCCAGGCAATCATTGATCTGATTTTTATCATTAGATTAGTTTTGGCTATTCCAGAGCTTCAGATATGGAATCATATGTTCCTTTTGTATCCAAATTATTTTGCTTAGTGTAATGTATTTGAGATTTCATCCATGTTATTGCATGTTTCAGTAATTTATTCTGTTAGATTGCTAAGAAATAGCCATTGTACAAATCAACCCCTTTTAAAACCCATTCTACTGTTGATGGACATTTGATTGTTTCTAGTTTTGGTTACTATGAGAAATGTTACTCTAAACATTAGTGTATCTGTTTATTTTTTGGTGACCATAAAATGTTTATCTTGTGAACAGGTAACTGCTGATTTTATAGGAAGTGTATGTTTGACTTTACAAGAAACTGTCAAATGCTTTGCCAAAATGGTTGCAATGTATAAGAGTTATAATTGCACCACATCATGCCTCACTCTATTCCCACAATCTATGGGAATGATATGGAATCATTCCCCAAGGTGATCAACCTGTTATCTGTTGGCAAGGTGATTATATATGGATCATTTCCTTCACAGAAAGTGTTTTGTTCTTAATGGAATAAGCACATACTCCTGATAAAGATTTGACTTCCTTGCATGCAATGCTTCTTTTAAAACTATTATCCATGGACTTAACGAATGCCTTATCACACCATCATGGTGTGCCATATAGCATTGTTTCTGATCCAGGAACCCATTTCATAGCAAAAGAAATGTACTTATGGAATTCACTGGTTCTACCATATTTCCAATCACCCTGAAGCAGTTGGATTGATAGAATAGTGGAATAGCCTTTTGAAGACTCAATTAGAGCACGCACTTTGTGGCAATACCTTGCAGGATTGGGGCAATGCTCGGTAGGAGGCTGTATATGCTCTAAATCAGTGTCCAATCCACAGTGCTATTTCTCCCATAGCCCTGTGATGGACAGTCCATGAACCAAGGGGAGCAAATGGGAGTAGCATCACTCACTATTTCCCTTAGTAATTCACTAGAAAATTTTTTGCTTTCTGTCCCCATGGCCTTAAGCTCTGCTTGTCTATAAGTCTTTGGTCCAAAAAGAGGAGTGCTTCCACCAGGAGTCACAACAATGATTCCATTGAACTGAAAATGAAGACTACCACATGGCTACTTTGGGATCCTCATACTTCTGAATCAACAGGCAAAGAAGACTGTACTAGACTGTACTAGTTTGGGTGATTGATCCTGATTATCACTGGGAAATAAGACTGCTACTACACAATAGAGGTAATGAAGATTATACCTGGAATGCAGGAGATCCCTTAAGATGTCTCTTAGTATTACTATGCCCTGTGATTAAAATCCATGGAAAATGGCAATTACCCAATTCAGGATGGAATACTGTGGCCCAGAACCTTCAGGAATGAAAGTGAGAACCTTACCAGATGAATTGCTTGCTAAGCGTAAAGGGAATATGCACAGGGTAGTGGAAGTAGGTAGCTATATATATGATCTATGGCCATGTGACCAATTACAGAAATGAGGTCTGTAATGGATATGAATATTTATTCCTTGTTTTGTTATGAATATGTTTGTAGATATACATAAAGCAAATATCTATTTTCTTCTACCTAATCTCCTTATCATATAACATAGGTTGCATTAACTTTAAGCATTATTATTTAGGTATGTAAATACTAACATATGTAAGTATGGATGTAATACACTTGTTAAACTCACTTCTTAGGTCTAATAGATTTTGTGTAGATTCTTCAGGATTTTCTATGTAGAGAATCATGTCATTTCTTAATAGAGATAATTTTCTCTATTTCTAATTTGTATGACTTTATTTTTCTTGCCTTATTGCACTGGCTAGGATCTCATTATGACATTCAGGAGGAGTGGTGAGAGTAGACATACCTTATTTGTTACCAGTCTTAAGGGGAAAACATTTATTCTTTCACCATTAGCTATGATATTAACTATAGAGTTGTTTCATGTTGTTATTTGTGTCTCATATAAATAACAGGAGGAGGCTGCCTTCTATTCTTAATTTACTGATGGTTTTCATTATCAAAGGATGTCAAATACTTTTTTAATCCATTGAGGTTCTTTTCAGTCTGTTAAGATGGTGAATTACATTTTTTGTTTATATTTTAACTTTTTATTATTGTAACATATATACAACTCAAAATTTCACTTTTTAACCACTTTTGAGTGTACAATTCTGTGATATTAATTACATTCACAATATTGTGTTACTAACACCAACATCCATTAGTCTGATTTTTCATCAGAAAAATGTGCACCCATTAAGCAACAACATCCCCTTACCTTTATCCCTTGGCCCCTGGCAACTTATAATCTACTATCTGTCTCAAAGAATTTGTGTACTCTATGTATTTTATTTTAGCAAGATCATGCAATATCTATCTTTTGTGTGTCTGCCTCATTTCACTCAACATGATGACTTATAGGTTACCCATGTTTGGCATGTTTCAGAATGTTATAACTTTTTATGGTTGACTATTATTCCATTTTGCTTATCCATCATCTTTTGATTGACATTTGGTTGCTTCCACTTTTTAGTTATGGTGAATAATGCTGCCATGACCATGACTATACAAATATCTATTCATGTTCCTGCTTTCAATTCTGTTGGGTATATACCAAGAAGTGGGAATACCATGTCATATAGTAATTCTATATGCAACTTTCTGAGGAATCTCCAAACTGATTTCCATCGTGGCTGTGCCGTTT
This sequence comes from Tolypeutes matacus, assembly GCA_026826555.1. NCBI lineage: Eukaryota > Metazoa > Chordata > Mammalia > Cingulata > Chlamyphoridae > Tolypeutes > Tolypeutes matacus. The sequence continues at coordinate 3,804,680 of JAKSZT010054368.1, forward strand.
TACAATGCCACTGTTTTATTCTCCTAGCTGCTAAAATAATACCATGTGATGGGTTGGCTTAAACAACTGGGATTTATTGGCTCACAGTTTGGCAGCTATGAGAAATCCAAATCAAGGCATCAGCAAGGCAATACTTTCTCCTAGAAGACTGTGGCATTATGAGGTTGTTTGCTGGCCATCATTAGTCCCTGGCTTTTTTGCCACACAGCAGTGCACAAGGTAGCATCTTGTCCTTTCTCTTCCTGGTTCCTTTGACTTCCAGCTTTGGGCTGCTCTCCTTTGTTTCTCTCTGTCTGATTTTCACTCTGCTTATAAAGGACTCCAGTAATCTGGATTAAAACCCAACCTGATTCAGTTAGGACACACGTTAAATAAAGTAATTTCTCGAATAAATCCTATTTACAAGGGTCCACACCCACCCAAATGCAGATCAAGACCAAGAACATGGCCAAACAGGGGTACACAATTCACTCACCACAGCCAACAACATGCATTGATTGATTTTTGAATGTCAAACCAGCATTGTGTTTTTGGATAAACCTCACTTGGTAATAATATATTTTCCTTTTCATATAATACTGAATTTACTTTGTTAAATGTGGTTGAAAATTTTGGGGTCCATTCTCATGAGGGAATACCGATTTGTGCTTTCTTTTTGAAGTGCAAATTTTTGAAATTTTGATAAGTTTCAATTTATATTTTTGCCTTTTAATGCTTTTGGTGCCATAGCCAAGAAATCTCTTCCTAATCTGAGGTCTCGAAGATTTCCCCCTCTGTTTACTCGTAAAGTGTTACTGTTTTAGCTCTTACATTTGAATCTATACGTAATGTCTGCTTTTCTCTTTGGCTGCTTTCAAGCTTTCTCCTTATTTTTGGATTTCAGCAGTTCAAATATGATATGCTTAGAAATATGCTTCCTTGCTTTCATTCTGCTTGATTTTGCTGGAAGTCTTGGATCTGGAGGTCAATTTTTTGTAAAATTTAGGAAATTTTCTGACATTAATTCTTCATCTGTTTTTAATCTTATTCTCACTCTTTTCTACTTCTGGGACTCTAATCACAGGTATGTTAACTATATTGTTTAATAGTGCCACAAGGCTTTGTTCATTTATCTTCAATATTTTCCCCCTTTTCTCTACTTTGTCTGTCTAGTAATGTTTTGTTTTATACTAGATATTTTGGATGACATTGTAGAGACTTGGAATTCTTTCTCCTAAAGAGTGTTGATTTTTTTATTACTGGGCAATTCAATTACTACCTTATCACCTTGAACTTGTGTAGGTGGAGTTTTTGCTTTATTAGTGCAGATGTGGAAAGCCAAAGTTTTCTAGACTCCATTAGCTTGGAATAGCTTAACCTCCTAACTCTGTCTCTCCTGAAGCCCTGTTAGTGCATTGTTAATGGGGTTTATTTGGGCAGGTGTAGAGTAGGCCTTACTATAGGGTAATGCCATTGCTCTTCGCTGTAGCCCTTCTAGTGTCTCTTGTTAAAAGTCTGGGGGAAATAAGGTGTTAATTAACCAAGTAACTCTATTCTGACCAGGCTGAAATTTTAACATCTTCTTCATAGTTGACCTCTAGTTTCTCTGTTTTACTGTCATCTCTTCAGCAGCCATTTCTTTTTTTTTTTTTTATAAGGTACACATGCCCTTTCCCAGTCTTTAGCTAAGGATTTATAGAGGACCTCACACATACTTCTGGGATCACCATCCTTTTCATAGCTCCCTTTGTTCTGGTGTCTCACGGATTCCATTGGCTGCAGTTACTCCAGGCACTATTCTTTACTGCCTCAGCTCAGTATGACTTAGGTACTCCGCTTGAACTCCAGCTAATTCTACTTCATTTGGGAAATTACATCAAGATAGAGAGTCAGGGCAATTGTGGGACTCACTCTGTGGGTTTTCCTTCTCTCAGGGATTACGGTCTTGTGTTGTCTCTGTCCAACACCTGAAAATAGTTGCCTCATTTATTTTGTTTAGTACAGGTTTGGTATGTGTGGATGGGAAATCTGCTACTAATTATTCTATCATAACTGGAAGCAGAAATTCTCTCCATCTATTTTTTTTTTAACAAGTGAGAATAAAGAAGGCAAATAGATGTATCTCATCCACATATCCTCATTGACTGGTCATGCCTGGTTGAATTCAGGAGGACTCTGAGGTTCAGTCTTAGTACTGGGTTTTGGAATTGATTAGTAATTTCTTCCATAGGTGATGGTGGTTAAAGTGGAAGCTCATATTACTTACCAACTACCAGTCCTTGTCTTGGATCTTAGTCCCTCAGAAGGAGAAATGACTTAAAACTCATTTGTTTAAATACCCTACAGGATAAATAATCTTTTTGGTTCAGTGAGGTTATACCTCACTTTGGCCCAGGCTCATCTGGGTCTGATATTTGAGATTGTTAACTCTTGGCTCCTTTTCTAGACTTTATGTGGACTATTTTCCAGTAGAATAAAGACTACTAGTACTCATCTATATCTATTTTTGCTCTTTGTTTTGGAAACACAAAATAGCTATGATTCTTAGGTCTTACAGTTAGGAACACATGATTAGATCTAGGTAAGGAAATGTAAGCTGAAGAGATGAGTGTCACATCTGAGCTGAAGCATTTAAGAACTGATGGGTCACTTCACATTCACTCTTCCCATGCCATGGTGATCTTGGAAACCACAAGTTAAAGTGGTGGCAACAAGCCAAGAACAGACTGTTCCTTGCTTTACTGCATAGAACAGAGTTTCCAGCAACCTAAAATGGATGTTTTAAAAGTGAGAAATAAACATGCATTGTGCTAAACTACTGACATTGAAGGGTTTATCTGTCATAGTAGCTGATCGTTATTTAGCTTAATATACTCTGTTCCTATTTTAATCATAAATTCTATCTTCTATTCTGTTAAATCACCAACCTAAATTCTTTCTTTCTTATTGTTCCTCTATTAAAATTCTAACCCCTTGAGGTGCCTCTTGCAAATGACTCAACATCTCCCATTAGTGAAACCATAAGCTCTGCAGTCCTGTGCAATGATATGTGTCTGACACATAGCCTTGCCATCAATGATCAGGTAGTATGTTTCTGTTCTTCAAAAGCCTTAATTCTACATTGAGGTATTACTCAGGCCTGATATCCAAAGGGACAGAATAGAGATTTGGGGTGAGTTCACAGAATAGAGATTTGGGAGGAGCTCAGAATAGAGACTTGGGGGGTGCCAAAGACAAAATTCCCATGGAAATCCATTGGCAGCTATGTTATGGCTTTCTTATGTTGGAGCTTATACTTTTTTTTTTTGCAAAAACTTATCTACTTGAGTCAGGTTCCAACTGAACCATAATCATATCACCAAGCAAGGAGTATGTCATATTTGCCAATAATATTTATTAATCCAAATTGTTCTTGTATAATTTGGATTATCCCAAGCTACTAGGGAATGCACAGAGCAAAGAAAATGCATCTAGGTTTTGGCAAATATCATCACCAACGACACATCAATCACTGTCATAACCTTCACCACAATCACCACCATCACATTAAACATTACCACCATCACCACAAACTTCCCCACCATCACTACCATCACCACGAACATCACCATCATCACCTCTGTGATGGTTAGGCTCACGTGTCTACTTGGCCAGGTAATGGTGCCTGGCAGTGTGGTCAAACAAGCAATGGCCCAATTGTTACTGTGAGGATATGTTGTGGTCTTAAGTCATTAGTAAGTTGATGGCATCTATGACTGATTACATCTACAATCAACTGAGAAGATTGTGCTCAGCAATGAGAGATGTCTCATTCAATCAGTTGAAGGCCTTAAGAGGAGAAGTGATGATTTCAACAGTCAGAAGAGAGAGAATTTTCATCTCTAATTCATCCATCCAGCCTCTCCTGGGAAATTCACTGAGGGCCTTTATCAGAGTTCTTGGCTTTGCCCCTGCCCTATGGAATTTGTACTTATGCATCCCTACAGTCATGTGAAACAATCTTACAAAATCTCATAATATTTATAGATATCTCCTGTCAGTTCTGTTTTTCTAGAGAACCCTGATCAATAAAACCACCATCACCACAAATATCACCACTACAACAATTAAAAGCAGTACCATGCCATTCCTACTATGATCAGTGCTTTCTTCCACATAATAATCACTTCTCTAGCTGTCTCCCCCATCCCCTCATCATCCTTATAATAATCACTTTTATTATCATCTTCCTTTGCACGAGGAATCATCACCAAAGTCATCATTATCACTGTCATGTTTATCAGTTAATTAATTCATTAAACAAATTTTGTTTGCCCATACAATGTGGTCGAGGCACCATCCTAGGTGCTGAGGAGGTGGTGAACAAGTCTGAAATGACTGCTGCCTTCATAGAACTCATAATTTATCAGAAAATACAGACATTTAAACAAATACTTACAGAAAATATAATGTATGCTCTTGTACAAGAGGTATAGGTACTGTAACAATGCATGGGGGACAATTTTATCTAGGCTGATCAGGACCAATCTCTGGGAAGAAATTATTTTAAGCGGAGCCTTAAAGTGTGAGTTGGAGTTAGCAAGATAAAGATGTGCAGGAGAGAGAAATATTTCATGTAATTCACAAAGAAATCCAAAAGCAAATGACAAATACATGATGCTTTAGCCTCCTTAGTAATAAACATTTAAGTAAAGGGAAATATTATCAGCCACCTATCAAATTGGTAATTATTATTTAAATATCAATGCCTAGTTTTGTTAAGAATGCCATCTGAGTAGCATTCTTTTATGCTATTGGGCATGTATAAACATTACAACTTTCTGGAATGCAATGTAGAAATATATATCAAAAGCCCTTTAACATTTGGGAGTGAGAGGGGGAAGGTGCCACGGTACAGACTGGACACCTGATAATGCAGTGATAAAAGGAAAAAATAATGATAATAATTTAAAAATATTTTTTTTTGCCATTTTTTGAATGTCCTAATCCTTTAATTATATTTTATTTTTATTTTTATATTCCTGAGTTTCCATGTGTTTCATCTCTTACATTTAAGCTTATCATTATTATTTCATTTTCCTATTCATTGTATTTGGTTATTATATGGGCTTCATCTTCAAGGAAGTTTTAGATCACAGAAGGGTTACAACGGGGGCTGCAGAGGATCATTGGTGGGGGGTGTCTGGGATGGGGGATTCATGGGAGGAAGTTCATCTGAATATGCATAAAAAATATATAAAATTGTCCAAATGATCAAGGGGTGGGGCATGGTCACAGTGTGTGGACAATCACTCAATAAATGAGGAAATACTGAATTCCCAGCCTGGAGAGCTCTGCCACGTTCTCGAAGGGAGCAGCAGCAGTCCACTCAGTGCAGGGGCAGTGTCTGGCAAAAGAGGATGGCCCACTGATGGGTTCTTGTTATTGATGACTAGCCTTATGAGTCTTTGATCTTGTAATTGAAACTTAGCCTACTGTTATGGGGTGCCCTGAGAGCCTCCTTGTTGCTCAAATGTGGCCTTTCTCTAAGCCAAACTCAGCATATGAATGCATTACCTTCCACCCAGTGTGGGACATGACTTCCAGGGATTAGCCTTCCTGGCAGCAAGGGATTAACACCAAGTGCCAACTGGCAACACAACTGGGAAAAGACATTGAATAAAAGGGAGGAAAGGTAAAGACAAATGAGTTCATGTGGCTAAGAGACTTCAAAGAGGGCTGGGAGGTCATCCCAGAGGTATCGCTTATGCACACCTTAGTAGAATCTCATAGAACACCAGAGTGGATATCACCTCACACAGAGGGGCTCCTGATGGCTCCGGAGACACCCAGTTCCTATATAAGGGGGGATAGCTCCAGAGATTGATAACTTATTAGTGGGCTCTACTTTGGAATCTGTGTTCCTGAGAGTGACAGAGTTGGACTCAAATAAGTCCTCCCTGCACATGGTCCATCAGTCCCTTCTATTCAAACCTATATGTGATGCTGGAGTTTGTAGGTGTACTTCCAGAGACTGGAGCCTCTGGGCTGCCCATGTGCCAGCTGTGCCTGGAATCTCGGTGGAGCTGCAACTCTTACTCTACAGCTCAATGGACTCACCCAAGTCACCTAGTGAGGAGATGATGATGGACAACGGCCATTCCAGGGAATGGAGAGTCTGCAGCTGCAGGAAGGATAATCCCATCCATCATATCCATGGGATATAAGCACCCTCTCACTTGGAGGTGGAGTGGACATCACCATCCCAAACTCCTCAGGATTGGAGGAAGAGCTATGGACTAGAGTGGGCTCACTGGTATTCTGTTGTAGACATATTGTGATTCAAGCAATGGAAGAAATTACAACAGTGAGGTGGAGCCAGTGGCCACTGGACACTTTTGGGGCAGGGAAGGGAAAAGCAGTTGTAATACAGGGGCTTTTTCGGGACTTGGGAATTATCCTGAGTGACATTACAGTGACAGATATAGGTCATTTTACATCAGCATATAACATGCAGAACTGTGTGGGAGAGAGTACAGTCTACAATGTGAACTATGGTCCATGCTTAATGGCAAAGCCCCAGGATGTGTATATCCATTGCAGTTGATGTGCCACACTAATGATGTGGGATGTTATGGGAGGTGTGGGAGATGGGGAACATGGGAATCCTTGCAATTTTTGTGTAACATTTATGTAATCTAAGTATCTTTTAAAATATAAAAAAATAAAAAAAATAAAAAAGCCTTTTAACAGTGATACCAGTAAGCATTTTTGAATCAATAAATTATCTTCTAAGAATTCATCCTAATGAAAAAAATTCACTAGACAGAGAAGTAGGTAAAAATTTCAGATGCAGTCACATAATGAATGAGCATTAATATTGCTCAATCGTTACATTACAATTTTAAGGAATACTTATTGACATACAAAATTGCACATGATATAATGTAAAAATGACTAAAAGAATATGAATTAGTGTAGAAAATATTTATTGGTCAGCATAGACTAGAGTATGCTATAGAGATAAATAGATTCTCAAATCTAATTGCCTTAAGCTGCAAAAATATATTTCTTACTCTTATCCCAACTAGATGCAGATCACACAGCTCTCCTGTATGACCATCCTTTGAGTAGGACCCAAGGATGTTTCTATTTTGCAGCTCTACCATCAGTAGGAGAGGAAGATATAGTGTGTTTCTAATCATGCAGGAAGTTTTGTTGCCAAGACTGGAAATGTTGTGCACTGCTTTCACCGCATCCCTGTGGCTAGACAATTTCATGATCTAACTAACTTTAAGAGAGGCTAAGAAATGTAAGGGAGGATATAGACATTTGGAGAAAATTAATAATCTCTGATATGCCATGATCTATATTTTTATACAATAAATCTATACAGCTATTTATCATCTACCCAACCAGCCATCCTTCCATCCATCCACTCATTTATCCAGCTGTGTTAAGAAAAGATTGGAAAGAATACATCAATATGCTCACAGTAATTATATATAGACATAATGGGAGATTTTGTTCCTTATCTTTTTCTGAATGTTCTAAATGTATTACATTGTAGGTGTACTTACATAATTGAGAAAAAAAGATGTTCCATTTAATTTTAAAAAGAGCAAGTCAACACACTTCAGTATTCTCATTGATAGAGGGGGAGGCTAATTTGAATTAGCAGCATCCTGAGTTATAGACTGTTTGCAAAGAGATACAGCTTTATTACATTTAACTACCATCTTGGACCTGCTTTAATGAATAGGTAGGAATGATTTATAATTAGCATAGCAATTGTTTTTATTTAATTGAATACTTCTAAAGTGGCTTGAGAACTTTCTTATGTGCTTCCTAATGTCAGCTCAATTTCTTTTTTAGTATGACAAGTTCTTGAATGGGTAGAATCTAAATTCATGAGCCTTTTTGTGAATAAATCAAAGAAAAAGCATAGGCTAATAGGGAAATAAAAATCTGCATTACTAGGAGTAGAGGCATCAAATAACAGCAGATATTTCCTAAATACCTATTATGTGTAAGATCCTAAAATAGACCTGGTAATAACATAATTTCTGTCCTATAGGGATGCACAGAAGTGTTTTATTCTAGCCCATAGATACAAAGGGTTAAACCCTAGCATCTGCTCCAGGCAGAGACTTAAGCTTAATGCTTATTCTCATGTTGCCAATCCAAAAAATTTCCTGGAGGGAAGTCCAAACTCGGTGACTCTCTCTTAAACTTCATTTCACAGCATATTCTCTCTCCGTCCTTGCAATCCAGAAATAGTGGGCTTCCTTGAGCTTCCTAATTAACAGGATTCCTGCCACCACTGGACCTTTGCATATGTGCACCACTGTGTTTTTCTCACACTGATTCTTTCCTCCTTTCTCCTACTTAACTCCTACTAATCCCAGTTCACTATTCCACTTGCAGCACTCACATACCTGGTCCAAGTTCCCCTGTCACACACCATGTACCTCTTTCAGAGGGCTCTTCACAGTAATACCTTCACAATTTGTTTTGTGGTATTTTGATTAATGCCTATTTCCCATATTAAAATGCAAGCTCCATGAGAATAGAATAATCTCTCATTTTTTTCACCTTTACATCTCCAGGACTAAATATTGGTTTTAGCACAAAGTAGGCACTCAGTGAATGAATGGATAAATGAAGGATTCAGTGAGGGAACTGTAGTACAGACAGGTTAAATAATTTGCCCTAGGACTTGCAGCTGGTAAAAGCATTCTGCCTCCTTAAAAAGCTTTCTATAAGAAGAAATGGAAAAATAATAGTAAATAGTAATTCATATTAATAAATGATGCTAGTGATGCCTAATAAGGATAGAACCATTTAATGTATCATGCACTGTGCCAAGTATTTTGCATTTATTATTCAATCATCACAAAAACTCTGCGATAGGTTTCATCATCCTTATTTTGAAAAGTGAGGAATACAGTGGTTAAATATCTTGTTTGAGCTCATAAATGTTTTTTTCCAATTATGAAATATTTTTAATTTACTGAGAATAATGTGACAAATATGCATGAAGTCAAGCAGCATTAAGTGGCAGAGTGAGGATTCAAGTTCAGGGCCATCTAACTCCAAATTTTCCATGTTTGCTCCTGTGCTACATTAAACAAGGAGAGGATGATGATGCTGTGAGAGTTCAGAGGATGGAGTGACAAGTTGACTGGGTGAATCAGGGAATACTTGGTGGGAAATTTGGCATTCAAGCTGCACCTTGAATAACGAATGGTCCAGATGTGGATTTGTGGATATGGGCAGGGAAAGGTAGGCATTCTAAACACAAAACATAGGAACAGCATGAGCCAAGACCTGGGGGTGGTCAAATGCACAGCACATGGCTGGAGCTGAAAATGTGGTGGGATGGACATTATAGGGTGCAAATGTGCGTATCTTTGGGAATTTATAGGGTGGGATTTAACAGGTTTCAAAGGGTTGAAGTCTTCTTGGGGGCTCAAGTGACCCAGAAAGTTAGAGCCCAGGTATGCTATTTAGCATGAGCATCGATGTGTCTTGATTCAAAGAGGTGAGATGCTCAGACAGGTATCCAACAGGATTGATCTAGTAGACTGCCTTTCAGTTTTTTTTTCTTCTGCCTGGGCACCTATGGTGGATGACATCCACATGAGCCAAAACACATTCCAGTGGGGAGCTCTCGCTATTTTGCAGCTGCTTCAAAGATAAGGTGGGTTGCAGGTTGTATGCACTGCCTGCTGGGAGAAAAGCCCATGCCTTTCTTTTCACCTCTTACAATACACGTGTGTACCACTGGAGAGCATGAGGACCAGCCAGTGTTCTAGGGATAAGACCCCTTTTACAAAGCTGGGTTTGAACACTTGAAATGTTTCTTCTTTGGGAGAGCCAGGCAAAGCCTCAGTATTAGAAATTCAGAGAGGTAAATTCATAGGATTATTAAGTAATCAGAAAAATTAGAATTCAAGCACGGTAGCCTCCACCTAATGGCTGTGTGAATTTGGGGAAATATCTTAACTTCTCTGAATCTAAAATTCCTCATCTGTAACATGGTCATAGTATGTCTCACCTCTGAAGATTGCATGGTATCATTGAGATGTATGTGATGTCTTAGCACATGCCTGGCATAAACGCTGGTTTGCTGCTAGTTGAATTGGCATGCTAAGTACGTCACCAAGGTGTACTTTCAGATTCAGGGGAGAAGGCAGAGAGTCAGATATTTAAGCTAAGGGAGCACAGATTTGGCAGTATTTCCTGAAATTAAGCCTTGAGAAACACTCACACACACACACATGCATTTGTACAAGAAAGCATATAAAAGGATTTTCATTGCAACATTATTTATAACTTTTTTATAAAAGGAAGAAATATATATGTCCAATGATGGGAAATTGCCAAATAAACTATGGCATAGCTATGGAAAATAAGATGTAGTGAAAGGAACTGAAATAGATCTATATAATTACACAGAAGTATTTCAAAGACATTGTTTGGTGAAAAAAAGTAAATTGCAAAATGATACATGCAGTATAATACTGTTTATGTAACATACACACAGTGATTCTATAATATCTCAGAAGTGTGTGGCAGAGGAAAAGAATGTCCACAAAACTAGTAACAAGGGTTATCACCATGGATAAGAAAGAGGTTGAGATTCAGGTTTGGATTCTTGGTCAAAAGTAACTTTAGAAGTATATCTGCTCTTTTAAATTTTTTGTTATAAGAAGATATTCATTTGGAATTTGTGCAATTAAATTAGAATTTTAGAAAAAATACAGACCAGGCTTCAAGAAACAAATTGGAAGCCAGAAGCCCTACTCTGGAGACTGAGGGTTGTGTTCAGATCAATCAAGTCCCTGGGTGGGGCTGAGCTTACAGGCTCTACAGGTGAGGTGTCTCTTGACTATGGGGAGGGATAGGGATACATAAGCAGAGGTGAGGGGCCAGCAAGCTTTGCTATAGAAGGATGGAAGTAGTCCATATAAAGAGGAGTTGAGGAAGAGAAAGAAAGCCTTTCATAGCAGCAGGGTAGATGTTTTGGACAATGCCTGCTAGTTATACTGCCTTACTACAGAAAACCTAACAATTTCTAATACTGCACAAGAACTTTCTTTCGAGGGGCATTTTACATGCACCTCCATGCCTGTTACCAGGTAATGCAGGCTTCTTGGTAACTTTCTGAACCTGGGGTAACAACCTGACTTCTTGAACTCTGGACTGGTAAGTAGTCTACAAAGTGCTCCAGGATTTCCTGAATCAAGCGGATTCTCATTCTTAGGGAGTTTGAAATATGAGACAGATAGATTACTCAATTGACAGAAGCCGCTATCTGAAGCAGAAGCAAAGAGGTGAACAGAAGATAGAAAGGAAACTCCATGAGCAGACAGGAATAAGGAGATGTCCTAAGCAGGAAGGTGCTGTGAGAAAGCAGGCACTATGAGCAAGTTGAACCATGATATAGATGTGGCCAAAGAAGTTCAGGAAAAGCTGGAGACAGAGTTGCTCCTTTGCCAAAATGGTGAAACAATGGAGTAGAGAACAGTGGAGGCTGGAGTTAGAGCAGCGCTGAAAACAATTGAGATTCTGCCACTGGAAGGTTGACTAGATGCCTTAAATGCTGTATCCTGAGGGTTTCAAGTTTCTTTTTTTTCATAAGTTCTTGCTACCCAGTCATTTTGGGGTTTACTTACTTTCCCATGTCTTCTTAACAGAAAGAATCACTGATTATAGGCTTTGAAAACAGATGATTTGAATTTTTTATTGTAACTCTATCAGTGTATCAGTTAAATAGTCAAGGTTATGAATCACTAATAAGAAAAAATGCACAAATTTTAGAGGCTTAAAACAATTTTATTTCTTGCTTACACTACACAACCATTGAGTGTCTTTGAGAGGCTCTGTACCCTGTTATCGGCAACAGGGTAAGAGAGTTATCTACATCTGAAGTTTTTGCTGATAGAAAAAGTGAGTATGAAGAATAGAACGATAGCCCTTAGAGCCTTCCTTTCATGATGACACTCAAATTTCATTGGCCAAAACAAGTCAGGGCTCATCCAATTTCCAAAGGACAGAGAAGTGCAAAACTTCTTGTGTCTAGAAAGTGGAAAACAGGTTTATTTGGGTGAACTCCCATAAAAGATTACCATAACTATCATTAGCTGGGTGACCTCAAACAAGGTTCTTAACTGTTCTGGCTTCAGTTTTCTCATCTGCAGAATTATTTATAATATCTAACCAGTAAGTTGTGAGAAATGAATGTAACTATGCCTATAGAAATACTTAGCACAATGCATAACTCATAACAAATATTTGATATGTACTGGTTTAATTATATTTAGGAATTAATCAATCCCTATTACCTGAAGTAACCTGGTACATCTTTCCTTTTAGGCTAAATAATACAGTGGGAAATTTCTCCCTAGAACTTGTGCAAGCTAAATTCCCTTGATTAGCCATTTATCTTTGGGATGTCAAAAAGTTATCCCCAGGAATTCATGCCATTGAAGGAGCTTCAGATTACTGAACCTAGTAAAACAGCTAAAATTTTCTTATGGATCATCTGTAGAGCCAAGAAAAAAGTGGCACATAGTTTTGAGAGTTAAAATTTAGATGGAGCAAAACACAGCAGGAGAAATAGGTCTAAGAGGTGTATCTGTAAAACTGACTGAATGCCAAAGTTGGAGAACAGGGACGCTCATGATGCAGAAGCAGAAGGATAAGCAGGAGGCAGACGAGCAGATGGGAGCTATTTTTAAAAAAAGAGGCAGCAAAAAAGTCGTGGGAGGAGAATGCTATAGACAAGAAAACTCTGGAAGTACAGGTTGAAATATTGATTGGGAATCCTAAAGATAAAAATGTGTGCCTGGACTGAGAACCTGGACCATTAGCTTGGGAAGAAAGAAATTCTTTGGGATAATAGGAAAGATTCTCCCAGAAGTGCCTGCCAATATTCATGTCTCAAGCTCCAAGAATAAAAACATCATCATGTAAGTCAGGAAACAGTTTGCAAATGACAGAAAACTAACTTTGGGATGGCTTAAACAGAAAAAAAGCTTTATTGTTTCACATCAAGATTGGGTACAACTTCAGGCAGAACTGTGTCTTGTTGTCAAAACAGTATCATCAGTATTATTCACTCCTCTACGTTTTGTTTTCTTCTGCATTGGTTTCATTCTCCAGTAAGTTCTTCCTTCCTGGTGCCAAGATGGCAGCTAGCACCTCCAGGCTTGCATCCTTTTTTCCATTATCCTTATTAGATGAACAAATGAAACTGACTGGTTCATACAGGAATATTAGGGATTTATAAAATCCAGAAAAATTGATTATGCAAATGAAGAAACCATCAGCCAGAAAGAGCAAACAACTTATACAACAAAAACACAAGAAATCCATAGCTATGTAAATTGAGGTGTCCTAATTCTCAATCTAGAGCTCTTTGCCTTATAGTTCTGCCCTGCAGGGAACACTTAGTCTCAGCATTTTGCATATATTATTTCATTCACTCTTTACAACAATCCTTTCTAGTAAACCTTGTTATCCCCAATTTAATGATGAAGAAGTAAAGAGTCAGAAAAATGATTACTAAAGTGTTTTCCTAGCCCTGTTAATGCTCCAGGAACAGACTGACCAACTCTGTCTTTGATACTCTTCCTGACAGTTAGAAAAATTCTGAAAAGCATCTGGAACCTAGACTGCCAAGTAGGACATGTATTATTTTCTGTCTCACTCCCTCCCCCAGGCAGAAGGCCCAATATCCTGAAATAGAAATGCTGAAATACAAACCAGCATGGTGATGGCCATAACCGGGCAGCCTACTTCTGACTGCCAGAGAAAGCAGTGAAGCTTTCGAAATTCATGCAACTGATTCTATATCGGTGGCAGGCAAGAGGGTATTCATCAGACTCTGATACCCAGGTTCTAACAGCTCCCAACCTGGGCCATATTAGATAGAGGGAAGAAAGAAGGGGATGTATTCCAGCAGATAGATTGCTTTATGCTGAAATTGTCCATGAAGGTTCTGTATTTTCTTCTCCTAGAAACCCAGTAACTAAGGCAGGATCTATTCATTGTTTATCATAATATTAACATCTTACTTTAATCAAACACATATTACCTGTTATGTGTGTGCTAAATATAATCTTGCTTGATGCTCACAACCACCTTACAAAGAAAGTGCTAAAATTATCCTTACTTTACTGATGGAAAAAAAGAGTCATACTATAATTAAGCAGCTTCCCTAAGGTCACTTTCCTAGGAAACTGGTGAAGTTAAAAATGGAACGATGGCACTCTGACTCCAGAGTTCACACTCTTAACAACTAGACCAAAGTATCTCATGATGAGGTCAGAATATTTGAGCTCACATCCCGTGTGGGCACCCTCCTAGCTGTATGAGACTATGCAAGCCTTGTTTTCCCCATTTGAAAAGGAGCAGAATTTTCTATCCTATAGAGTTGTATAATTACCAAATGAGTTCATGTAGATGGAAATATAATATGAAATATAATTTCCTCCAAAGGTGATGGAGTGAGTTTTGCAGTGAAGACTTGTCTCAAATCTAAGTTCCTCAACTTACTAACTCTCCGCCCATAGGCAAAATATTAAAGTTCTGTGAGCCTCAGACTTGAAATTAGATGTGAAAAGTTTTTGCTTGTTAAACGGGAATAGTAACTTTTACTTCTTAATTGTGGTTGAGAGTGTTGAATGGAATATTCTGTGAAAGAACTTAGAATAATGACTGGCATATATTCATTTCTCAAAAAGGCTGGTTTCTATTCTTTAACTTTTGCTCATTTATTGCCTGTAATTTCTTTAATTATCTGGTCTGAACTTTACTATGCAGAGGCTCAAATTCAATCTCAAAGCAGTCAGATGCAAACTGAAGCCCAAAACCCAAATATGGAGGGAAGGTGGCTAGAGGAGAAGAATATTTTGAGAGTACAGATGGCCTCAGAGAAATTATGAGGGATTTCAGATCTTGAAGGAGACAAATATAAATGCAGTCCATCAGATAGGATGGGTCAGGAGTTTTTTAAGACAAGCGAATCTTGAGTCAACAAGAATTGGAAACAACCCAAAATTATCTCACTTTTGTTGTTGTGGCTGGTGCCCACTGAGGGGATCTGGGACTGCATTAAAAGCAGAAGTACAGAATTTTAGCAATGGGCATCACTTGCCATGGCTAAAAGAGCTGACCTGCAGTTTCACTGCTTAATAGCAGATGCCAGTGCTGGCCATAATGCACAAAAGGATGAAAATACCTTATATGCCAAACTGTTGGTTCTGTAAAAATAAATTAGTGATAATTTCATATAACTCAATAATGCTTTATTTGAATATAAAAGCCCTCATACTTTTTCCATTATAGTTATTACACATGACTGTGGAGAAACAAAGTCCCAGACTGTGAGCTGGGAAAACTTGTACTGACTTCTTAAACCTGTATACAGGCTGGCCATGGTGAGTGATCCCATTAATATCTGCCTAAGAAATCAGGATGGAAGGAGAGGAAGGGATGATGGGGGACAGAGAGAACTAAGGTTCATCAAAGGGCAATTTTATTATTTATCAGATTCTAAAGCCAAGATGCAAGGGTATAAAAGTGTAACATTCACATGAGAAAGCAAAGTATACATACACACACAAACATATGTATTTGTATATGTATATATAAATATGCATATATACACCTATATATACTAATTACAAATGCACATATACATATATATAGACACATGTATAAACTGCATATATTCAAAATATTTAAAAACAAACTATATGTATAAACAAACTCTTACCTATATATAATCTGATTACAAAACACTATGCAATATGGATTTCATGGCTATAAAATATGTGGATACGGATAGGAAATGTATTATAGTGGTTAAGAGTTTAGATTCTGGTTTAGGTGTCAGAGTTCAAATATCATAATGCCATCATATGTTGTTTGGGAGACCTTGTGCACTTTTAAAAATTATCTATGTTAATCAATTTTCTCATGTATAAAACATACATAATAATATCACCTATTACAGAAATTTGTGAAGATGAAGTTATTTGTTAAGTGTTATACACAATGCTTAGCATAAATTAAGTGCTAGATGAATATGAGCTGTTTTCTGTGCATCTGCACAAGATCTGAGATTAATTTTGCAGGGAGAAAGTCTAAAAGAACATACATAAATGTGTGACAATAGTCATCAGAAATGTTTGTTTTCCTATTAGCTTTTGTGTTACCTGATATCCTGAAATAAATATCTACTTTTCATATCATAGAATTTTTAATAGGTAATAAATCACTTATCAAAAGTTATTTTTAAATGGGAGCACAAATCTAAAAGGACAAGCTCTAAAATATGTTATTTATTTCCACTTTGACCATGGGCATTTCTCCAAGTTTGAGACTCTTGATGTATCCTAGACACACCTCTGCAACATAAGGACCCATTTCATTCTTTAGTCTCCCCAATGGAACTCTATACAGAAATGGACTATATAATTTATCACATGAGAGCAACAAAAAGTCCAGATTAAAAGTAAGTTTGGACTGAAAGCTTTCCTGCTGAGATTAGGAACAAGACAGGGATGCCCACTGTCTAGCAGTATTCTGCTAGAGATTCTAGCTAGAGCAATTAGGCTAAATAAAGAAATAAAAGGCACCAAAATAGGAAAGGAAGAAGTAAAAATTTCACTAGTCCCTGATGATATGATCTTATAGATAGCATCTCCTGAAAAATCCACAACAATTCTACTAGAACTAATAAACGAGTTCAGCAGAGGTGGGATACAAGATTAATATGCAAAAACCAGTAATGTTTCTATACACTACTGACATGCAGTCTGAGGAGGAAATCAGAAAAAAAATTCCATTTATAATATCAACTAAAACAATAAAATATTTAGGAATAAACTTAATCAAGGAAATAAAGGACCTGTATTCAGAACACTACAAAATATTAATAAAAGAAATGGAAGAAGACTTAAATAAATAGAAGGACATTCCATATTCATGGATTGGAAGACTAAATATTGTTAAGATGCCAATTCTGCCCAAACTGATTTACAGATTCACCACAATCCCAATAAAAACCACAACAGCCTTTTTCACAGAAGTGGAAACCAGTTATGAAATGTATTTGGAAGGGTAAGGGGGCCCCAAATAGCTAGAAAGATCTTAACACAATAGGTTAAAGTCTCACTTCCTGACTTTAAAGTATATTACCTACAGTGTTTCTACAGTGGTAAAAACAGCATGGTACTGGTATAAAGACAGACACATTGACCAATGAAACCAAATCAAGAACTCAGATATAGACCCTCACCTCTATAGTCAAGTGATTTTTGAAAAGGCAGTCAAGCCCTTCCAGCTGGGCCAGAACAGTCTATTCAACAAATGGTGCTGGGAAAACTGGATAGCCATATCCAAAGGAAAGAAAGAAGACCCCTGTCTCTCATCTTATACAAAAATTAACTCAAAATGGATCAAGTACCTAAATATAAAAGTGACAACCATAAAACTCCTAGAATATAGGAAAACATCGAGATCTTATAGTAGGTGGTAGTTTCTTAAACCTTACACCCAAAGCACGAGCAACAAAAGAAAAAATAGATAAATGGGACTCCTCAGAATGAAACACTTTTGCACCTCAAAGGACTTTGTCAAAAGGGTGAAAAGGCAGCCAACTCAATGGGAGAAAATATTTGGCAATCACATATCCGATAAGGGTTTAATATCCATGATATACAAAGAGATCATACAACTCAACAATTGAAAGACAAACTACCTGATTAAAAAATGAGCATAAGACTTGAAAAGACAATTGTCCAAAAAAGAAATACAAATGGCAAAGAAACACATGAAAACATGCTCAACATCACAAGCGATTAGGGAAATGCAAATCAAAACTACAATGAGATTATTATTTCAAACCTATTAGACTGGCTGCTATTAGAAAGTCAGAAAACTGTAAATGTTGGAGAGAATGTGAGAGATAGGGATGCTTATTCTCTGTTGGTGAGAATGTAGAATGATACAGCCATTGTAGAGGACTGTTTGGCAGTTCCTGAAGAAGTTAAATATAGACTTGCCATGTGACTTGGCAATACCATTGTTAGGTATATATCCAGAAGAACTGAGAGCAGAGACATGAACAGACATCTGTACAACAATTTTCATAGTGACATTATTCACAGTTGTCAAAATTTGGAAGCAACCCGGGTGCCCATCAATTGATGAATGGATAAACAAATTGTTGTGTGTACAAATGATGGAATATTACGCAGCAGTAAGAATAAATGAAGTTGTGAAGCATATGACAACATGGATACACCTGGAGGACATTATGTTGAGTGAAGCAAACCAGAAACAGAAGGACAAATGCTGTATGATTGCTCTATTATGAACTAAATAATTGTATAAGCTCATGGAATTAATAATTTGAATATAGGTCACCAGAAAATAGAATGGGGTTAAAGAATGAAAAGCTGAGGGTTAATCTGTGCAGAATTGGTTAAAAGGTTGTTTGTAAATCTTTGGAAATGAATAGAAATGTTTGAAGCATATCATGGTGTTTGTAACTAACAGTGCTATTGTACGAGTATGACAGTGGTTGAAAGGGAAAGTCTAAGGTCATGTATATTACTAGAAGGAAAGCTAAAAACTGTAACATCATACTCTATAAGACAGTAAAACCATGTAAAACATGAATTTGGGGGATATTGCATATATAAGACTGTTTTTACAAAATATAAATACAAATATACTAGACAGAAAAAAAAAAGCAACTATGTACAGCAGGGGAAGCATAGAAAGATTGAAAGGTGATGAGCTTTCTTTGTTCATTTGCTTTTTGTTTATTATTATTATTATTGAAATAATGAAAGTTCTCTAAGAATGATTGAAGTGATGAGTGCACAAATATGAGATTATACCAACTACCATTGATTGTGAACTTTAGATGGATTAATGCTTTATTAATATCTATCAATAGAATTCATTTGTTAAAAAATGAGTTTTGAGACAAATTAATGTGTGCAAATCAAACTCTGTCTCTTATAATATAATATCATTTAAAGACTGTAAGAATCCTAAAGTAACCAATAAAATAATGAAACAGAGTTATAGTTAATAAGCCAATAACTGAGATAAAATGGAAAATATTTGATTAATCAAAAGAAGGCAGAAAGAGAAAAAAGTGAACAAGGAACAGATAGGGAAAAAATTATAATCTTATAGATTTAAACATAACCATGTTTACAACCACATTAAATGTTAATAGTTTAAATACTCAAATTAAAAGGCAGAGATTGTCAGATTGAATTAAAAAGCAATACCCAAGTATATTCTGCCTACAAGACACACACTTCAAATATAAAGACACAATAGGTTAAAGTAAAAGATAGAAAAAGATATACCATGGAAACACTAATCCAAAGAAAACTGGAAGGGTTATATTAATGTCAAATAAAGCAGATTTCAGAGCAAATAGTATTATCATAAATAAAGTCATATCATAATTATAAAAGGGTTTCTTAGACTTTATACCAAAAACATAAGAAGCAAAAGAAAAAACAGATAAATGGGACTATATAACAAACATTTGTGTATTAAAGGACTTTATAAAAAGTAAAAAGACACCCTACAGAATAGGTGAAAATATTTGGAAACCATATACATGATAAAAGGTTTAATATCCAGAATATATGAAGAATTCCTACAACTCAGCAACAAAAAGACAAATAACCCAATTAAAATATGGGCAAAAGATTCGAATAGATATATCTCCAAAGAAAATATATAAATATCCAATAAGCACATGAAAAAATGCTCAACATCATTTAGCCATTAGGAAAGTGCAAATTGAACCATAATGAGATACCACTTCACACCCATAAGATGGCTACTATTTTTAAAAAACTGAAAATAACAAGAGCTGGAAAGGATGCAGAGAAATAGGAACACTTGTATGTAAGGTGGGAATGTAAAATGGTACAGCTACTATGGAAAACAGTTTGACAGTTCTCAGAAAGTTAAGTATAGAATTACTATATGACCCGGCATTCCCACTGTCCCCAAATAATTGAAAGTAGGTACTTGAACAGATATTTACACACTGATGTTCATAGTAGCATTATTCACAATTACCAAAAGGTGGAAGCAACCCAAGTGCCCATCAACAGATGAATGAATCAACAAAATATGGCATATACATACCATGGAATACCATGCTACTGTAAGAAGAAATGAAATTGGGACACATATGATAATATGGATGAATCTTAAAAGACATCATCTTGAGTGAAATAAGTCTGACACAGAAGGACAATTATTTTATGATCTCACTTATATGAAATAATTAGAATATGCAAATCCATAGAGTCAGAAACTAGAACACAAGTTACCAGGGACTGGATGGGGGTGAGGAATGGGGAGTGAATGCTTATTTAGTATGGAATTTCCATTTGGGGTGACGTAAAAGTTTAGTAATAGATGGCAGTGATGATGGCACAACATTGTGACTATAATTAACACCACTGCATTGTATATTTGAAAGTGGATAAAATGTGGAATTTTAGGTTGTATATGTTACCAGAATAAAAATAAAACTGAAAAACCCATAAAACTGTAAGAAAAAGCAATCAATTGTTCACAACCCAGTTAAGGCACAGGGCCTGAAATACAATAGGCATTCAATAAATATCTGTTGGAAGAAGGAAGACAAGAAGATGACCAAGGTGGTGTAATTTTCTCAATTTTAATTCAGAAGTAGTTAAGTTGATATTAGAGTTTCTAATCCAGCCTGCATGGCCCAAGTAAGAAATGCAAGCTGTGTTTGTTTGAAGAGGAAGAATTAGTAGCCAACACATATATGCAGATAGACACGTCCATATGCATACATAAATGTGTGTGTATTTATATATTTCATTTATTTACATATTGGTTTGGGAAAGTAATAGAGATAGTTGTGGTAAGAATGATTCCAGTTTCCTCCTGATGTGAACAACTAAGTAAATGATGGTAGCCTTCACTGAGAAGATGGGGTCCCAGAGAGGACTTGATTTAGGTCCTCATCAACAAATTCAGCTTTTAAGAGCTAAAAAAGCAAAAAAAGAGGGTGTATTAGTCAGCCAAAGGGGTGCTGATGCAAAGTATCAGAAATCTGTTGGCTTTTATAAAGGATATTTATTTGGTGTAAAATCTTAACAGTCCCAAGGCCATATCTAAAATGCCCAACTCAAGGCTGCTTTCTCACCAAAGTCATTTGCCTCGTGTTGAAGCAAGATGGTCGTGATCTCTGCCTGGTCTCTCAGGACTTCCTACATCAGTCTCTGGCATAGGGCTTGTTTCTTTCTTTCTTTTTTTTTGACTTTTTTAAAATTTTTTTTTATTGTGGGTAAAAATCAAAATGTTCACAATACATACCAACATTTACAAAATGATATATAAATATATATGCATATATGTGCATTTGCTTACAAAAATGTTATTTATATATATATATATATTTTAAGAGGTGCTTAGATTACCCAAAATATTACACGGAACCCACTGGGATTCCCATGTTGCCCACCTCCCACACCTCCCACCACATCCCACACAAACATCTCCCACAAGTGTGGCCCACCACCCTCAATGGACTTACACATCCTGGGGCCTTGCCACCAACCATAGACCACAGTTCACACCGTAGACCAGACTCTGTCCCACACAGTTCTGAGTGGTGTGTGCTGATTTAAAAAGGCCTACATCCGTTGCCACAACGGTACTCAGGACAACCTCCAAATCCCAAAGAAGCCCCTGTATATCAACTGCTCGTCCTCTCCCTGCCCCAAAAGTGTCAAGTGGCCACTGGCTCCACCTCATTGTTATAATTTCTTCCATTGCTAGAATCACCATATGTGAACAAGAGAATACCATCAAGTCCACTCCATAGTTCTTCCCCCAATCCTGAGGGGACTGGGATGGTGATGTCCACTCCACCTCCAAGTGAGAGAGGGCTTATATCCCATGGATATGGTGGGTGGGATGATCCTGCCTGCAGATGCAGGCCCTCTCCATTCCCTGGGATAGCCATTAGGGCTTGTTTCTTTCTGAGCCTTCTGCACCTTCTCAGCTGCTCTGTTCTCTTCAGCTGCAAATTATCAGGATCAAATATGACAAAGCTCTCTCTTCCCTTGTGTCTTCTGGAGTGATATCAGCCCATCAAAGGGGTGGGGACTCAATATGAGCCACACCTTACGGACGGGTCGAATCAAAACCCTAATCTTAACAGGTAATTTAATCAAGGGCCCCTCAGCAGAATCCAATATAATCTAAAGGTACCACACCCAGAAGAATAGATTAGTTTACAAAAATAATCTTTCTCTTTTGGGGATTCATAAATAATCTCAAACTGCCACAGAGGGCAAACTTACACCCTCACTTCTAAATCTGTTTGCCCTTTCCCCAAATCCCTTCATGTCTTATCTCATCTGGCACTGGGATATTTTGATTTCCAAGTGCTGAAGCCCTTACCTGCTTCATTCCTCCTAGCAGCAGTGCCTTCTCAGTTGGTGTCCCACACAAGAATACCGTCTAAAACCTTAGCAGTCACTCACCATCAATTCTATTAGCCTGCCGTAGGAACTGAACAGTAAAAACTACCACATTAGGAAACTGATCTAAAATGAGGAACAGCTATAGTTTCCCAATAAGTTCTTAAAACTATCTGACTTTGAATCTGGATCTTTTGCATGAAGCTCTGTGTTCTTTGCTCCATAATACTCTTTTTAAATATCTTTTATCCCTTCAGTAGCTTTTGTTTACAAAGATGTTCATAACGGTAGAAGGGAGACTGTGTAAAATATAGGCCAAATTTCAAACACGAAGGTGATAAATGAGCAGATTTTCCCCCAGATTGCTGAGCAAACATCAGCAGAGCAAACTAATGTAAAGATATAATCGTGATTAATCTCTTGATTAAAATAATTAATCTTGGTTAATTCTGCATTTAATCATTTCTTTTTATCAATGTCTTAACATGCAGCTTTATAGAAATATTCATTTAGACTAATGGATATTTCATTCCTCCAATTAGTCTGTTTATTCTGAGCTACTAAATGCCTCAAATTCCAGCTCTTTCATAAGCAGTAAACGCCAGTTGTGTTATCATAGCTCTAGGCAGAATGTTCTTTTCATACCCAAGAAGTCCCTACAATGTCTGGGTAAGGGCAAAAAGAAACACCTCAGAGGCTAAAGATCTGGGGGCTTTAGGGCCAGAAAGAGGCTGTATGGATAATCGTTATCAAACAATTTGCTTAGGGATCCAGAAATTTACTCTGTGACCACTAATTGGTTGTTTTAGTAATACCAATGTCAATGCATTTGATGGTAATTTACACTTCATTCTTTCACATCTAACATCTGACAATTACTGCTAAGACACGGATTAGTTTTCCCACTTTATTGATGAGAAAACTGAAGACCAGAAGGGTTACCTGGCTTGCTTGAACTCACATAGCTAACTGAGGAGATGAAGTTGCCTCCTCTTAGTTACTACCTATAACATTCCTCTTCCAACATTTTCATTTTTACTGAAGCACTTTATTTTCATCAGAGGACTTAAGCACCATCTAAATTTATCTGATTGCTTCTCAGATTTTCAATGCTCTTTTGTAATTTGAATAAGTCATGCAAAAGAAAAAGTGGCCCAGAAGGTCAAGGGCTGTGAATTATTATTATATACCCTCTTACGTGGACATGCTGTGAGGCTGAACAAGTATTTCTCCCATTTATCTTTAGAAAGAGTAGATTGTTCATGCCATTGCATTTTGGCCCATAAATTCAAGTAATAATTATTGAGCATCTACTGTATGTCAAGCACTGTCCTAGGAGTGAAGGATACACTAGGGAACAACAAAAATGTCTAAAACCGTGACTTCCAGTCCTAGTGAGGCCACGTGGACTTCAAGTTTAGTGCCTGAATCACTGAAGCAAAGCTCATCTAACCCAGCACTACAGAAATATTTAACAGGAGGGAATTCTGAGGGAAGATATGGAGAGAAGAGGGAGTGGTTGAGTTGGAGCAGGTCTAGAGGAGATGTAATTGCCCTCTCTTAGTCACCTGTTGTATCAGTACCCTCTCACCTTATTTATTTTTACCATAGCACTATATTGATTTTCATCAAAGTACTTAAGGACCATCTGAACTTAACTGATTTATTCATTGGTCATCCTACTTTTTTGTCTATCTCTCCCCATTAGAAGGTAATCTCAGGGGGACAGAAACTGTATCTTGCTCCTTGATATATTCTCAATGCATAAAACACTGATTGGCTCATATAAGATACTGGATAAGTCCATGTTGAATGAATAAAGGGAAGAGTGTAGGGTCTGTATGGTATTACCTAATACATGTTGGGCACTTACTGTGGACCAGGTTCCATGTGAAGTGCCTTACATGCATTATTTCATTCGCCCTGACAGCATCCCACTAAAATAGTTATTTCTGTCCCCATTTTACAAGTGAGAAAACTGAAGCACAAAAATAGGTTAAGTGGCTTTCCCAAGCTCGCAGAACTGTGGGCCGGTCTGTCTCCAGGGCCTGCCTTTTTGACCAGTAGGCTCTTCTGATCCCTGTGTAGTATCTAAAAGGTATGTCAATGGGATCTAGCACCCTACAGTGTCCCTGAGTGCTAGATAGTTTCCAGGAGAACCTCATGCCCAGAAGGTCTCAACTCTCATGTATAATCACTGCTATGGGAGGGATGTTGCAAGTGCCTTGGATTTTGATGTATTTACTCTTTCATCATATTATGGTTTTAAAACTACCACTATATGATGAGTTCCCCCTTTTATTTTTATTCTGATTTCTTTAGTGAGGAAAAGGAAGGAACAGAGTGCAGCTGAAAAGGCAAGGCTTACACAATGCTTATGTCCACTCTCAGTAGCAGCCATGGTCAGGAGAAAGGGCTGCCCTATTCTGAATAGCTGTCTTTCACTGAAATAAAACTTTGGTGGGAGAGAGAGATATCCTTGTAATAGAGGTTCACCCTTGGGACTCTATCTTCATATGTTTTCTATGATGTGGAAGGAAAAAATGACTCTGATTTAGTCCAGACTGCCTTATTTTGCTTGTGAGATATCTGAGCCTCAGGAAGGGGATAAGATTGTTTAAGGTCACACAGCAGTTTCTAGGAGAAGCCTACTATGGACCAGTGACTGTAAAGTCTGCTTTGTACATGTTGATGCCTCCAGCATCAGAACTGTATCCATCACCTCTTATGACTGAATCAGTGGTGTTTTTTCCACTACACTACATGGATTCCAGTTTAGATGATTTTCTATGAAATTGCACCAACCTCCCCACCACCTCAGGTTCTAGTCATTGTGGGGTTTTGCCCCCACCTCTACTTGTAAAACAAGACAAAATATTCATAATGCAACTATAAAACAGATTTCAAACTAAGTTCAAAATCCCTCACAGGAGTGGACATAGCTCAGTGGTTGAGTGCCTGCTCCCCATGTACGAGGTCCCAGGTCCAATCCCTGGTATCTCCTAGAAAACTATAACTGCAACAACAACAATAAAACACTCATGATTCATTCTCCCTAGCTCATTTTATCACCACACTATAAATTATTTTGGGGTTCACCTTTCCTTAAAATGCTATACCAATGTCTCCTAGCCCTGTATAGCCTTTATCCATGGGCTTTGTTTTCTGAGGGGTCTTCCAGTTAAGCCACAGACACTGAGGTGGGTTTGCAGATTCTTGGATGGGGTATAGAGAAATAATCTAATCTGATCCCTAAAGTAGTAGATTGTATCATGCACCCCAATAAAAGACGTTCTTAACCTTAATCTGTGTTCCACTGGGTGTGAACTCATTTGTAAATAGGACCCTTTGAAGATGTTTTATCAATTAAGGAGTAAACTCATTTGTGAAAACTATCTTCTAAGATCCTATTTAAGTGTGGTCAAACTGAATACCGATGGGCCTTAATCCGTGTTACAGGAAGACTTGGGACACAGTCAGAGAAAGCCAGGGGAAGAAGCCAGAGGACAACGGAAACCAGAAGAACAGACACAAGGAGAGAGATTGTTATGTGACAAAGGATTGTTGGAATGCTATAGGCTTTGGAGAAAGCAAGCTCTGTAGACATCTTGAGTTTGGTCTTACAGTCTTCAAAACCTTGAGACAATAAATTCCTACAACTAACATGTATTTGTTGCATTTAGAAAATTAAGATAGTTTCTGACTTCTGCAGATACGGAAACAGAGGCCCCAAAATCATGGAAAATTACTCAAGGCACACAGTGGATAAGTGGCATAGTCAAGATTTTATTCTACTCATCTGTCTAGTTCTCATTTTCTTCCAACTGTGCCCATTTACTCTCATTAAGTCCTTCCCTGGCCACCAAGGCTCTCTAAAAGCTCACAGGGGCATGCAAACTTCATAAATACTCCAATTCCTTTGGCTAGAAGACCTGCCCTTTACTCAAAGGCTTACAAGCCAGCTAGTCAAACTCTCTTAACATTTGCGATTTATAGAGAACCTACTATATGCAAGTCACTGCAGAAAACTTAGCAAGGGCATCTGATTTTCAGCTGTTGAAAGTGAAGCATAAGAAGATGATATGGCTCACCCTATGTCATTTAGCTTGTAAATAGTGGGCAAATTTTTAAGTGGTTTGACCTTACAACCTAAATGGGTATTCCTTCCACTGCATCAGCTTGCTTCTCATATGGGACCAAAAAGTTCAAAGGAGAGGGAATGAGGTGCTTCAGTAGTATCTTAGAGTAACTTGATTTCTCATATTAACCATAAGCCAGAATAGGGATTTGATAAAATAGGGCATGAGATAGGTAATTTTTCTTGCAGAATCTCCATTCATGCACCCATTCAACAAATATTTTAAGAGAACTTACTAAGAGTTATCTCTTGCATTAGGATATAACACTGGACAAAACATGTGATCCAGGGACAAAGTTCAAGCTCTGCATCCTTAAGCTGAAGGTTCTCCTTAAGATTTCCTTTTCTTTTTCTTCTCTACCATGTGGTCGATATGACAAGAGGGACTTAGAGCTTCCTTCTGTTTGAATGGAGCTATTCTCTCTACAAAGACACATCAAACAGTTCAATTCCAGTCTTTGCCAAGAAACACTCTATCCCTATCATTATCATTGAATTGGTAAATTCTGTGGGCTGAGATTGACTCTGAGTCTTAGGTAAGGGCCATGAGGAACTGACAGACAATGTTTAGAGCTGTAGGCTTTAGGTGTTCTTATAAACTGGGCTACAGGATTCTTGTAGCTACTCATGAGGTCCAGTTTGAAACTCCATAGTAACCTTTGGAGAAAATCCTGATAAAAATGTTTTTCAACTCCAAATGAGCTTCAGAATCAACTGGAATGAAAACAACAATATGAATGCCTGTCCTACCCCCAGAGATTCTGTTTCATTGGCTCTGAGGTGATAATGGTACACAGCCATTGGGACTCATGATATTTAGAGAAATAAAATGAATGATTTTGATTGGGCCATATTTATTTCATGTCAATATTATATCTGATGGCAAAGTAAGCAGTTGACTGGGATTGGAGTATTTGGAGGTCCTGGGTCCAAGTCAAACATCAACTCATCACTACCCACAGGGGTTAAAAGAGATGCTGAGCTAGCCTCAAGCATGGTTTTTTCCTTCAAGGACTTCATGACTTTGTAAGTGGTCTGAGACTCTGAAAGAGAAGAGATGGGTTGGAAAATGTCATCATTCTTCCTTTCTTGACCACCCTTTCCCCTAAGAACTCAGGTCTAAAAGAGAATCTCAACCCTTCCTGCTTCAGAGCCATCCCAAACAAAGAGAATGCCAAAACCTCCATTATAGTGAGGTATGGAAGGAATAGTTCTTGGCTGAATTTCCCCATGATATGAAGAAGAGCTGTATATGCTTCTCTCTGGAGAAGGAGAGGTACAAGGCATGCTTGAAGACTAAGAGATGGCCATGAAGAGAAGATATACTTAGGATCGTTCCACCTCAGCAGATAGAAGATGCAACTGGCATCCTTTAATTAATCTCATAACCTTCCTTGTTCAGCGGGTGCAAATGAAATTTTGAGAACCATGACATAAAGTGTATGGGAAGTATCATTAGTGTGTAGACACAGAGCTAATTGTGTCATAGAGGTGACTTTACTCAGAGGCCAGAGCTGCAGGGCAGAGGGGGTGTGGATTAGAGGGTTGTGTGCCATTTACAATATTGAAATTGGATTCTTCCTTGTTGGGGACCCATCACCCTGTGGAGTTAGATCAATGCTCAGAGAACAAAGCAAACTCATGCTGGGTCACTACACAGGTCCCCAATTCCCAGCTTTTGTCAGTCAATTGTTCAATCAATAAACAATTATTGGGAACCGTGCTGTGTTCTGGACACTGGACTGGAGATTTATTTATTACCGCTAAGTTCAAACTCTGCATGGGGCACAGGGCTAGATGTTCATTCATTCACAAGCTTCCTGAGCTTCTATAATGGTAACTAAAATAATTTTTGCCAGGCAATGCTCTGAATGCTTTACACACATTAATTTATTTGACCCTCAAACAACTCTATGAGATAAAAACTCTGATTATTCCCATTTTACAGATAAGGAAACCGAGGCCCAGATAGGTCACAGAGCTAGTAGAAAAGAAATCCAGTATCTGAACCAAGCACAGTGTTACGAGAGTCAATACTTAACTTCTCAATGTGTTTCTGGCATAGTGTTAGATCCATACTGAGATGGAAGAGGCAGGACACTGTAGGTTTTTAGATTCTGGGTTCTGGAGTTCACATTGCCTCAGTGTGAGGCTTGCATGGCTTTTTCCAGGTTATTTAATCTCTCTGTGCCTCATTGTTTCACATCTGTAAAATGGAGTAAATAATATTTCTAACTTTCAAGGTTACTGTAAGATTGTGCATAATGCAGGCTAAGTATTTGGCACTTCAAGTACAGAAGCTGGCACATAGTTATTAATCAGTAATTGTTTGTGATAATTATCATCCTACCCTTTAAAATTTAATAGTCTAACCAAAGAGTTTTTATCCCTGAATGTTTTACATTCTACATAACTTGTGTGCAGAGGTGGGAGGAGACAGTAACATGAAGACAGATTTTCAGTAAGTTTTTTGAGGCCAGTGACCTTGTGTGTCTAGTTCGCTGCTGAATTCCCAGTACCTAAGTATGCCTTATACAAAATAGGTGCTTATCAAATAATGCATTTTTAATCAATGAATTGATTCATCAATCAAGGCATGAAAATGCAAGTCATAATCTGACCAATGCCTGAGAATCATACATCCTGGGATTCAAAGAAAGATGAGAAAATATTCAAGGCATCTTGATGTTTGGACCTTATTTTAGTTTATAGAGGTTGCTGGGAACACATTACCAGAAATGGATTGGCTTTTATAAAGGGAATTTATTAGGGTAAAAACTTACAGTTCCAAGGCTGTGAAAATGTCCAAATCAAGGCATCATCAGAGATGCTGTCTCACCAAGGTCTGCTGTGGGTGATCCTGGACTCCTGTCATGTGGCAAGGCAAAGTGGCAGCTCTGCCAGTTTCTCTCTGCCTTCTTCTTCAGGCTCATGTTTCTCCCCAAGCTCAGCTGTGGGTGATCAAGCACATGGCAGAGCTCCATCTCTTCAGCTTTGAGCTGGGCCTAGCCTCTAGGTAGTCTCATTCCATGCCTCTGTGCTCCACTTATTACAGTCTCCAGCCTCTCTTTCAGCCTCTTAGTGTTTCTCTGTCTTTCTGCAGCTGCAGGTGATCTTGGAGTCCTTTCTCACATGGTAGGGTAAAATGGCAGCTGTCTTTCTCTGTGTGTTTCTGCTTTCTCTTCTCAGCTTATATAAGATTTCAAAGAAAGGGTGGAGACCTAACCTTGCTCATGGCATACTCCAGTCAAAGGCCCAAAAGAGATCTAATCAAAAGTGATCTAATCAGAAGTTCCCCTAACTGAATCTAATGCAATCAAAGGGTTCCATACCCACAGGAATGGATTAGTTCAAAGAACATGATCTTTTCTGGGATTCACACAACTTCAAACTGTCACAGACTTCAAAGGACAGTAAGATTACATGGATCAAAAAGAATGTAGAGTAGGAAGATGGTGGAGTAGGGAGCTCTAGGATGAAGTCCTTCCACCAGGACAACTATTATACAGGTTGGGATTGTCTGAAACAACTGTTTTGAAACTCCAGAGGCCAGAGAAACACTGTACAGCATCCAGGGAGAAGTGGGAGGAAGAAGCTGATAAATTATGGTAAAGAACAGTAAACTGCTCTCTCTGCAGCAGTTCCTGGGGCCCATTCTCCATTTTTGTGGCACCATGCAGTGGGGTCCAACCTCTGGCTAGCTCACTGGTGACAGAAAGGGACATAAAATCCTCTTCCCCAAGACAAAGTGGCAGGGCACAGTCAATCACTGATTCCAGCTTTTGATTAGTAACTTCAGATCTTGGGTGACCTGGCTCAGTAAACAGCTATTGTTTCAATTGCCCCTGACAAAAGTAGTGACACCTCTTGTTTCAACCTGCCCCAGATGAGGGTTGTGGCTATAATTGTTTCAATTCACTTCGGGCAGTGTGGTGGTGGTGGAGACATAAGGACATTGTGCTTCTTTGGGGCTGTGGCAGACAGTTAGTTGAAGGGCTGCATTTGCTGGAGAAGAGAGAGCTCAACTTTGGGTTGTCATACAAGAAGTTCTTGGTGCCCTTCCTGATTCCTTACTCAGGGCGTGGAAGAGCTAGTCTGTACCTGCTTGTGGGTCCCTGACCTATTTTTTGGTGAAAAACTGATTTGGAAAAGTCCTCCCCAGTGTGCCACTTCACCCAGAACTTGCCCTCTAGGCAAATGCAGCTTGAGACAATGAAAGGAGTATAAGTAACTACTGAGGTGGAAAGTCTGGGGCAAAGCCTTGCCAGCTTCAAACACCTGGGAGAGGGAGATTTGTCTCCTGGAAAATAGAGGAGACAGCCAAACTCCTGTAAACAGGGGAACTACAAAACAACTAACAAGGAGAAGCCCAAAACTAGACACAGGCCCAGAATGAGTGGGTAAACACTTCACACTGCATTCATCTTTAACAGATCTTGCTATAGAAGGGCCGAAGCTCAAGAAAATCTCTATCTTATCACTAGCTGGTTACAAAATCAAGAAACCACCATCTCAGGGAATAAATCCCAGAGTTAACGTTTGAAAATATTAACATGTATGGTGTGCAACAAAAGAGTAAAAGACAAAGAAAGATACAGGAAATGATGTACCAGCTACAAGAAGAGTATAAAAATCCAGAAAACACCAGTGAAGAATACCAACATGTGGACATACAGAATAAAGCCATTAAAAAAAAAAAAAAAAGATCTTAAAGATGCTCAAGGAGATGAAGGAAAATATAAAGAAAGATCTACACATTATCAGGAAAACAATGAATAAGCAATATGAGAGGCTAAGTAAAGAGACAGAAATTTTAAAAAGGAAACAGAATTGCTAGAGTTGAAAATCATAATAACTGAAATGAAAAAATTCCCAGGAGGAATTCAAGAGCAGATTAGAGCTTGCAGAAGAAAGAATCAGTGGAGTTGAAGATGAGGAACTTGAAATGAGTCTGGCTGAGGAGCAGAAAGAAAAAAAGAATTATAAAAAGTGAAAATAGCTTAAGGCTCCCCTGGGACACTATCAAGCACACCAATATATGCATTAGGGTGGTCCCAGAAGAAGAATAAAGAGAGAAAGGTTCAGAAGGAATATTCAAAGTAATAATGAGAGAAAACTTCCCAAACTTAGCAAAAGGCATGAATATGCACATCCAAGAAACCCAGAGAACACCATACAGGATAAACAAGAAGAAAAATACACCCCATAATTTATTGTTCATACCATCAAATATGAAGGACAAGGAGAGAATTTTGAAATTTGCAAGAGGAAACAATGTGCTATGTATATATTATGTAGATTGAGTGCCAATTTCTCATTAGAAATGGTAGAGGCAAGAAGGCAGTAGTTTGAAAAACTTAAAATGCTGAAAGAAAACCACTGCCAAACTAAAATTTTATATTCAGTGAGACATTCTCTCAAAAATCAGGCAGAGATTAAGACATTCACAGATAAACAAAAGCTGAAGGAGTTCATCATTACCAAGCTCTCTGACAAACAAAGCTGACTTAAGTCTCAATAAATTCAAAAATATTGAAATCATAACTGTCTGTATGTTCTCCAACCTCAACAGAATGAAGCTAGAAATCAATACAGAGGGAAAAATGGAGAATGAACAAATATGTGGAAATTAAACAACATACTCATAAACAACCAATGGTTTGAGGAAATCAGAAGCAAAATTATAATATATCTTGAGGTGAATGAAAATGAAAATGCAACATACCAAAATTTATGAGATGCAGTGAAGGTAGTGCTGAGAGGTAATGTTATAGCTCTAATGCTTACATTCTAAAATTAAAAATACTTCAAATCAGAGAACTGACCATAAAAACGGAAGACCTAGAGAAAAAAAAGACCAAACTAAATGCACAGTGAGCAGAAGAAAGTAAATAAAAAAGATTAGAGCAGAGGTAAATGAAAAAGAAGACAAAAAAGAAAAAAAAAAGAGACAGAAAGAAACAATAGAGAGAATCAGCATACTCAAAAGGTGATTCTTTGAAAAGATGAGTAAAATTGACATACTTTTAGTTAGACTGACAAAAAAAGAGAGAAGATATAAAAATGAAATTCAGAAATGGAAAAGGGGGGGCATTACTACCAACCCCACTGAAATAAAAAAGACTAATAAAGGTTACTATTAGATAATTAGATAACCTAAATGAAAGGGACAAATTTGTAGAAACACACAAAATAGTTACATTGACTCAAAAAGAAATAGAAGATCTCAACAAGCCAATTACAAGTAAAGAGATTGAATAAGTAATCAAACCTCCCAACAAAGAAAAGTCCAAGATTAGGTGGCTTCACAGGGAATTCTATCAAACATTCCAAGAAGACTTAATTAACTCCAATTCTGCTCATACTCTCCCAAACATCTGAAGAGTAATTCATTCTACAAGGCCAATATCACCCTTACACAAAGCCAGATAAGATATCACAAGAAAAGAAAATTACAGACTAATATGTCTTATGAATATAGATGCAAAAATCCTCAGCAAAATACTAGCAAACAGAATCCAAAAGCATACTACCTTGATCAAGTCGGATTTATCCCTGATATGGAAGGTTGGTTCAACATAAGAAAATCAATTAATGTGATACCCTATATTAACACAATGAAGAAAAAAAGCACATGATCGTCTTAATTCATGCTGAAAAGATATTGGACAAAATCCAGGACTTCTTCTTGATAAAAACCCTCAGGACACTAGGAATAGAAGGAAACTTCCTCAACATCATAAAGGGAATATATGAAATGACCACAGGTAACATCCTACTTTATATGAAAGACTGAAAGTTTTCCATCTATGATCAGAAACATGACAAGGATGGTCACTGTCACCATTGTTATTCAACATTATACTGGAGGTTCTAGCCAGAGCAATTAGGCAAGAAAAAAAAATGGCATCTACATTGGAAAGGAAAATTTAAAACTTTCCCTATTCTCAGATGACATATTCTTATAAACAGAGAACCCTGAAAATACCATAACAAAGCTCCTAGAGCTAACAATGAATACATCAAAGTGGCAGGATACAAGATCAACACCCTAAAGTCAGTAGTGTTTATATACACAAGCAATGACCTATCAGAAAAAGAAATCAAGAAAAATATTCCATTTACAGCAGCATCTAAATGAATCATATATCTAGGAATACATCTATGCGAGGATGTAAAGGACTTGTACACAGAAAACTACAAACACTGCTAAAAGAAATAAATGAAGACCTAAATAAATGGAAGGATATTCCTTGTTCATGGATTGGAAGACTAAATATCATTAAGATATCAATCTACCCAAAGCAATATATACATTCAAAAGAATCACAACCAAATATCCAGCAACCTTATTTGCAAAAATGAAAAAGTCAATAATCAAATTTATTTGGCAGGGTAAGGGCCAAATAGCTAAACCACCTTGAAAATGAAGACTGAAGTTGGAGGACTAACACTTCCTGATCTTAAAATGTATTGCAAATCCATAGTAGTCAAAACAGCATGGTACTGGCACAGGACAGACAAATAGACCAATGGAATCAAACTGAGAGCTCAGAAACCAAGCTTCAAATTTATGGCCAAGTGATTTTTCACAAGGGAGCAAAGATCACTCACTGGGGAAAGAATAGTCTCTTTAACAAATAGTACTGGGAAAACATGATTTCTATTTGTGAAGAAAAGGAGGACCCCTACCTCATACTTTATACAAAATCAACTCAGAATGGATCAAAGACCTAAATACAAGAGCCATAAATATCAAACTCCTAGAACAACATTTTTATTTGGCATCTTCAGTACCTTTAATTTGGCAATGGTTTCTTAGACTTTATACCCAGAACATAAGCAAAAAAGAAAACAGAAATAAATGAGACCTCATCAAAATTAAAATTTTTATGCCTCAAAGAACATTATTATGAAAGTAAAATGACAGCCTATACAATGAGAGAAAATATTTGGAAACCACATATCTGATAAAGGTTTAATATCTAGAATAAATAAAGAAACCCTTCACATTAACAACAAAAAGACAAACAACCCAATAAAAAAAGGACAAAAGATTTGAATAGATATCTTTCCAAAGAAGATATACAAATGGATATACTGAATGCACATGAAAAGATGCCCAACATCATTAGCCATTAGGGAAATGCAAATCAAAATCACAATAAGATACCATTTCATACCATTAGAGTGGCTGATATTTAAAAAAACAAAACAGCAGAAAATAACAAGTGTTGGATAGGAAGCTGAAAAAAAAGAAAGACTCCTTCAGTGTGGGTAGCAACGTAAAATGGTATAACCACTGTGGAAGACAGTTTGGTGGTTCCTCAGAAAGCTAAATACAACTACCATATGATCCAGCAATCCCACTACTAGGTATATACCGCAAAGAAATGAAAGGAAGGGCCCCATCAGATTATGTGCATACTGATATTCATAGGATCATTTACAATTGCCAAAATATGGAAGCAACCCAAGTGTCCATTAACCTATGAAAGGATAAATAAAATATGATATGCAATGGAATATTATTCAGCCATAAAAAGGAACGAAGTCCTGATATATGCAACAACATGGATAAACTTTGAAGATATCATGTTGAGTGAAATAAGTCAGGCATGAAAAGACAAATAGTGTATGATCTCACTGACTTGACATATTTAGAATAAGGAAACTCATAGAGTGAGAATCTAAAGTATAGATTACCAGGGTTTTTTGTGGGTACAGGGAAAGGGAAGTTAAGGCTTAAAATGTACAGGGTTCCTATTCGAAATGATGGAAATGTTTTGGTAATGGATTGTGGTGATAGTATCACAACATTGTGTATATAATTAACAGCACTGAAATATATATCTAAATATGATTAAAAGGGGAACTGTTATATTCCATATATGGTAACAGAATACATTTTGGACTATAGTTGATAGTACAATTATAAAAATGTGCTATCATCAATTCTAAAAAAAATATTCCACACCAATGTAATGTATTAATAATAGAGTGGTATATGAGAATCCTATATTTTATACATGATTCCTTTGTAAACCCACAACTTCTCTAATAAATAAAAATATGAATGTGGAGCGTGTCATTGGCATAAGTGAATTACAAATCAGCAAAAATTGCCAGATGTATTTGTAAGACAGGGCAAATGAGTCTGGTAGAGAGAGAGCATGTTATTTATATGAATATCAACACACAATATTGGAAAGTAGGCTTGGAATCCAACTGTGAAGAGCTATAAAGGAGCTTGGACTTTATTCATTCAGCAATGAGCAGGCATGAAAACATTTTCACTGGTTGTGAAATAGCTGAATAGATCTGGAAACCAGTCAGGTTGGAAAGGGCATGAGTGGAGACTGAGAAATTCAATAAGAGATATTTGTAATAGTCCAAGAAAGAGGCCATGAGGTTCAAGGAAGGGGCAATGTTAGTAGAAAGGAAATCAGTTAAGAAGGTGGATATACCTCATATTAGTGACTGATTTCATATTGAGATGAGACAAAGAGAAGTACAAGATGATGTAGGGATGATCTAAACATGGCCATCTCTTTCTAAGTCTCCTGTGGCCACTCATCTCTCAGTACAATTTTCTATTGATAATCAGTGCTAATAACTATAGTGCCTCAAAGTTCCTTTGAGATGTGGAACCATACTTGATAATTAGCCACAGCTTTCTGTGTGTGTGTGTGTGTCTCTCTCTCTGTCTCTCTGTCTCTCTCGACAAGACTTTCTTGCCACTGTTCCTTGGAGATATCTGAAGAAAAGAAGGTAAATATGGGCAGGTGGTTCAGGTTCTTGTCCTGATTTTACTACTACCTAAGTTCTCCTTTGGCCAAGTCATTTGATGTCTTCATCTGATTGTATTAGATTAGTGTCTTTCAACAGTTTGTTAAGGTGCTGTGTAGAGAGGGATTGGAAGTTCTCCTCTTTGGTTCCCATCAGAGTGATTTCATTATGATCTAGTTTATAAATTCAGATTCTGCAAAAGCTCTAATGATCTGTGACACTCTACTGGGTAGAATGCTGTCAATGTTTTCCAAGTGAATGAATGAAAGAATGAAAGAATTCTTTGAGTACAAAGTTCCCATAATTAAAAAGAATGGACTTCATCTGTGAGACATATCTTCGCATAGGTACAGTAATAATTGTAACAGCACTTTAAAATACAGAAATAATATTTATATATTCTCTTTTGATTGCCACAACGTTTTGAGGGTATACATACACTGTTTTCTCGATATTACAGTTGGGAAAATAAAGGTTTTGAAATGATAATTGTTGTAATAATGATACTGATCATTATTATTGCCAGCATTTTTTAAGTTAGTTTATGTTAGGCACTCATCTAAGAATTTTAAAAGCATAAGATAATGTTATAAATGAGAGAACAAGACCCAGAGAGATGAACTAACCTCCCGAAAGGCACAGAGCTAGTAAATAGCAAAGCCAGGACTTGAACTGGACCTTTGTATACAGAATAATTTCTATTAAATTCCCTTTGTGCCCATCACATGAGACTGAACTGCACATTCATTTATAAGTGCAGCAAATAATTATTCATTACCTAATATCTGCTGTGGGCTGCTGAAAACAGCCTCTAGTGGGAAAGATGTACAATACATAAATGGATACATATATAACATTATTTCATAGTGGTGAATTCAATGAAGAAACTAGAGTAAGAGTTAGAGAGTGACAAAGTCTGTGAGATAGGAGGCTATTGACTGATGGCTTTCTGAGGTGACATAGAATCAAATTCTAAATTAATTGAAGGTGTACCATGAAAATATCTAAGAAAAAAAATGGCAGGTACAGAGACAAGTGCTAGATTAAGCAGGAAAAGTGGTAGGAAATAAAGCTAAATTGATAAGCAATGCCAAGGGTTAGGTATTCTGGCTGTCATCTGAAAGATAATGCATCAGTTAGAAACTTGAATAATATATATATATATATATATATATATATATATATATTTCATGCTTGAAGTCTTCATATAAGCATGACAGAGGTGGTAAAACAGTTTTGGAAGTTATGAAGTACCCGTACTCCTCCTATCTTTGTACTCCACTCCATTATTCTTAGCTTGAGGGTCCCACCTCATGATCGTAAGACCATTTTTGACCTGCAGATATCATCTGGAAAGGGGAGAGGAGAAGGGAACAGAGTTTTCTCTATTTTTTTATTGAGGACAGAAGCCCTTGCCAAAGATTTCCACCGACAAGTGGACTGAGCTATCGGTTCCGAAGAGTGTGGGAAATGGAAGAGGAAATAACTAGTACCTTGCAGTCATGAACAAAACTGTGTTTCTGTTAAATAAAAAGACTGGGAGAAGAGACATTTTGAGACAACCAGCAACGTCTGCTGCTGCTCAGTTGTCATCCCTGGGAGCTACACCATCGAAGGAACTTAAGCATCAAATGATCCCGGAATGGAACCCTGCTTCCCCCTTAATGTCTGTATGGCTGCAGATATGCTCAGTGTTCTCTCTGACGCTCAGTGGTATCATCTAATGCTTCATTATGTATCCATCAATTGTAACAAATGTACCACACTAAGGAAAGATGTTGTTAATGGGGGAAGGTGGGAGAGGGAGAGGGCATGGGGTATTTGGGAATCTCCTATATTTTTTATGTAAATTTATGTAATCTAAAGCTATTTAAAAATACAAAAAAAATTTTAAATGGAAAGGAAGGAGTACATATGCATCATATTTGTAGATATGTGTATAAGCACGCTCGTGTATATATTTGTGCATGTGTGTGCATGTACATACGTGTGTGCATGTGTGTAAACCACAGTGCTTGGCCTGTGAAAAGAACTCCTTAATACATGTAGTACTCCTTTTTGTCTTCTTTGTCACTTATGGCTATGACTCTTCAATTGCAGAACAAAGGCTATGATATGTTTTGCCTTTAAATGTCAGATATTGTTTCTGAGGATGGAAGTGTATTTAGGAGAAGGTATTCTGGCACCAATCACTGCATTGCCTCTGAGCTTTAGTCTATTTATTTGTATCATGATACAATGATATTCACTCATATAATGCCTGAAAATGTGAAAAGGGATATCAGTGCATAAACCTCCAAGTGTCATGTCTGGCACATAGTAGTTGCACAAGATAAAAAATTGAATACTTTATAACTCTTTGACTCTTTGGACCCCAAAACACTGGCAAATGGTTAAGGGGAGATATATCAGGTTTTCAGAAACATTGAGAAGAAAATTCACCAGGTTGGGGTACATACCAATACCCAATCCAGGCACCATCTGTTAAACCTGAGATCTACACAGCCACTAATGTTAAGATTTTTGCAGCAATGAGATCTGATATACTTCACCCTCCACTATCAAATAAAGCTAAGTGAACACCATCCAGTTTCCCCCAGAACTGAGATTTTTCTATGGGGTTTTCACAAAGCCGAAGCATGACAGGTAGCCTATTTCGGGGGAAAAATCCAAATTTCTTTCTTATTGCACATGTCTGCTTCAAAGAAGCAGTTTTTTCTCCCACCTGCTGCCTCTTTTCTCCAGAATCAATTACAGGTTATTTTGGTACCTCTGTGCTTTTATACTGCAATTGCTACTCCAAATATAGATGCAAATATTGTTTTCTTCATCAAAAGTACCTCCCACACTCACATAGTGACTTCACAGCTCCTTGCATCCCCAATGCTCACAGCAAATGACCCATTTTCTTTTGGGGGTGATGATCTTCTCTTGACCTAGTTCACTGCATTGACCAAACAAGAAGAAAGCACTGCTATCCTTCGTGCTGAAAAGACATCATTGACCCCCAACTGCCATGCAGCCCCCACCTGGGCCTAGGAGGTAACACACTGTGTGTGAGAGGTTTACCTCTAACCCACTTTGAAATTCCCCAACATTTCCTGAAAGGTCTTATCTTCCCTAGAACCTTCAACTGATCTACTGAGGGAGACCAGGCCTGTAGGTCAAGCCTGAGCCAATCCTTATGTGAGATTTAGCTGAAGATTGGTGTGAAATGGTGCAGCCAATTAGAACCAGAATGCCAGAGGTAACCCCTGATAACCACTTAGTCTTTAACCCAAGGCTCTCTTTAAGCCTCATGTGGGAACCAGTTGCAGAACTGTAACTCTAATTCCATTCATTCAACAGACTCTGCTTTTTTCCAGATCACTATTAGTGTGCTGAGTGTGAAGATATCAGGCATGATTCCTTCCTTTGGGAGCTCACACTGAAGCACAGTAGCATGGGATACAGATACATACACCAATAATTATTTTATGACAATACAAGCACTATATATAGCGCTCAGGAAAAATTTCAATATAAGCTGAGGCAGCTAGGAACTTCACCAGAGATGTTGATCAAGAAAGGTTTCACAGAGGATTCACACTGAAAGATTCCTTCTCAGAAGATTTTGAGGGATAAATAGGAGGAACATATGTAGGTCAAGTTGGAAAACCCTTCTAGGAATAAGCAAAAAGATGTGAACATTATTTTAAAAATCAATCATTTAAAGTCTTGAGGAATGGTCCTAAGTGCATACAGCAAGTAAAGAATCATTTTTCCAAGAAAATATGCTACAATTTGATAAGAACAGCAAGAGTATGTGGTATTGTAACAGAGACCTGCTCCCTCCTAGTTCCTTCTCAATTCAGCAAGATGGAAACTCAACTCCAGACTGGTACTGCCAAGAACACAGGTTCTTGGCACAAGAACACACTGTGCCTCTAGCTTCTAGTTAGAGAACTATCTGCAGAGCTATTTTCCTGGGAAGGGAGGACATCAGCATTTCTCATCCTGACCTCAATTATCTGTTGCTGAGGCTAAATTCCAGGCAAGTTTAGTCGAGTGGTAGAGGTTCCCTTCTTCCACCCAGCCCCCACTCATGGAATGGAGATTCTACCTTGGGCACATCTATTGAGAATACTGGGTCCCTGATTTCCCCTCCCTTGGCTCATAAGACCATAATTCCATTCCAGGAGAGGCAAGCTGAGAAGATCTGAGGCTATTAGCTCCCTTCCACCAAGTACTTGATTTCTAAAGCAGGGGTGTCACTCAAAGTGAAATGTGTCATTGTCCCCATCTCCAGCTCTAGAGCTGTGGCTCAAAGACTTTGCCTGGAGGGAGAAGCAATCCATAAAATAGATAGCTTTAAGTCTCTTCCCAAAGGAACTGACTATTTGTAATAGAGTGTTGGAGAAGTTCAAACCTAAGTGCACCTCAAACATAATAGAAATTGTGGCAAAGGACACTTTTGAAGAGATTTGTAGATTCACCAGCCATGTAAATTAATATACAGACTAGCTAGCTTGCCTGAGAGAACTGGGGAAAGAGACAGCTGGGAGGAGCCAACCTAGGATTAGAACAAATCTCAAACACTAACCTCAGGACCTAGCCTTTAAAAAAAGCTCTACTTTGATTTGTCTACTTTGTGGAGCTATTTATTTCCCCAGGATATTGTGGAGAACAATAGAGCAATCAGCTAACAATTAGTGGTATTTAACAGCTGGGTATGGTTATGGAATAATCAAAGAGAGCTCTGCCCAAATCACTGGTATCCCAAGGTGACTCTAGGCATATCCCAGGGTGCACCCTCTGAGGAGCAACATCAAAGGCTTAACACTGGTGGGAGGAAGGGACAGACTCCACTAAAATAATCCAGGTCATTGCTAAACAAATAAACAAGCAAATAACAATAACGAGCCCTGGGTGGAGGGTTTATCACTACACAGAATTGCTATAATATATTATCTAAAATACACTGTTTCCAACAACAAAAAAAAAGTGAGACATGCAAAGAAACAGAAAAGCATGACCCATACACTGCAGAAAAAGCAACACAGAAATTGCCTGACAGACAAAGTCATCAAAGCTGGCATTTTCAATATGTTCAAAGAACTAAAGGAAGACATAATTAAAGCAGTAAAGGAACATAGGACAATGTTGCATCAAATAGAGAATATTAATTAAAAGATAGAGATTATAAAAAAGAACCAAATGGAAATTCTGGAGTTGAAAATGCAATAACTGAAATGATAAATTCACTCAAGGGACTCAACAATAGATTTGAATTAGCTGAAGAAAGAATTAGTGACTTTGAAGATAGATCAATTGTGCATTGTAAGAAGAGAGAAAAAAGGATAAAAGAAAATGAACAATCTCAGAGAAATTTGAGAGTACCAGATAGAGAGGGGATACATAGAAAAGAGCAGGAAAATATTTGAAGAAATAATGGCTGAAAATTGCCCTAATTTATTTTAAAAACAATAACCTGCACCTTCAGGAAGCTGGATGAATTCCATGTAGGATAAATACAAAAAGATCCACAAACAGACACATCATTCTAAAAATTCTTAATGCCAAAGAAAAGGAGAAAATCTTGAAAGCAGCAAGAGAAAAATGGCCCATCACTTAGAAGAGAGCTCCAATAAGATTTATGGCTGACTTCTCATCAGAAACAACAGATCCAGAAGGCAGTGAACTAACATATATAAAGTGCTCAGAGAAAAAACTGTCAAACAAGAATCATATATCCAGAAAATATATCTTTCAAAAATGAAGGCAGAAATGAAGACATTCTTAGATAAACAAAAGCCGAAAGAATTTGTTATTGGTGACCTGTCTTACAGGAAACACTAAAACTTTTCCTGAAATCAAGTGACAACAGATGGTAATTCAAATGCACGTTAAAAAACAAATAGCACCAGTAAAGGTAATTTTGTAGTTATAAAAGGCAGTAAAAGTACATATTTTTATTCTTCTCTCAATTGATTTAAAAAGCAATTATCTAAAACAATATGTACATAATATATTGTTGGTCCCAAAATATATAGAAATGTAATATATTTTCCAATAGCAGCACAAAGGAGGTGGGTAGGAACAAAACTAAGGAAATGGTAACTTGAATCAACAAAAACATATGAAGAGAATGAGAAATAGTAAATAAAGAGTATTAACAACAAAAGTTATAATTATATACTTGCTCTCTTTTTTCTCTTAGCTGCTTTAAAAGACATAAAGTTGGGGGGGGGGAGGAAAGGGGGAGGATGTTGGGTATATGAGAGTCTACTGTATTCTGTGAGTGACTTTTCTGTGACCTAAAACTTCTCTGAAAACAAAATGAAAAATAGTGAGACACTGGGGAATGAGAGGGGGAAGGTGCCACGGTACAGACACCAGATGTTGCAGTGATGCAAGGCAAAAGGTCAAAAAAAAATTTTAAATATATTTTTCATTTTTTAAATATCCCAATCTTCTAATTGTATTTTATTTTCAGTTTTTAAAAATTTTTATGTATAAAATATCTCTTACATTTAAACTTATCATTATTTCATTTTCCTATTAATTGTATTCAGCTATTGTAATGGCTTCATCTTTGAAGAAATTTTGGATCACAGAAGGGTTACAACTGGGGCAGGGGAGGATTGTTAGTGTGGGGTGTCAGGGATGGGGGATGCATGAGAGGAAGTTCACTTGAGCATAAATATAAGGTACCTAAAAATGTTCAAATGTTCATGGGGCATTGTCACAGTGGGTGGATAATCATTCAATAAATAAGAGAATACTGAATTCCCATCCTGGAAAGCTCTGCCACATTCTCTAAGAGAGCATCAACAGTCCCCCA
Organism: Tolypeutes matacus; assembly: GCA_026826555.1. NCBI lineage: Eukaryota > Metazoa > Chordata > Mammalia > Cingulata > Chlamyphoridae > Tolypeutes > Tolypeutes matacus. The sequence goes on from JAKSZT010054368.1 coordinate 3,847,914, forward strand.
AGTGCAGGGGAAGTGACTGGCAAAGGAGGCTGATCCACTGATGGGCCCTTGATATTGACGACTAGGCTTATGAGCCTTTGTTCTTGATATTGAAACTTAGCCTATTGTTATGGGGTGCCTAAGGAGTGCCTCCTGAAAGCCTCCTTGTTGCTCAAATGTGGCCTCTCTCTAAACCAAACTCAGCATATGAATGCATTACCTTCCTCCCAGTGTGGAACATGACTCCCAGAGATGAACCTCCCTGGCACTGATGGATTGCTACCAAGTGCCAACTGGCAATGCGACTGGAAAAAGACCTTGAATAAAATGGGGAAAAGGTAAAGACAAATGAGTTTATATGGCTAAGAGACTTCAAAATGAATCAGGAGATCATCCAAGAGGAAACACTTATGCACATCTTAGTAGGATCTCATAAAATTCCTAAGTAATATCACCCCAAATATTGGGGCTCCTGAGGGCTTTGGAGACACCCAGGTCCTATGTCACGGTGGATAGCTCCGGAGTTTGGTGCCTTGCCAATGGGCCCTACTTTGGAGTTTGTGCTCCTGAGAGTGACAGAGTTGGACTCAAATGTGTCTTCCCTGCACATGGATCATCTGTTCCTTCTATTAAAAACTATACTTGGTGCTTGAATTTGTAGATGTATGTCCAGAGATGTGAGTCTTTGGACTGTCCATGTGCCAGCTGGGCCCAGAACCTCGGTGGAACAGCAACTCCTACTCTACAGCTCATTAGATTCACCCAGGACAACTGGAGAGGAGATGATGATGGACAATGACCATCTCAGGGAATAGAGGGAGTCTGCAGCTGCAGGCAGAGTAATCCCATCCATCTTCCCCATGAGATATAAGCTCCCTCTCAATTGGAGGTGGAGTGGACATCACCATCCCAGACTCCTTAGGATGGGGGGAAGAGCTATGGACTAGAGTGGACTTACTGGTATTCTACTACAGACATATTGTGATTCAAGCAATGGAAGAAATTACAACATTGAGGTGGATTCAGTGGTCACTGGAGGCTCAGGGGGCAGGGAGAGGGAAAAGTAGTTGTAATATAGGAGCTTTATCGGGACTTGGGAATTGCCCTGAGTGATACTGCAATGACAGATAAAGGCCATTTTATATCATCATATAACATGCAGAACTGTGTGAGAGAGAGTGTGGTCTACAATGTGAGCTATGGCCCATTCTTAATGGCAAAGCCCCAGGATGTGTTTATCAGTTGCACTTAATGTGCCACACTAATGAAGGATGTGTATGTGGGAAGTTGTGGGAGGTGTGGGAGGTGGGGTATATGGGAATCCCTATTTTTTGTGTAACATTTATGTAATCTAAGTATGTTTTAAAATTTTTTTAAAGATATAAAGTTATATAAAGTAATAATATTGGTGGGTTTGTAATATTTATAGATATATTACGAATATCAATAATACCACAAATTTGGCAAAAAGAAATAAAGTTAAATAGGAATAATGTCTCTATATCTCATTGAAATTAACTTAGTATAAATCCAAAGTTGATTATGATAGTGTGTATGTGATAACCACTGAAAAAAAACTACTAAGGAGATAACTGGAAAAAATGAAAAATCATTAAAGTTATTGAAATCCGACATTATAAAATATTCACATAATGAAAAAGAAAGCAGTAAAGGAGGTATAGAGGGGGAAAAAAAGATGGACTAAGAGAACACAAAAGTAATATGACAGATGTTAATCCAACTATAGAGCACTAATAACATTAAATGCGAAAGGATTAAGAATCTAATCAAAAGGCAGAGATTTTCAAGCTGGATTGAAAAAAAAAAACCAGGATCTACTATATTCAGTCTACAGGAGGCACATTTTAGATAAAAAAAAAAACAAATGCATTGAAAGTAAATGTATCAAAAAGTGCGACCAATGGAGAGGAGAAAAGAATGGGGAGGGGAGGGATGGTGAGGGGCAAGGCAGGGAGGAGACAGAAAACTAAATAGAAATTAAGCATCACCTCCCCATTCTCCACCTCATTTTGTCCCTTGGTATCATATGTTCTAACTCTGTGTTTGCTTATTACAATTATTTCATGTGGCAGTTCAAGATTATTTATTAATTCCAAAAAGTGATTGTTCATAAACTGATCTGTTCCTCTGGTGTGATACCCTTTGATTATATTAGATTCAGGTGAAATGTCTTTTATTAAATTATGTTAAGATTAGGGCTTTGATTCAACCACATCATTAGGGCAATTCAGAGTTGAGTCCCCACCTCCACCCCCTTGGTGGGCTATGTAAATGGATGTTCAATCAAGAACACAGAAGTAGATACACAGAGAAGATACACAGAGGAAGAGGGACAGTGCCATAGACACAGCAGAGGCCCTGGGAAGAGTGATGAACCTGATCATCTATTACTGACCTTGTGAAGAGAACAGAGTAGCTGAGCCCGGAAAGAAATAATCCCTCCAGCCTACAGCTGAGATCTGAAGAAGCTGGGCCCATGGAGCCTTAAGAGGAAGAGGACATCTCTTGTCATCTCAATTCAACACGTGGCAACAGACATTTGGTGAGGAAGTACCTCCTATGGTACCTTGAGTTGAATTCTCTAGGGCCTTATAACTGTAAGTTTTTACCCCAAATAAATACCCTTTATAAAAGCCAACAGATTTCTGGTACTTTGCATCAGCACCCCTTTTGGATGACTACTACAGTTCCTATGAGTGAGATCATACAATATTTGTCCTTTTGTGCCTGGATTATTGAACTCAGCATAATATTCTCAAGGTTTATCTATGTTATCACATGCATCAGGACTTCATTCCTTTTTACAGATGAATAATATTCCACTGTATGTTTATACCACATTCTATTTATCCATTATTCAGTTGATGGACTTTTGAGTTGCTTCCATCTTTTGACAATTGAGAATCATGTCACTATGAACATTGGTGTGCACATATCTGCTCAAATCCCTGCTTTCAATTCTTCTGAGTGCATACTTGGTAGTGAGATTGTGGAGTCATATGGTAATTCTATATTTAGTTTTCTGTGGAACTGCCAAATCATCCTCCACAGCGGCTGCAACAATTTACATTCCCACCAGCAGTAAATGAGTGTTCCTATTGATCCACATCCTCTCCAACACTTTGCAATTTTCGTTTTTTTAAAAAATGGTAACTATGCTAGTGGATGTGAAATTATTTCTCATTGTGATTTGGATTTTCATTTCCCTAATAGCTAGTGATACTGAACATCTTTTCACGTGCCATTTAGCCATTTATATATTCTCTTTGGAGAAATGTCTATACAAATCCTTCACCAAATTTTTAATTGGATTATTTTTCTTTTTATTGTTGAGTTGTAGGATTTCTTTATATATTCTGAATAGTAAATCCTTTTTGGATATGTGGTTGCCAAATATTTTCTCACAGTGAGTAGGTTGCCCTTTTTAAAAATACAATTTATCAAAAGTGTACAATCAATGGTATTTGGTATAATCACATAGTTGTGTGTTCATCACTTCAATCATTATTAAAGCATTTTCATTATTTCAATAATAATAATAAACAAAAAAACAGACAAACAAACAAACATGAAAATTCCTCACCTCTCACTCTCTCTGTTTCCCCTGCTATACATAGCTGCTATTTCTGGCTATTCTTGCACAATTGTTTATTTGTTTTAAGCAGTTTCATTGAGATATATTAACATACCATATGATCTACCCAAAGTGTATGATCAATGACTTTTAGTATAATCACAATGTTGTACATTCATTATCTCAAAAATTTTAGAACAATTTCATTACTCCAAAAAGAAATATTCCATACTCCTTAGCATTCCTTCTTCAGCCCTACATAACCACTAATCTAATTTCATCTTTATAAATTGATTTATATTTACACTTTATATAAATGGAATCATACAATATGTAGTACTATGTGTCTGGTCTCCTTCACTTAGCATAATGTGTGGTTTTTTTGTCTGATATTATCATTTTGCAGTATTACTATATTTGTTCAGCTTCAAAGAAAAATGGTCTTATATATGCAATTTTCCCATATTCACATTTCATATATTTATATTTCATATAATATATTTAGTTCATAATAGGCCAATCATACAGTATTTGTCCTTTCGTGTCTGGCTTGCTTCACTCAACATAATACCCTCCAGGTTCATCCATGTTGTCATATGTTTTATGACTTCCTTTCTTCTTACGGCTGCATAATATTCCAGCATGTGTATACTCCACAATTTGTCTATCCATTCATCAGTTGATGGACACAAGGATTGTTTCCAACTTTTGGCTATTGTGAATAATGCTGCTTTGGACATTGGTGTGCAGATGTCTATTCATGTCACTGCTCTCAGTTCTTCCGGCTATGTATCTAGCAACAGTATTGCCAGGTCCCGTGGCAAGTATATATTCAACTTCCTTGGAAACTGCCAAAAAGTCCTCCACAGTGGCTGGACCATACCACAGTCCCACCAGCAGTGGATGAAGGTTCCTATTCCTCCAAATCCTCTCCAACATTTAGTGTCTCCTGTTCTTTTAATAGCTGCCATTCTGATGGGTGTAAGATGGTATCTCATTGTAGTTTTGATTTGCATTTCCCTGATAGCAAGCGATGTTGAGCATTTTTTCATGTGCTTTTTAGCCATTTGTATTTCTTCCTTGGAGAAGTGTCTTTTCAGGTCACTTGCCCATTTTTTAAATGGGTTGTTTGTCTTTTTATTTTCAAGGTGTAGGATTTCTTTATATATGCAGGATATTAGGCTCCTATCAGATATATGGTTGCCAAATATTTTCTCCCATTAGATAGGCTGCCTTTTTATTTTCTTAATAACATCCTTTGAGGTGCAGAAGTTTTTAATTTTGATGAGATCCCATTTATCTATTTTTTCTCTTGCTGCTCGTGCTTTGGCTGTGAAGTTCATGAAACCATTTCCTATTACAAGGTCCTGTAGATGCTTCCCTACATTATCTTCCAAGGTCTTTATGGTTTTGGCTCTTATATTTAGATCTTTGATCCATCTTGAGTTGATTTTTGTATAAGGTGTGAGATGGTATTCTTCTCTCATTATTTTGGATATGGATATCCAGTTCTCCAAGTACCACTTGTTAAAGAGGCCATTCTCTCCCAATTGAGTGGGCTTCGTGGCCTTGTCAAATATCAGATAACTGTATATGCAAGGATCTATATCAGAACTCTCAATTCGGTTCCATTGGTCAGTAGTTCTATCCTTGTGCCAATACCACACAGTTTTGAACACTGTAGCTTTGTAGTATGTTTTAAAGTCAGGTAGAGTGATACCTCAAACTTCATTTTTCTTTTTCAACATGTCTTTGGCAATCCGAGGCCTCTTGCCTCTCCAAATACATTTTGTGGTTAGTTTTTCCAGTTCCTTAAAAAATACAGTATTGACTTTTATTGGGATTGCATTAAATCTGTAGATTAGTTTGGGTAGGATAGACATCTTGATGATGTTTAGTCTTCCTATCCATGAACAGGGAATATTTTTCCATTTATTTAAGTCTTCTTTGATTTCCTTTAACAGTGTTGTGTAGTTTTCTGTATATAAGTCCTTTACATCTTTAGTTAAATTTATTCGTAGGTATTTGATTCTTTTAGTTACTATTGTAAATAGTATTTTTTTTCCTGATTTCCTCCTCAGTTTGCTCATTATTGGTGTATAGAAATGTTACTGATTTTTGAGCATTGGTCTTGTAGCCTGCAACATTACTGAACTCCTTTATAAGTTCTAGAAGCCTTGTTGTAGATTTCTCAGGGCTTTCTACGTATAGGGTCATGTCATCTGCAGATAATGAAATTTTTACTTCTTCTTTTCCAATCTGGATGCCTTTTATGTCCTTTTCTTGTCTCAGTGCTTGCGCAAGTACTTCTAAGACAATGTTAAACAGGAGTGGTGATAGTGGGCATCCTTGTCTTGTTCCCGATCTCAGAGGGAAGGCTTTTAGGATTTCTCCATTGAAAATGATGTTAGCTTTGGGTTTTTCATATATACCCTTTATCATATTCAGAAAGATTCCATCTATTCCTATCTTTTGTAGTGTTTTTATGAGGAACGAGTGGTGTATTTTGTCGAGTGCTTTTTCTGCATCTATAGAGATGATCATGTGATTTTTTTCTTTCAATCTGTTTATGTGGTGTATTACATTGATTAATTTTCTTATATTGAACCATCCTTGCATACCTGGGATGAAACCCACTTGGTCGTGGTGTATAATCTTTTTGATATGTCGTTGAATGTGATTAGCAAGTATTTTGTTAAGGATTTTAGCATCTAGGTTCATTAGAGAAATTGGTCTGTAATTTTCCTTTCTTGTGGTATCTTTATTTGGTTTTGGTATTAGGGTAATGTTGGCATCATAGAATGAGTTAGGCAATATTCCTTCTACTTCTATTTTTTGAAAGAGCTTAAGTAGAATTGGTGTTAGCTCTTTCCTCAATGTTTGGTAGAATTCAGCTGTGACGCCATCTGGTCCTGGACTCTTCTTATCTGGGAGGTTTTTGATGACTGAGTCTATCTCTTTACTTGTAATTGAACTGTTGAGTTAATCTATTTCTTCTTTCATCAATGTCGGCTGTTTGTGGGATTCTAGAAACTTGTCCATTTCCTCTAAATTGTCATTCTTGTTGGCATATAATTTTTCAAAGTATCCTCTTATGATACTCTTTATTTCTGTGGGGTCAGTCGTGATATCTCCTTGCTCGTTCCTTATTTTATGTATTTGCATCTGTTCTCTCTTTTTCTTTGTTAGTCTGGCTAAGGGTTTGTCAATTTTATTGATATTCTCGAAGAACCAACTTTTAGTTTTGTTTATTGTTTCCAGTGCTTTCTTATTCTCTATTTCATTTAGTTCTTCTCTAAGCTTTGTTATTTCCTACTTTCTACTTCCTTTAGGTTTAGTTTGTTGTTGTTTTTCCAATTCCTCCAAGTGTGCAGTTAGGTCTTCAATTTTAGCTCTTTCTTCTTTTTTAATATATGAATTTATGGCTATGAACTTCCCTCTCAGGACTGCTTTCGCTGCATCCCATAGTTTTTGATATGTTGTGTTGTCGTTTTCATTAGTTTCAAGGTAGTAACTGATTTCTTTTGAGATTTCCTCTTTGACCCACTGTTTGTCTAAGAGTGTGTTGTTTAACTTCCATATCCTTGCACCTAACCTGTTTCTCTGTCCCTTAGTGATTTCCAACTTCATTCCGTTGTGGTCAGAGAAATTACTTTGTATAATCTCAATCTTTCTGAATTCATTGAGAGTTGTTCTGTGGCCTAGCATGTGGTCTATTTTGGAGTATGTTCCATGTGCACTCGAGAAGAATGTAAATCCTGCTGTATTTGGGTGTAGTGTTCTGTATATGTCTTTTAAGTCCAGGTCTTCTAATGTATTGTTGAATGCCTTAGTTTCTTTATTGATTCTCTTTCTAGATGTTCTGTCTAATGATGATAGTGGTGTGTTGAAGTCCCCTGCTATAATTGTAGAGGAATTTATTTCTCCTCTTAGTTTTTCCAGAGTTTGCTGCACGTATTTTGAGGCACCCCGATTAGGTGCGTAAATGTTGATTATTGTTCTCACTTCTTGAGAGATTACTCCTTTTACTAATATGTAGTGTCCATCTTTGTCTCTTACAATAGTTTTGCATTTAAAGTCTATTTTGTCTGATATTAGAATAGCCACTCCTGCCCTTTTTTGGCTATTGTTAGCTTGTAAAATGGTTTTCCAGCCATTCACTTTCAGCCTCCTTGAATCCCTGGGTCGAAGGTGGGTTTCTGGTAGACAACATATAGATAGATCATATTTCCTTATCCATTCTGCCAATCTGTGTCTTTTGATTGGTGAATTTAATCCATTAACATTCAGTAATGTAACGAATTTCTTACTTCAGCCATTTTTTCTTTGGGTTAATGTATGTCATATGTTGTTTTATTTCTCTTTTTGTCTTTTCAGTTGTTTTTAAACTCTCCTCCAACTCTCTCTCTCTCCCTTGTTTTTTCCTTTCAACTTATAGAGATTCCTTTAGTATTTCTTGAAGTGCTGGTATCTTGTTGACATACTCTCTTAATTTTTGTTTATCTGTGAATATTTTGAACTCTCCATCATTTTTGAATGCCAGTTTTGCTGGATAGAGAATTCGTGGCTGGAAGTTTTTTTCTTTTAGTATTTTTACTATGTCATACCACTGTCTTCTTGCCTCCATGGTTTCAGCTGAGAAATCAGCACCTAATCTTATTTTGCTTCCCTTGTATGTGATGGTTCTCTTTTCTCTTGCTGCCTTGAATATTTTCTCTTTGTCTTGAGCATTGGACATTTTGACAAGTATATGTCCTGGAGTTGGCCTGTTGGGATTTATACTATTTGGGGTGTGCTGTGCTTCCTGGATCTGCACATCCATCTCTCTCAATAGGTTTGGGCAGTTTTCAGCCATTATTTCCTTCTACACTCCTTCTGTTCCCTTTCCCTTCTCTTCTCCTTCTGGGATGCCCGTAATGCGTATGTTCGTGTGTTTTGTATTATCGGTTAATTCCCTGAGTCCATGCTGGATTTTTTCTATCTTTTTGTCTATCTGTTCTACTATCTCTTTGATTTCAGCTATATTGTCTTCCATATCACTAATTCTTTCCTCTGCCTGTTCAAATCTGCTGTTATGTGAACCTGCGTCTTTTTCATTTCTTGGATTGTGCCATTGTTACCATCATATCCATTACCTTTTTAGGCATGTTTGCAATTTCTTCAGTATGTTCTCCCAGTGTCTTCTTTATATCCTTAATCTCTTCCTTCACTTCTTTAAGTTGGTCCATGATATTTGTTTGGATAGCTTTGATTAGCTCTTCGATGTTTTGCATCGCTTCCTGGTTTTTATTTTGTTCATTGGACTGGTCCATGTTTTCCTGTTTCTCAGAGTCATTTGTATTTTTTTGTTGCCCTCTGGTCATCATATTATCTTGATGGGTTTGTTCAGTTGATTAGCTTTTCTCTATGCTCTAGCATTTTATTTAGCTGTTGGTTCTGTGTGTGAGTTAAGTTTTCTCTTTGGCACTTTTTCTTCTTATTTTATTTCCTTGCTTCTTTCTATGTTCCCTTGAAGGCAAAAGATTAGAGCCAGAGGAATCAAAAGATGTAAGGAAGGCAGAAGGATAATAGTAATACTGATAAAAGTTAGAAGAGGGGCCAAATGAGACTTAATGAGATGAATATTTAACTTGTGTAGGCTGTGTAGAGTAATAGGAAAAAAAGTGGAGTTCCTACAATGGACTGGGAAAACAAATGGAGGAATATATATATAGTGATTTAGAAGGCTAGAGTTATGAGGAGGGAGAGAAATAGTAAAGAAAGGGCTGAAAGGAAAAAGTTAATACTAATAAAAAAAAAAAAGAAGAAGAAAACAAAATAGATGGAATAGAAATTGACACCCTTAAGTTGTGGGCCTATGAAAAAATGTTGTATCTAAGAGCCACAACAGAAAGCAGAAGGCAGATAGATGAAGGAAGGATAAGCGATAGTTTGTAATACAGAATCAATATAGACAGCGAGTGGGAAATTGCTGAAGAAGAAGCACAGCAAAGAAGTGACAAGCTAGTAGCACCTAATTTAAAAAATGAAAGATAAAAGAAAGTGGGGAGGAAAGAGGAAAGAAAAGCAAGAGACCAGAAAAAAACAGAGAGAAACCAAAGATCCACACAGGCAAGCAGTCAAACAGATCTAATTGGGGTCAATGATTCCCCTAGGATCCACGTGGATCCTCTCTGTTTACTTGTGTTTATCAATCAATTTCACTGCAGGGTTCTATATGCAGGTCCTGAAACAGCTTTTAGTTATTAAACTAAATTAAAAAGAATTTATTTTTCATTTATTTAAGTGACCTTCTCACTTTTTTTTTTTTTTTTTTAGCGAAATACAGGACCCAAAATAATTCCTCCTCTAGACCAACCCCCTTGCGGAAGGGACCCTAGCTTGGCTTGTGGAAATTAATCAAGCACGTCCCACTTCCTGGACTCCCCAGGTAGCTGTAGCTCTGATGTTAGTCAGTGTAGAGTGCTAAAGACAGCCGATTCCACCACTTCTGGAGCCGAGCACCAGCGTCACCGGGTTGCTATGTAAATCAGTTTGACTGCAGATTCGCATCTGCTCTCAGCCTGATGCTGCTTCAGGTCGGCTTATCTGCTCTCCAAAGCTATGGGGCAGTGCAGGCAGCCAGATCGATGTCAGGAAGAAAAAAAAATTCCCTTCCCTGTCCTCCAACAGAACCCTCCCTTTTTTGGAGAGTGTCCCCTCTTCCTGGCTTCGCTGCCACCCGGGGCTTATCCCTGGGCAGCTAGGCAAATCAGCTCCCTCCCCGAAACAGAATCACCCTTCCCGTTCACCGGGTGCCGATTCGCTCCAGCTGTTCTGCTCACACAAGGTCCAAGGGGCTCCAGGCAGCCAGATCCCCAGAAAATAAAACTTTCTTGCCCTGCTCACGGCTCCAACTGACCGTTTTCTTTTTGTTTTTTTTTCTCCCTAACCGCGGGCTCAGCCGTCTGTGCCAACCACCACCGGCAGGCTTAAAACTCATGAATCTCTACTGTTCCGTCCACGCCGTTGATCTGCGCAGATAGATGTCCCAAGCTTCTCACTCCACGCGTGCACAGCACAGACCCCCAGGCAGGACCCCGTCCACAGTCCGCCTTGCTCTGGGAGCTTGCAGTGTGTGCCCTCCTACAGTAATGCCATCTTGGCCTCAAACTTTTTTTTCTTTTGCCCATTTTTCAGTCAGAGTTTATCTTTTTATTGCTGAGTAGTATGTTCATGGATATTAAATCCTTATCTGATAGGTGTTTTCCAAATATTTTCTCCCATTGATTCAGCTCCCTTTTCACCCTTTTGAAAAAGTCCTTGGAAGTGAAAAAATGTTAAATTTTGAGAAGACCCCATTTATCTATTTTTTCTTTTGTTGCTTGTGCTTTGGGTGTAAGTTTTAAGAACCTACCACCAACCATGAGATCTTGAAGATGTTTTCCTACATTTTCTTCTAAGAGTTTTATGGTTGTTTTTATGTCTAGGATGTTGACTCATGTTGAGTTAATTTTTATATAAGGTGTGAGATAGCAATCTTCTTTCTTTCTTTTGGATATGCCTACCCAGTTCTCCCAGCACTGTTGAATAGATTGTTCTGGCCCAGCTGGGTGGGCTTAACAGCCTTGTCAAAAATCACCTGACTGTAGATGTGAGGGTCAATTTTTGAGTTCTGGATTCAGTTCCATTTGTCAATCTGTCCATCCTTATGCCAATATCATGCTGTTTTTACCACTGTAGCTAAGTAATATGCTTTAAAGTAAGGAAGTGAGAGCCCTACAACTTGGTTCGTTTTAAAGACATTTTTGGCTATTCAAGGCCAAATAAATTTGATTATTGGCTTGATTTCTGCAGAAAAAGCTGTTGAGATTTTTATTGGGATTACATTGAATCTGTAATTAGTTTGGGTATAAATGGCATCTTAATGATATTTAGTGTTCCAATCCATGAACACAGAATGTCCTTCCATTTATGTAAGTTGTCTTTGGTTTCTTTTAGCAAGGTTTTGTAGTTTTCTGAATACAGGTCCTTTATGTCCTTGGTTAAGTTTATTCATAAATATTTGATTGTTTTAGTCACTATTATAAATGGATTTTTTTCTGATTTCTTCCTCAAAATGCACATCAGTAGTGTATAAAAATGTTATTTACTTTTGCATATTAAACTTGTATCCCACAACTTTTCTGAACTCGGTTAATTCTAGTAGCTTTGTTGTGGATTTTTCAGGAGATTCTAGATATAGGATCATATCATCAGGGCAGTGAAAGTAGTGAAAGTTTTACTTCTTCCTTTCCTATTTGGGTGCCTTTTATTTCTTTGTCTAGCCTAATTGTTCTAGCTAGAACTTCTAGTACAATATTAAATAATAATGGTCACAGTGGTTATCCTTGCCTTATTCTGATCTCAGCAGGAAAGTTTTCAGTCTTTCACCATTGAGTACAGTGTTAGCTGTAGGTTTTTCATATATACACTTTACCATATTGAGAAAGTTTCCTTCTACCTTTATTTTTTGGAGTGTTGTTGTTTTTATTTTTCAAGAAAGAGTGCTATATTTTATCAAATGCTTTTTCTGCATCAATCAAGAGAATCATGGGATTTTTCTTCTTCAATTTATCAATGTGGTTTATTATACTAATTCATTTCCTTGAGTTGAACCACTCTTGCATACCTGGGGTAAAACCCACATGTTCCTTTTGTATAATTCTATTGTGCTTTTGGATTCTGTTTGCAAGTATTATGTTGAGGATTTTTGCGTCTATATTCATTAGCAATATTGGTCTGTAATTTTCTTTTTTCGTAATATCTTTATCTGGTTTTGGTATTAGGGTGATGTTGGCTTCATAGAATGAGTTTGGTAGCATTCTTTCCTGCTCAATTTTTTGGAAGAGCTTGAGCAATATTGGTATTAGGTCGTCTTTGAATGATTGGTAAAATTCACCTGTGAAGCCATGTGGTCCTGGATCTTTGGGAGGTTTTTCATGACTGTTTCAATCTCTTCACTTGTGATTAGTTTGTTGAGATCTTCTATTTCTTCTAGGGTTAGTTTAGGTGGTTTGTGTGTTTCTAGGAATTTGTCCATCTCATCTACATTTTCTAGTTTTTTGGCATACAGTTGTTCATAGTATGATCTCATGATCTCTTTTTTTTTCTGCAGGGTCAGTGATAATGTCTCCCCCTCTCATTTCTGATTTTATTTATTTATGTCTTCTCTTATTTTCTTTGTCAGTCTAGCTAAGGGTTTGTCAATTTTCTCAAAGAAGAAACTTTGAGAAGATCAAAACTGGTGGCCCATGTACCTTCTATATTTTTCTTTTTTAAATTTTTACCAGGAGGTCCTGGGTTATCTGAACAAAGGTCCCTACATATGGGAGCCGGATGCCCAACCACCCAAGCCACATCTGTCCCCCTGTTATATCGCTTAAGGTTGACCAAAGATCCCCAAAGTTAGTCTTTTCCCATACAGGATGGTCATATAATAAATCAGGCTTAGGTTTTGATATGTTGTGTTCTCATTTTCATTCATCTCAAGTTATTTGCTGAATTCTCATGCAATTTCTTCTTTGACCCACTGATTATTTAAGAGTGTGTTGTTTAATCTCCATATATTTATGAATTTTACCCTTTTCCATCCATTATTGATTTCTAGCAGCATTCAGTTATGATCAGAGAAAGTGTTTTGTATAATTTCAATCTTTTTAAATTTATTGAGACTTATCTTGTGACTCAACATATGGTCTATCTTGGAGAAGGATCCATGGGCACAAAATATACAAAAGAATGTATATTTTGCTGTTTTGGGGTGCAATACTCTATAGATGTTTGTTAGATCTAGTTCATTTATCATATTATTCAAGCTCCCTGTTTCTTTGTTTATTCTCATTCCAGATCTTCTATCCAATGCTGAGAGTGGTGTACTGAAGGCTCCACCTATTATTGTAGAGATATCTGTTTCTCCCTTCAGCTTTGCCAGTTGTGTGCCTCATGTACCTTGGGGCACTGAGGTTAAGTGCATAAATATTTAGTGTAGTTATTTCTTCTTACTCAGTTACCTCTTTTAGTAATACATAATGACCTTCTTCATCCCTTATAACAGGTTTGCATTTAAAATCTATTTTACTCTATATTAGTATTACTACTCCAGCTCTTTTTTGTTACTATTTGTGTGGAATACATTTTTCCAACCTTCCACTTTTAACCTGGTTGTGTCCTTATGTCTGAGGTGTCTTTGTAGACAACATATAAATGGCTCATATTTATTTATTTTTACCATTCTATCAATCTATGTCTCTTGATTGGGGAGTTCAACCCATTAATGTTCAATGTTATTACTGTAAATGCATTATTTACTTCATCCATTTTGACTTTGGCTTTCTTTTGTCATATCGTGCATACTATTGTCTATCTTTTTACTCTTTAATTTACCTTTTCTAATAATATTCATTTCTACACTCTTCTCCAAGTCTCTTGCCTCTGTTTTTTCCTTTCAGGCTGCAGCACTCCCTTTAGTATCTCTTGTAATTCTGGTCTTTTGGTAACATATTCTAAAAGTTTTTGTTTGTTCATGAAGATTTTGAATTCTCCTTCATTTTGAAAAGACAGTTTTGTTGGATACAGAATTCTTGGCTGGCAGTTTTTATCTTTCAGTACCTTAAATATATGTATCATTCCACTTTCTTCTTTCCTCTATGATTTCTGATGAGAGGTTGGCACTTAATCTTATTAAGGACCCCTTGTATGTGATGCTTTGCTTTTCTCTTGCTGCTTTTAGAATCTTATCTTTATCTCTGATATTTGTCATTCTGAACAGTTGGTGTCTCAGTGTAGGTCTATTTGGAGTTATTCTGTCTGAGGTGTGTTGTACTTCCTTGATATTGATATTTATGTCTTTCATAAGGGTAAGGAAGTTGTCAGTCATTATTTCCTCAAATATTCTTTCTGCCCCTTTTCCATTTTCTGCTCATTCTGGGACACCAATAATGCTTGTGTTTTTGCATTTCACATTGTCATTCAATTCCCTGAGACTCTGATCCATTTTTTCCATTCTCTTCTCTCTCTGTTCTCCTGTCTTTTCTAGTTCAGATGTTCGTCTTCAAAATCACTAATTCTATCTTCAAGCAATTCAAATCTGCTCCTATGTGCCTCTAATGTATTTTTGAAAGATTTATTTACTTTATTTTTCTTTATTTATTCCCCCCTTCTCCCAGATGTTTCTCTTCTTTGTCTGCTCATTGTTTGCTTGCCTTCTCCAGGAGGCACTGTGAACCAAACCTGGGACCTCCCACATGAGAGGTGAGTGACCAATGGCCTGAGCCACATCTGTTCTCTGCAGGCTGTGACATCTGCTGGCTTGTGGCATCTGCTCGTTGTGGCGGATATGGTGTCTAGCTCATTGTGGCTGTTGCAGCATCTAGCTTGTGGTGGTGCCGGCATCTGCTTGTCTTCTTTTTGGGAGGCACCAGGACCCGAACCTGGGACTTCCTATGTGGTAGGTGGGTGTGCAACTGTTTGAGGCACATCTACTTCTCCTCTAATGTATTTTTTCTACACTCACACACAAATATATTTACTTCCCAACTTTGAAAACCAAATGAATTACATCACACTTAATTTTAGATTGAACAAAATATGTTTGTTTGAACATAAATAATTTCTTCCTTGAATGTTAATTATTATATTAATGTTTTATAAAAGACCACTACTGTACTACAGGCTTTGTGAAGATAGAATCATTACCTTAAATTTCTTTGGATCCATAGAGGCCTGGAACAGGCTTGGCATGTAGAAAAATATTTGTCCAAATGAATAAATCAGTCTGTAAAAAACTACTTTCTCTTTGCATGTTCAGTATGAGATTGACATATGTATTTTTATTTGTTAATTTAGTGTAGTTTGTTATCAGTTAACATATTTTTACTCAGATCTTATTTGTAATATTTGTTTTTTATTTTTTATTTTTTAAAAGATATTTAGATTGCATAAATGTTAAATAAAAAATATAGGGGATTCCCATATGCCCTGCTCCCCACACTGCTGACATTTGCCCCCATTCACAACATCCTTCATTAGTGTGGTACATTCATTGCAATTGATGAACATATTTTGGAGTATTACCACTAAGTATGGATTATAGTTTACATTGTAGTTTACACTCTCCCACACAATTCTGTCAGTTATGGCAAGATATATAATGGCCTGTATCTGCCATTGCAATGTCATTCAGGACAATTCCCAAGTCCCCCAAATGCCCTTGTATTTCATCTGTTTTCCCTCTGCCTGACCTCAGAACCTCCAGGGACCACTGCTTCCACATCAATGATATAGCAATCTTCCATTGCTAGAATCACAATGAGTCTATAGTAGAATACCAGTAAGTCCACTCTAGTCCATAGTTCATTCCCAATCCTGAGGATTCTGGGATGGTAATGCTCACCCCACTTCTAATTGAGAGGGGGCTTCTTTCCCATACAGCTGATGGATGGGACTCTCTTGGTTGCAGTTGTAGGCTCTCTTGGTTCCTTGGTATGGTGGTTGTCCATCATTACCTCCTTATTAGTTGTCCTAGGTGAGTCCAATGAATTGGAGAGTAGGTGTTGCAACTCCACTGAGGTTCAGGGCCCAGCTGGCACATGGACAGTCCAAAGATTCAAGTTTCTTGGACATACACCCACGAACTCCACCATTGACTATAAGTTTAAATAGAAGGGATGTAGAAGCCATGTGTAGGGAAACCAAAACTGAGTCCAATTCTGACACACTGATGAGCACAAACACCAAAGTAGGGCTCACTGGGAAGGCACCAAACTTATGAGCTATCTATCCTGACTATAGTGCCTGGGTGTCTCCAGAGCCCTGCTATTTGGGATAGTGTCTAATTTGGCAGCCAATGAGGTCCTGCTGATATGTGCATAAGCGTAACCTCTGGAATGATCTTCCAACTTACAGTGAAGTTTCTCAGCCATATAATCTCATTTGTCTTACACTTTCCCCCTTTTGGTCAAGGTCTTTTTACAGTTGCATTGTTAGTTGGTGCTTGGTAGTAATCCCTCAGTGCCAGAGAGGCTCATCCCTGGGAGTCATGTCCCACACTAGGGGGAAGTTATTGCATTTGTATGCTGAGTTTGGCTTAGTGAGAGGCCACATTTGAGCAACAAGGAGGCTCTCAGGAGATAATGCTTAGGCATTATAATGCTATGCTAAGTTTCAATTCCAAGAGCAAAGGTTCATAAACACAGTCATCAATATCAAGAGCCTGTCAATGGGCCATCCTCCTTCACTAGCCCTCTGTACTTTGGAGATTCTTGCTGTTCCATCAGAGAATGTGGCAGAATTCCCCAGACTGGGAATTCGATATTCTTTTGGTTTTTGGATGAATCCCCTCCCCCTGTGACAATGCCCCATGAACATTTGAACACATTTATATGCCTTATATGTATGCCCAAGTGAACCTCCTCCCATGTATTCCCCTTCACTGACACCCCACACAAATAGTAACCCCCGCCACAGTTGTAACCCTTCTGTGATCCAAAACTTCTTCAAAAATGAAGCCAATAAAATAGCCAAATACAATTAATAAAAAAATGAAATAATAATGATAGTTTTAAAAATAGGAAATAAAATACAAAAGAATTTAAAAAATAAATTTAAAAAATTGGGGATAATAAAAGATAATGAAAAATTAAAAAAAAAAGTTTTTTTCACGTTTTGCCTTTCATCACTGTAAGATCTGTTGTTCTGTATATACAGGGACATTTTCTTTCATTTATTCCCCCAATGTCTTACTTTTTCCATTTTGTCTTCAAAGAAGTTTTAGATCACAGCAAAGTCACATACCGAGTATAGGGGACTCCCATATATCCAACATCCTCCCCCCTTTCCCCCTTCTCCTATTAATGACATTTTTTACTTGGATGGTACATTTGTTACACCTGATATACAAATATTAAAACATATCTACCAACCATGGTCAGTGATTCACATTATTGTTTACATTTTGGACCTTACACTTTTATAAATTTTGATGAAACTTAACATGGCCTGTATCCATCATTACAAGATCATGTAGAACACTTCCATCACCTCAAAATGCCACTTGTTCCATGTACTCTATTCCTCTCTCCCCCTACCTTCAGGAACCATAGGAACCACCAGGATTCACTCTTTGCAAGACCAGATTCATAGTTACTTGCAACAAAACTTAGGGCTTGACACATTGGTCTGTCCTCCCCTATTGGGCACCACCCATACTCTTGAGAGACTCCTACCCCTCTATTTGAGAACATAATGGGCCTCCCCAGGATGGGAGTCCAGCACCTTCCCACTCATTATGTGGTTCTCCATCCACTGATATAACACACTATGTCTCATCTGCTGTGTCTTTCATTCCCATAAGGTCTGTTACTTTTCTTTGCAGACTTTCAAATTGTTCTTTATACTCACCCAGTGTCTTCTTAATATCCTTTATCTTTTTCGTCATATTTTCATTCCATTCTTTAAATTGTTTTTGGAGAGTTGTGTGATTAACATTGATTAATTGTTGTAAATCCTGTATCTCTTTAGGATATTTGGTTTGTGCCTTTGGTTGGGCCATCTCTTCCTTTTGCCTAGTATGTCTTGTAATTTTTTGCTGATGTCTAAGCTTCTGATTTTGTTGGTGAATTTATGCTGATGGCCAATTTTCTCTCTTGCCTATTGTTATTATTTTTTCACAGCTCTTCTTTCATATTTTGTTCAATTTATCCTAAGTCTTTAATATTGCCCAGCTTAAGTTATCAAAATTGCACCAGAGACTCACTAGTGGTGCACATATTTTCTCCCAGAAGTTAGAGAACAGAGAGACCCTATTGCAGTTTTTATCCATGCAAATTCCAGACTGGCTAACAGATGGCAGTTATTGGTGCACTTTTCCAGGGAGTTATATCTCTTGGCTTTCCTTTGTCTTGGTCTGGCCAGAACCGAGATTCAGAAGGGACTCCACTGGCTGAATTCACTGAAGAAAAGCCACCTGACTTCCCCTCCCTTTTCCTTTGTAACAGCTGACAGGTAGTGAGATATCTGCTCCCCTCTCAGTTAGCTGCAATGAGCCAGGGGATTTACTCCTGCTTGATATCTTGGGGGTGGGTGAGGGGAGCCTTCCTGGCAGCAGGGAGGTTTAGTAACTCACAGTTTGTTATTTCTGGTTCTTTGTCTCTCTGCCCCTCACCCTCCTGGGAGTTGTGAATTCTTCTTGTCTGTTGATCCCCAAAGTAGGTTTCTTTGGCAACTTTTGGCTCTCCATTGTTTTTGTGAGATAGCTGAATCTTTTCCATCTAATCTGATGCCATCTTCTCACAGTCCAGTAGGTTGCCTTTTAACTTTCAGGACAAAGTCCTTTGATGTGCAAGAGTTATTAATTTTGAGAAGGTCTCATTTATCTACCTTTTCTATTGTTATTTGTGCTTTGGGTGTAGTCTAAGAAACCATTGCCTAAGACCGGATCCTGAAGATGCTTCCCTACATTTTCTTCTAGGAATTTTATAGTCCTGGCTCTTAAATTTAGGTCTTTGATTCATTTCGAGTTAATTTTTGTATCTGGTGTAAGATAGGGGTCCTCTTTCATTCTTTTGCATGTGGATATCCAGTTCTATCACCATTTGTTGAAGAGACTATTCTTTCCCAATTGAGTAGACTTAGCAGGCTTACCAAAAATCAATTGACAAGTGAGAATTCAAACCACCAATTTAAATTATAACACATTACTACACTAATGTATGATGTTAATAATAGGAGAAACTATGTGTATGTGTCTGTGAGGGGTTATGTGGGAATTCCCTATACTTTTGGTGTAATTTTTCTTTAAATGTAAATCTAAAACTTCTCTAAAAATAAAGATTATTATTATAAAAATTAATTGGCCATAGGTGTGAGGGTCTATTTCTCACTCTCAGTTCAATTCAATTAGTTGATATAATTATCAATGTGTGAGTACCCTGTGGATTTGACCACTGTAGCATTGTAATATGCTTTAAAGTTAACAGAAAAAGGCATCTCAACAATCTATGGAAGCATTAATCTTGAAAATTTCTTTCTGGTAACTTCTTATGATCTTTTTTATTTCTGTGGGGACAGTGTTAATGTACCTCCTCTCATTTCTGATTTTATTTAATTGTATTTTCCTCTTTTTTTTACTTGTCAGTATAGCTAAGGTTTTGTCAATTTTATTGATCTGTTCAACGAACCAACTTTCATTTTTGTTAATCTCGCTATTGATTTTTTATTCTCAATTTCATTTTTCTGCTCTAATGTTTATTTCTTTAATTATGCTTGCTTTGATGTTTGTTTGCTGTTATTTTTCTATTTCCTCCAGGTGTGCAGTTAGGGCTTTGATTTTAGCTTTCTTTCCTTTTTAAAGTAAGCATTTACTGCTATAAAGTTCCCTGTAGGCACTGTCTTCACTGCATCCCATAAATTTTGATATGCTGTGTTCTTGTTCTTATTCATCTCAAAATACTTACTGATTTCCCTTGTAATTTCTTCTTTGACCTACTGATTAAAGAGTGTGTTATTTATCTTCCATATATTTGTGGATTTTCCAGTTCTCCACCTGTTATTGATTTCCAGCTTCATTCCACTATGGTCAGAGAAAATTCTTTATATATTTTAATCTTTTTAAATTAGTTGAGACTTGTTTTGTGGCTTAACATAGGGTCTATCCTCAAGAACAATCCATGGGCACTTGAGAATAAAGTATATCCTGCTGTTTTGGGGTGCAATATTCTGTATATATCATTAAGTCTAGTTCATTTATCATATTATTCAAGTTCTCTGTTTCCTTATTGTTCCTTTCTCTGGATGTTCAATCTATTGATGAGAGTAGTGTATTGAATTCTCCAACTATTATTGTAGAGATGTCTACTTCTTTTCTCTTCAGTTTTGCCAGTGATTGCCTCATGTATTTTGGGGTACCATGGTTAGGTGCATAATTATATATGATTGTTATTACTCTTTGGTAGATTTCCCCTTTTGTTAATATATATTTTTCTTTTGTCTCTTATAACTGCTTTTGACTTAAAGTCAATTTTTCCAATATTAGTATAAATACCCCAGCTTTTTTTTTTGGGGGGGGTGTTACTATTTGCATAGAATATCATTTTCCATCCTTTCACTTTTCTACCTATTTGTGTCTCTAGGTCTAAGGTGAATCTCTTGTAAACAACATATATTTGGACCATGCTTTTTTTTTTTTTTTTAAATCAATTCTGCCTATCTGTATCTTTTGATTGGGGAGTTTAATCCATTAACATTCAGTGTTATTACTATAAAGGCAGTACTTACTCTAGCCATTTTGTACTTTGGTTTTTATATGTCATATATATATTTTTTACTTTATATAGTTCATTTTTTTTTGATGTAATCTGACTAGTCCCTTTCTCATTTCTTCTTCTCTAGATTTTAAAATACTTTCTTTTTGGTTACCCTGAGGTTTATATCACACAACCTACATCTATAACCTACTAATTTGAAAAGATACCAACTTAACTTCAATAGCACACACAGTCTTTTTTCCATAACCTTCTTTTTCTCCACTTTTTTTTTTGCCCCAGTTTTTCATTTTATATTTTGCCCATCTGTTATCAGGAAATATGCTTTTTTTCTTGTTCAATTGTATTCTGTTTCTTATATGAATTAAAGAGTAGAGTTGAATTTTGAAAATATAGCACTATAAGGTTTTTGCATTTACCCTTTTAGGTTACCCTTTCTTATGATCTTCATTTATTCACACTACTCCAAGCCACTTCCTGGTCTTTTCCTTTCAACATACAGTTCTCAATTTAATAATTATTGAATGGCAGGTCTCTTGTTGACAGACTCTTTCAGTTTCTCTTTATCTGTGACTATTTTAAACTCTCCCTCATTTTTGAAAGACACTGTTGCCAGATAAAGAATTGGGGGCTGGCAGTTTTTCTCTTTTAGTAACTGAAATACATCAACAGTACCACTGCTTTTTCACCTCCATGGGTTCTGATGAGAAATCAGCACTTAACCATATTGAGTGTCCCTTGTATGTGATGAATCACTTTTCTCTTGCTACTTTCAGAATTTTCTGTCTTTGGTATTTGACATTCAGATTAGTATGTGTCTTGGAGTAGTTCTATTAGGACTTATTCTGTTTAGAGTACATTTTGTTTCTTGGACATGTATATTTATGCCTTTCATTAGAGGTGGGAAGTTTTCGATGATTATTTCTTCAGATAATCTTTCTTCCCCTTTTCCCTTCTCTTTTATTTCTGGGACACCCTTGATGTTTATGTTTGTATGCTTAGTACTATCACTCAAATCCTTCAGACCCTGCTCAATTTTTTCAGTTCTTTTCTCTATCTGTTCTGACTGTATTATTTCAATTTTCCTATCTTCTATTTCACTGATACTTTCTTCTCCTTGTTCAAATTTGCTGTTGTATGCCTCTATCTATTTTTAATCTCTGGTATAATGCCTTTCTTCCCCAGAATTTCTGTTATGTTTCTTTTTATACTTTCACATTCTTCTTTAATGCTCAGACATTGTCTTCTTAATATCCTCTTGTTATGCCTATTTTCCTTCATCTCTTTGAATTGATTTTGGAGACTTCTTTTGAACATTTAAAAAAAATTTATTGAGGTATATCACTCATACATGAACAAAGATAAACAATAAGTGTATAGCAATAGTTGTGAACTTACAAAACAAACATA
Organism: Tolypeutes matacus; assembly: GCA_026826555.1. Taxonomy (NCBI): domain Eukaryota; kingdom Metazoa; phylum Chordata; class Mammalia; order Cingulata; family Chlamyphoridae; genus Tolypeutes; species Tolypeutes matacus. The sequence continues at coordinate 3,870,177 of JAKSZT010054368.1, forward strand.
CATCATTCAGGGCTCTCATACCTCACCCTACCACCAATGCCTTGCATTGTTGTTAAACATTTTTAACTAATCATTAAAGAGCATCCTCAAAATATTACTACTAGCCAAAGTATTTTCCCTCAACCCACCCTACTAATTATTATTTTTATATCACTTATACATGAACACACATAAACAATAAGTGTATAGTGAAAGTTGTGAACTTAGAAAGCAAACATTCATAACATCATACAGGGGTCCCATACATCAACCCTCCACCAACACCTTGCATTGTTGTGAGACATTTGTTACCAATTATGAAAGAATATTATCAAAATCTTACTACTACTTATTGTCCTTACCTTACATTTGGTGTATTTTCCCCCTAACCCACCCTATTATTATTTTTTAAATATATTTTTATGGCAGAAATTGTATACTTACAAAACAATCATGCCCATGTGCAGAATTCCCAAACAACACTGCTCTATCAACCCACCACACCATGGTGGAATATTTGTTACAGATTATGAGATAATATCATCTGATTACCAGGTCTACAGTGTACATTTGGCACACATTTTCCATACTCCCCCAATATCAACACAGTACATCTTTGGCATAGATGCAAGAATATTACATTATTACTGTTAACCACAATCTATAGGTCATTCCAGTTTTATTTTTCCCAAGCTTCTCCACATTCCCACCACCCTGCAATAGTGACGTACATCTGCTCTAGCTCACAAAGGACACTCTTGCATCTGTACCATCAACCACAATTCTCATCCACCTCTGGGTTTACTCTGCTATTCAGTCCCTAGATTATTCTCTATCTTTCTGTCAATTGGCATTCACATCCCTAAACTACCATTATCAGCCACATCCCCATTTATAAGCCAACTGTTGCTCACTATAATGTGTTACCATCAACTCTGTACATTTCCACACTTTTACAGTAAAGCTAATTGAGACTTCTGCATACATTAAATATCAGTAGTCCATCTAAGTCCTCCTCTTTTCTCTGTTAAGAATCCACCACCTACCACCAGGTCTTGAAGATATTTTCCTATATTTTCTTCTAGAAGCTTTATGGTTCTTGCTTTTATATTTAGGTTTTTGATTCATTTTGAGTTAATTTTTGTATAAGGTGTGAGATAAGGATCCTCTTTCCTTCTTTTGCTGTGGATATCCAGTTTTCTCGGCACCAATTTTTGAATGCACTGTTCTGCCCAAGCTGGGTGGGTTTGACAGGCTAGTCAAAAATCACTTGAACATAGATGTGAGGGTCTGTTTTTTAACCATCAATTCGGTTTCATTGGTCTATGTGTCGATCTTTATGTGAGTACCATGCTGTTTTTACCATTGTAGCTAGGTAATATGACTTCAGGTCTGGAAATGAGAGTCCTCCAACTTCACTTTTCCTTTTTAAGATGTTTCTGGCTACTCAGGATCCCTTACCCTTCCAAATAAATTTGATAATTATGCTTTCCATTTATTTAAAGAATTCTGGTGGAATTTTTATTGGGATTACATTGAATCTCTATGTCAATTTGAGTAGAATTGACATCATAATGATATTTAGTTTTCCAATCCATAAGCATGGAATGTTCTTTCAATTATTTAGGTCTTTTTTAAATTTCTTTTAACGATGAGTTGTACTTTTTCTGAATACAAGTGCTTTACATCATTGGTTAAGTTTATTCCTGGATATTTAGGTTTTATCTGTCATATTTTATTTTCACCACTCTTTTTGACACTTTTAGTTACCGTTATTGATTTAATCTTCATTTCTCGACTCTTTTCCAGGTCTCTCTCTCCTTTCTTTACTTTTCAGGCTGTAGCATACTCTATAGTATTTCCTGCAAAGTAGGACTCTTGGTTACAAACTCTCTGTTTCTGTTTATCTGTGAATATTCTAAACTCGCCCTCATTTTTTAAAGACAATCTTGCCAGATATAAGACTCTTGGCTGGAAGTTTTTCTTTCCATATATCATACCACTGTATCCTTACCTCCATGGTTTCTGGTGAGAAATCAGCACTTAATCTTATTGGGTATCTCTTATATGTTGTGCATTGCTTTTCTTTTGCTGCTCTAAGAATTCTCTCTTTGTCTTTGGCATTTGACATTCTGATTAGTATGTGTCTTTGAATTGGTCTATTCAGATTTTTTCAGATGAGAGTATGTCGTGCTTGTTGGACATAGATACCTATATCCTTCAATAGGGTTGGGAAATTTTCTACCATTATTTCTTCAGATATTTCTTCTCCTCCTTTTCCCTTCTCTTCTTTTTCTAAGACACCCATGGCATGTATATTTGCATGTCTTTTGCTGTTGTTTAGTTCCCTGAGACCTTGTTCATGTTTTTCCAATCTTTTCATCATCTGTTCTTTTGTATATTCACTCTCAGAGGCCAGTTCTTTAAGCTCACCAATCCTTTCTTCTGTCTGCTCAAATCTGCTATTATATGATTCTAGTGTATTTTAAATTTCATTGATTGCAGCTTTCATTCCCATAATTTCTGCTATTTTTCTATGTATGCTTTCAAATTCTTCTTTGTGCTCATCCAATGTCTTCTTAATATCCTTAATTTCTTTAGCCTGTCATTGAATTTATTAAGGAGATTTATTTGAACATCTATGATTAGTTGCCTAAACTCCTATATGTCATCTGGTGGCTTATCTTGTTCCTTTAACTGGGCCATATCTTCCTGTTTCTTGGTGTGGATTGTAATTTTTTTTTTTTTTTTTTTTTTTTTTTGGTGTCATGGCATCTGGCTTACTAGAGTATTTATTCTGGGTGCAGTTTTTCTCTTTAGTTTAGGGCTTCCTGCCCTTTCTCCCTTGCTGGTTGTGTAGTAGGAGCCAAGAATATAATTGGTATTATAAGCTGTGGAAGCTCAAGCTGCCCTCATTGCCCCAAGGACCAATGAAGCTTCTCCCAACTTTCTCCTTTGCCAGGGGTAGGAACAGAGCCACAGCTTTGTGGAATAATCCAAGTCATGTAGGCCTAGATTGTAGTTACCCAGAGAGACTGATGAAGCACACCACTTTCTCCCCTGCCTGGGGCGGGGATGGAGCTGCATGTTGGGCAGCAATCAATGCAGTGTAGGTCCAGGATGACCACAGTTGCCCTGGTAGATTTCCAATTATTCAGTCTGTGCCAGCTAAATGTACCTGCAGTTACCTGGATAGGCTGGTGCAAGGCCCACCAGCTTCCTCCCTTCTAGAGGTATGGTTGAAGCCTAGGCTAGGGCTGCAGGCCAATCTGGGTGAAAGAAACCAATCCCTACCATCACTGTGATTTTCAGCAGTCAGTCGGGCTTCCTCTCATGCTGGGAGTGGAGTCAAAATGGCAGCTGCTGGCCTCCTTCTGACTTGGACAGGCTCAAACTTTAGCTGTTACGGTTATAATTTACCCAGCTGAATTTGCTAATCAGTAGCTGAATTTGGCGCTCAACTGTCTCTTCCTCCACCATTTTTGGGAAGTGGAGCTTCCAATTCCAGCCGCGGAACAGCTCTCAAGGTGGCTTGTGCCTCCTGTAGAGGATGGGCAATGGCCTCCGTGGCATGGAGTGCTCTACTTACAAATCTTCTCTGCAGATGGGCAGTCTCCTCCTTCCATTCTTTCAAGGATGTTGCAGGATGCACTTCTGGTCTCCTGGAGCCCCCAAATAAGTGCTCTAGATAGCTCTGGGTGATCTCCCACTGCCCCATAGCAGGAGCTGATTCTAGGAGCTCTTTACTCTGCCGCCATCTTGCTGGTTGTTCCTCGTTTGAACATTTTTGATTAGTTCTTTCAACTTCTGAAGTTTTCATTTGTTTCCTTGACTGAACCATATCTTCCTGTTTCATTGTATGGCTTATAATTTTTGCTGATATATAGGCATCTGAGTTAACTCTAAATGTCAGTTTCTCCCTCTTATCTACAGTTTTTTTGTTGATTGACTTTGTGTTAAGGATCTTCTTTGATACTTGGTCTAACTTATTCTAGATCTTTACAATAGCTTGTGTTTGTTCAGATTTTCTCAACTCTTACTCATCTGATTCTTGCTGTGGTTATGTGGTGCAATTTTTTAATGTTCTACTTTTTGTATAATTATTTCACCTCCAGGAGAGAGCTTTTCTTCTGTTCCTTCTCTAGGAATATTGATCTGTTCTGTTCATTTTTGTGCAGATTTTTTCCCCCAGCTCCTGTGATTTGTTTAAATTCTCTCTGTCAGTCAGGATCCCATTTTCCTTACATTGTTCCGTTGTGGGACCTATCCTATATTACAGCAGTTCAGTTTAAGGCCCCTCCCCCCCTTTTTTTTTTAATGCGGCTTTTCTGCCTCTGGCTTCTTCTTCATTAGGATCTTTCACCCCAGGGAACCTGATGGGGTCAATCCAGAAAGGCTGGTCACTTCTGAAAAGTCTTTTTTATCTTTAGATGTCCAACTGACTGAATCTGGATTTGAGTGCATGCACATTTTTTGCCAGGCTTTCTATCACAGTCTTCCTCATTTTATTTTTATTATCATTATGATTTTTTGTCTTTGGGGGCCCTTTTGTACACAGCACTCCTCAGCAGCTGTGTTCCACTCTGAGACTCTGTGCACTTAGGTCCCTGTGTCTGGATATGCATGGAGTTCTAACTTGCTTGCTCTGAGTCTACAGTCCATGGTGGTGGGTGGGAGCCAGGGCCCTGGTGCCTCTGTGTGACTTACAAGCTGCACAGGACTGAGTGAGGGGGAGGAAAATGGAAATGACTGGCATCAGGATGGAGCTTTCTTACCTGAGATTTGTATGTTTCTTTGAGCATTTGTGGAGTTCCTTCTCCAGTCTCTACCATCCTCCAGAATTCTAAGAACATGGGATTTGTCCTTGATTTGTTAAATCTTTTGGGAGGCTTTTTCAGGGGATATCTTATGTCACCATGTTGATGTGGTCACTTGATCTGTCTCTTCTTGAGCTTCATATGTCTGGAATCAAATATATACTTCTATGATCTGTTTTTTTTCACTTGGCTGGCATAATATATTTTAAGATTCATCCATGTTATTGCACATATTAGCTATGTGTTCCTTTTAATTGTCAAGAAATAGTCATTGTATGACTATATCACAATTTGTTTATTCATTCTGATATTCATACATATTCATCTTATTTCCAATTTTTAGCTATTACATATAAGGCTGCCATGCACATGTGTTTACATGTCTTTATGTGAACACGTGTGGTTTTTTTCTCCCTCTGGCATAAATATCCAGGAGTGCAATTGTCGGATAATCTGGTAAGTGAATGTTTAACTTCATTTTAAAAAATAAAATAAAACGATAAAACAACTGTCAAGCAGTGTCTCAAAATTGTCGTAAAATTTTACATTCACATCAGCAAAGTATGAAAGTCAGTTACTCCACGTCTATGTTACCACTTAATATTATCAGCTTTCTTAAGTTTAGCCATTTTAATAGGTATATAGTGGTCTCAGCATGGTGTTGATTTCTCTACTTATCATAGATTAGATAAGGTTCCCAATGTCATCTTGAGTCAATTTTAGTAATTTACACTTTTCAAGGAATTTGCCTGTTATATCTGGATTCCCAAATATATTGGCATAAAGTTGTTCATAATATTCCTATATTTTTCCTTTAATTTCTGAAATATCTGTAATGATACCTCCTTTGTAATTTCTAATATGGCTAACATGTATCCTCTCTTTTTCTTCATAGTTTGACTAGAAATTTATCAAATTTATTGATCTCTTCAAAGAAACATTTCTTTCCATTTTTATTTTCTCAACTGCTTTGCTGTTTCTTTTTTCCTTCTCATTGATTTTCTCTTTTATTAATGCCCTCTTGTTACTAACTTTGGGTCTAACTTACTTTTTAAATGTGGAACTAAGATAATTAATTTCTCTTCTTTCCTATTTTCCTAGTGTAAGTATTTAATGTTATAAACTTCCCTCTATGTGCTGTTTTAGTTGGATACCACATATTTTGATATTTTGGTGTTGTTAAAATTTTCTTTCAGTTTATATTTTCTAATTTCCCCTGTGCTTTACTTTTAAGTCCAAGTGATATTTAGAAATATATTGTTAATTTTCAAAATTTGAGGATTTCCCAGATTTATTTCTGAAATTGATTCACAATTTAATTCTGTTCAGAAAATAGAGTCTATGTGATTTTAATCCTTTTAAATTTCTTGATAGTTGTTTTATGGATTAGAATTGTTATCTCTTTGTGAATATTCCATGTCTACATGAAAAAGATTGTGTTTTCTGCTATTGTAGTGTGGAATGTCCTATAAATGTTGGACGATTGGGTTACTTACATATTTTGGCAATTATGAAAAATGCCACTCTTAACATTGATGCACACATATTTGTTTACAATTCTTTTGTGTATATATATATCTAGAATATGGTAGTACTCTACACAACTTTCTGAAGAACTGCCAAACTTTCTTCTATAGTGGTTGCATAATTTTACCTTCCCACCAATAATGAACAAGTGTTCTTTTTTCTCCATTTCTCTACATCCTTTCCAATACTTATTATTTTCCTTTATTTATGGTAGCCATTCTAGTTGGTTTTTTTTTTTTTTTTTGGACTTAATATTTTTTATTAAAGAAGTTTGGGGTTTACAGAAAAATCATGCACAAAATACAGGATTCCCATACACCACACCATTGCAAATACCTTACATTTGTATGGAACATTTGTTACAATTGATGAAAGCATATTTATTTTTAATTTTTAAAAATATTTTATTATTTTTTTTTGAATTTTTTATTTTTTATTTTTTAAATCAATTTTATTGATACATATTAATAAAGCAGACAATTCATTCAAAGTGTACAATCAATGGTATTTGAAATAGTCACATAGTTGTGCATTCATCACTTCAGTCATTATTATTTTCATTATTTCAATAATAATAATAATAAACAAAAAACAGACAAACAAGAAAATTCTTCACCTCTCACTCTTTCTATGCTTTCCCTGCTGTGCATAGCTACTATTTCTGGCTATTCCTGCACAATTGTTTCTTTATTATTATGCAGTTTTCTTGAGATATAGTCACATACTATACAATCTATCCAAAGTGTATACTCAATGGCTTTTCATGTAATCAAAATGTTGTGCATTCATCACAAAAAAATTTATAACAATTTCATTACTCTAAGGAGAAAAAACTACAACCCTTAGCAGTCGTTTCCCAGCCCTACATAACCACTAATCTAATTTCATCTTTATAAATTGATTTATATTTACATTTTATATAAATGGAATCATACAATATGAAGTACTTTGCATATAGTTTCTTTCACTTAGCATAATGTTTTTTTGTCTGATATTAACATCTTGTAGTATTAACATACATTTGTTCAGTTTCAAACAAAAATGGTCTTATATGTGCAATTTTACCCACATTCATATTTCACATGTGGTTTTACTATGCTGTACAGTCCCATGTTGCATTTTTAGCTTTTCTTTTCGAAATATACCTGACCTTAGACTTTTCCTTTAAACCACTGTCATACCCATATAATAGTACTGCTAGTTACAAATATTACTGTTGGGCTTTCACCTTTTCTATTCTTATCCAAAGATTAACACATATCTTTTTTTTTTTTTAACCAATTCTGTACAACTTAACCCTCAACTTTCCATTTTCTAAAATCATCCTATTTTCTGGTGACCCATATTCAAGTTATTAACTCCAATGGATTACACATTGTATTTAGTTCATAGTAGAGCAATCATACAGTATTTGTCATTTTGTGTCTGGCTTGTTTCACTCAACATAAAGTCCATCAGGTCCATCCATGTTGTCATATGCTTAACAAATTCATTTCTTACAGCTGCATAATATTCCATCATATGTATACACCACAATTTGTTTATCCATTCATCAGTTGATGGACACCTGGGTTGTTTCCAGCTTTTGTGAATAATGCCATTATGAACATCCATGTGCAGATGTCTGTTCATGTTACTGCTCTCAGTTCATCTGGGTATATACCCATTAGTGGTATTGTCAGGTCACATGGCAAATCTATATTCAACTTCTTTAGGATCTGCCAAACAGTCCTCCAAAGTGGCTATATCATTTCTACATTCCCACCAACAGTGAATAAGTGTTCCTATCTCTCCACAGCCATCCAACACTTGTAGTTCTCTATCTTTTTAATGGTGGCCATTCAAATAGGTATGAAATGATGTCTCATTGTAGCTTTGATTTGCATTTCCCTAATTGCTATTGATATTGAACATTTTTCTCATGTGATTTTTTGCCATTTGTATTTCTTCTTTGGACAAAGAAATACAAATGTCTATTCAAGTCTTTTGCCTGATTTCTAAAATCAGGTTGTTTGTCTTTTTATTGTTGACTTGTAGCATCTCTTTCGATATCATGTATATTAAACTTTTATTGGATATATGATTTCCAAGTATTTTATCCCATTGAGTCAGCTGCCTTTTCACCCTTTTGACAAAGTCCTGTGAGTGCAAAAGTGTTTAATTTTGAGGAGGTCTCATTTATCTATTCTTCCTTTTGTTGCTCGTGCTTTAGGTGTGAGATCCAAGAAACCACCACCTACTACAAGGTCTTTTAGATGCTTTTCTACATATTCTTCTAATAGTTTTATGGTCCTGGCTTCTACATTTAGGTCTTTTATCCATTTTGAATTGATTCTTGTATAGGGGGTGAGATAGGGTTCCTCTTTCATTCTTTTGGTTATGGATATCCAGTTCTCCCAGCACCATGTGTTGAAGAGGCTGTTTTGTACCATTAGCATGGCTTTGGTAGGTTTGTCAAAAACTATTTGGCCATAGAGGTGAGAGTTTATTTCTGGCCCCTTAATTCTATTCTACTGATTGAGGTGTCTATCTTTATGGCAATACCATGGTGTTTGGATCACTGTAGCTTTGTAATATGTTTCAAGATCAGTCAATTAAATTCCTCCCACATCACTCTTTTTTTTAAGAATGCTTTTGGCTATTCAAGTACACTTTCCCTTCCAAATCAATTTGGTAATTGCCTTATCTATTTCTGTAAAGTAGGCTGTTGGAATTTTAATTGGTATTGCATTGAATCTATAAATCAATTTGGGCAGGATTGACATCTTCACAATATTTAGTCTTCCAATCCATGAACATGGAATGTCTTTCCATTTGTTTAGGTCTTCATTGGTTTCTTTTAGCACTATTTTGTAGTTTTCTGAATATAGATCATGTACTTCCTTGGTTAAATTGATTCCTAATTATTTGAGTCTTTTTGTTGCTATTGTGTATTGATTTTTCCCCCTGATTTCTTTCTCAGATTGTTCAGTACTAGTGTACAGAAGCGTTATTGATTTCTACATTTTGATCTTGTGTTCTGGCACTTTGCTTAACTCATTTATTTGCTCAAGTATCTTTGTTGTAGACATTTCAGAATTTTCTAAATATAGGATCATAGCATACATGAATAGTGATAGTTTTACTTCTGCTTTTCCATTTTGGATACCTTTTATTTTTATTTTTTGTTGTATATTTGCTCTAGCTAGAACTTCTAGGACAATGTCAAATAACAATGGTGACAGTGGGCATCCTTGTCTTGTTCCCAATCTTAGAGGGGAAGCTTTCTTCCATTCACCATTGAATATGATGTTGGCTGTGGTTTCTTATATATGCCCATTATCAAATTGAAGAATTTTCCTCCTACTCCTATCTTTTAAAGTTTTTTTTTTTTTTAATCAAGAAAGGAGGCTGGATTTTGTCAAGTGCTTATTATGCAGTGATTGAAATGATCATGTGTTTTTTTTCCTTCAATCTTTTAATGTGGTATATTACATTAAATGATTTTCTTATGTTGACACATCCTTGCATACCTGGAATAAATCCCACTTGGTCTTGATGTATAAGCCTTTTGATATGATGCTGGGATCTATTTCCAAGTATTTTGTTTAGAATTTCTGCATCTATGTTCATTAGAGAGATTGGTCTGTAATTTTCTTTTCTTGTAGGGTCTTTATATGGCTGTGGTATTAAGATGATGTTGGCTTCATAAAATGTGTTGGGTAATTTTTCTTCCTCTTCAATTTTTTTTGGAAGAGTTTAAACAGGATTGGTGTTAATTCTTCTCAAAATGCTGGTAGAATTCACTTGGAAAGGCATCTGCTACTGGTCTTTTCTTTGATGACTGATTCATTCTCCTTAAATGTGATTAGTTTGTTAAATTCTTGTATTTCTTATAGTGTCAGTGTCAGTTGTTTGTGCATTTCTAGGAATTTGTCCATTTCAACTAGGTTGTCTAGTTTGTTGGCATACAGTTTCTCATCATATCCTCTTAAGATCCTTTTTATTTCTGTGGGGTCTGTCATTACTTCCTCCTTTTCATTTCTGATTTTATTTGCATCTTCTCTCTTTTTTTCTTTGTTAGTCTAGCTAAGGGTTTGTCAATATTATTGATTTCAAAGAACCAGCTTTTGGTTTTGTTGATTTTCTCTATTGTTTTTGTTGTTGTTCTCCATTTCATTTATTTCTGCTCTAATCTTTATTATTTCTTTCCTTCTGCTTGCTTTGGTAATGGTGTACTGTTCTTTTTCTAGTTTCTCCAGTTGTTCAGTTAGATCTTTAATTTTAGCTCTTTTTTACTATAGGCATTTAGGGCTATAAATTTCCCTCTCAGGACTGCCTTCACTGTATTACATAAGTTCTGGTAAATTGTGTTCTCATTTTCATTCATCTCAATATGGTCACTAATTTCACTTACAATTTCTTCTTTGACCCACTGATTATTTAGGAGTATGTTGTTCAGCAGCCACACATTTGCAAATTTACCTCTTTCCCATTTATTACTGATTTCCAGTTTCATTCCACTATGATCGAAGAAGGTGCTTTGTATATTTTCAATCTTTTTATATTTATTGAGACCCCATTGCCACTTAACATGTGGCTTATCCTGGATAAGCATCCATGAGGACTTGAGAAGAATGTATAACCTGCTGAGTTTGCCTGCAGTGTTCTGCATATGTCTGTTAGGTCTGTCTAGTTTATCATATTGTTCAAGTTCTTTGTTTCCTTGTTGATCTCTGTCTAGTTGTTGTCCATTTTTATAATTGTACTATTAACTAAAGTCTATGGTTTAATTTAGGGTCCACTGTTTGTGTAGTGTAGTTCCATGAATTTTTTGAAAATTTTATTCTTTTATCATATAAACAATCGAATGTTTCCCCTTTTAATCACATTCAAATACATACTTCAGAGCTGTTAACTATGTTTATAATATTGTGCTATCATCACCATCATCAATTATTAATTACTAATGATTTGTATTTCTCTATTGGCTAATGATATTGAGCATCTTTTCATGTGCCTTTTGGCCATTTTTGTATCTTCTTTGGAGAAATGTCTATACAAGTCCTGCCCATTTTTTTCAATGGATTTTTTTTTGTCGTTTTGATGTTAACTAATAGGATTTTAAAAAAATATTCTGGTTATTAAACCCTTATTAGTTTCTGATTTCCAAATGTTTTCTCCCATTCTGTAAGTTGGTATTTTACTTTCATAATGGAGTCCTTTGAAACACAAAAGCTTTTAATTTTGATGAAGTTCCATTTAGTATTTCTTTCTTTTATTGCTCATGATTTGGAAGTAAAGTCTAGGAAACCATTGCCTAACACACAGTCCTGAAAATGTTTCCCTATTTTTCCTCTAGGAGTTTTATAGTTTTGATTCTTACATTTAGATCTTTGATCCATTTAAGTTGATTTTTAATAAGGTGTTAGATAGGGCCAACCTTCATTCTTTTGCACATGGATATCCAACTTTCCCATCACCATTTTTTGAAAAGACTATTCCTTCACAAATGAGTGGATATGTCACCCTTGTCAAAAATCAATTATCTAGTACATGCTGGACATTCAGAGGAAGAACATGCTCTGTGTGAGCCAAACAAGTAAATATATGATTAAAACCATCATTATAAATGCTGTTTGTTGGCAGCATAAAGTGGGAGGAACTGTCAGCAACCTTGCCCCCTCCTTTACTTGGTTATCTCTAAGATAGGTGTCAGGTTTTTCTTTATGTACATAGAGGCTTAGCTGTTAAGCATGCATTTATTTACAATGGTCATATCTTTCTGAGTTATTGACCCTTTTATTATTATGTAATGTTAGATTTAGGAATTGTAATTGAAAAATAAGAAAATATATATACCATTTTATCACATTCTACTTCAAATCAATGCTAAATTAATTTCAGAAAAATATAGAAAATTTGCTCAAATGTACCTCCATGTCTTCCCCCATTTCTGGATGCCATTCTTAATATATATTACCTCTGTGTATGTTATAAAGGTACCATATAAATGTATAATTGTTGCTTTATACACTCTTATGTCTTTAAAGAAGTTAAGACAAGAAATGAGAAAAATATATATCTATATAACATTTTATATTAATCCCCCCCCCAAAAAAATCAATTATCCATAAATAAAAATGTTTATTTCTGAACTCTAAAGTTTATTTCATTGGTCTATATGTTGCTACTTGTACCAGTACCATGCTATTTTGATTACTGTAGCTTTGTAATAAAGATTTAAAATTGGGAAGTGTGAGTCCTCCAACTTCATTCTTCTTTTTTTAAGAGGCCTTTGGCTATTTGGGGCCCCTTACCTTGACATCTTTCCTCTCTTTGAATGTAAGTATTTAGAACTATAAATTTTCCTCTCAGTACTGCCTTTGCTGCATCCCATAAGTTTTGGTATGTTGTGTTTTCATTTTCATTCACCTCAATACCTTTCCTAATTTCCCCTGTGATTTCTTCTTTGATGCATTGGTTGTTTATGAGTGTGTTATTTAATTTCCACATATTCATAAATTTTACAGTTCTATTTTTGTTATTTATTTTTAGCTTCATTCCTATCTTGTGAGAGAAGATACATTGTATGATTTCTATATTTTTGAATTTAATGAAATTTGTTTTGTGTCCTAACATATGGTCTATACTGGAGAATGATCCATGTGCACTATGAAAAGAATACAGATTCTTTTACTGTTGAGTGAAGTGTTATCTATATCTATTAGGTCCAGTTGGTTTAAAATATTGTTCAAGTCTTCTATTTCCTTATTGATCTTCTGTCTAGATGTCCTATCCATTACTGAAAGTAGCATATTGACATTTTCTACTATCAATGTGTAACTGTCTATTTCTTCATTCAGATCTGTCAATATTTGCTTCATATATTTTGGGGCTTTGCCATTAGGTGCATATATATTTGTAATTATTATGTCTTCTTGTGGAATTGACTCTTTTATCAATATGTAGTGTTCATCTTTGCCCCTTGTAACAGTTTTTGGCTTATATTTTATTATATCTGACATTCATATAGTTATCCTAGCTCTCATTTGGTTACTACTTTCATGGTATGTAATTTTTCCATTCTTTTACTTGTAACCTACTTATATTTTTGAATTTATGGTGAGTCTCTTACAAACAGCACATAATTGGGTCATGCTTCCTGTCCATTCTGCCAATCTCTCTGCCTTTTGAATAGATATTCTGACTGGTTTACATTTAAAGTAATTACTAATCATGTAAGACTCTTATTCCATTTTGCTGTTTTGTCTTTGTAAGTCTTTGACCATTTTTGTCCTTAATTTCTTTGATTATTTCCTACTTCCATATTTACCTGACTTTTTATAGTGTATCATTTGAGTCTCTTCTCATTTCCCTCTTGATATATATTTCAGATATTTTCTTTGTGAGTACCATGGGTCTTAAATTTAACTTTCTAACTCTATAACAACCACATTTGATTTGATATCAACTTATCATCAATAACGTACAGAAACACTATTCCTATACCCTCCCCTTCCCCGTCTTTTTGTTGTACAAGTTGCATATTATATTTTTATGAAGTGTATGTCTGAAACATAGATTTATCTTTTCTTTTTGTGCATTTGTATTTTAGAATCTGTAAGTGGTAAAAAGTGGAGTTACATACTTAATATACAATAAAATAGTACTGGAATTTATAATTACTCACATGGTTACCTTTACCAGATGCCTTTATTTCTTTATGTTACATTGATCCACAATCTAGTGTCCTTTCCTTTCAGTCTGAGAGCTCTGTTTAGCATTGTTTGTAGGGCAGGTCTAGTGATGATGAGCTCCCTAGATTTTTGTTTATAAGGGAATGTCTTAACTTCCCCTCATTTTTGAAAGCCAGTCTTGACAGATATACGATTCTTGTTTTGCAGTTGTTTTCTTTCAGTATTTTAAATATTCCATCCCACCGAATTCTTGCTTTCAACCTTTCTGATGAGAAATAAACATTTAAAGTTATTGGGACTTCTTGTACAAAACATGTTGTATTTCTCTTGCAGCTTTTTGAAAGCTGTCCTTCTGTTTGACATTCAATAGTTTGACTACAATGTGTCTGAGTATAGTCTCTTTGAGTTTATCTTGTTTGGGGTTCATTGTGATAATTGAATGTGCATATTTATATCTTTCATTAAATTTTGGAATTCTATTGCCATTATTTCTTTGACTATCTCTTCTGTTTCTTTCTCTTTCTTCTCCTTCTGGGACTCTCCTACTGCATATGCTTGATGGTGCCCACAGGTTTGTTAGGCTCTGTTCACTTTTTTAAATTCTTTTTTCTTTCACCTCCTCATTTTGAATCATTTCTTCTTTTCAAATTTCCTAATTCTTTCTTCTTTCAGCTCAATCTGCTTTTCAAACCCTCCAGAGAATTTTTCGTTTCAGTTACTTTGGTCTTCAACCCCAGGATTTCTGTTTGTTTCCTTTATTAAAATTTTTAGCCCTTTATTGAGATTCTCATATTGTGCCTAAATTGTATTCATGGTATACATTTGTTATTTGTCTTTGTTTTCCTTTATTTCCTTGAGCATATTGATGATTTTTTAAAAAAGTCTTTGTCCAGTATATCTAAAGTCTATTCCTTTGCATAGATGGTTTCTGGATTTTCATCTTTTTCCTTTGAATGGGCCACCATTTCCCGTTTCTTTGTTTGTCTTGTGATATTTTTTTAACACTGTATATTTTAATATTTTAAAGCGTTAACCCTGAGATTTGGTCCTGAGATGTCTGTTATTTAAGTTCATATCCAGCTAATTATATGGCAGAGCTTTCCTTGAGTGCCAAGAACTAAGAAAGGCAAACAAAACAATGCAAAAACACATTTACAGTCTTTGCAAATTGACTCTTTTTTGACTGGTGGTCTTCTTTAGAGTTTAGCCCTTGAATCAAAAGGATCACTCCGAAGTGAATGTGAAGTGCAGTGTCCTCTCAATCTTAGCAGAATCAGTGAGGAAACTGTTCCTTGTCCTGGGCTTGTGCTTACTCTTGGCATTAGGAATTCCCCTGTTTACCAGAATTTGAATGCCCCTTCAATTCCCTATGAAATAGATTTTTCTCCTTCCCCAGTGCTCTATTGTATGACTCAGTGCAGGTAATCATTTGCCCCAGGTTGTTTTGACTTAATTCTTTCTTATATTGCTTAAGCTGTCTGCAAGTTGCTTCTGCCTGTAGGAGAATTCTGGAGGGGTGAACCTGAGACAAGTTTCCTGGTTCAGTATTTCAGGCTGCCAGATTAGCACCAACATACAGGCACTCCAGGAATAGTAGTTTCTCTGTTCCTTCCCAAACAGATCAAGGGACAGCACAGGCTATCTCCACACTGCACGGGGGTGTGGTGGTGGGAGGGTATGGAGGGACTAGCAAGGTCACCACGAGTTTCGCCTAAATTTTTTAAAAGCTCTCTTTTCTTGATTTGGCACTTGACCAGTTACTGCAACATTATAAATGTTTTCTGGTGTTTTGAGGAAGATGGCTGTAGCAGTCTGGCAGTTTGATATAGTTATGAATTCCAAAAATAGATATTGGATTATGCTTGTAAACTGGTCTGTTCATCTGAGCATGATTCAGTTGTGATTGGGGCTTTGATTGGGCCACATCAGTAGGGTGCTGAGCCCCGCCCCTTGGTGGGTGGGGGATCAAAGATAAAAGATATGGCAAAGGACAGATTTGGAGTTTTTTTGAGTTGTTCTGATGCTGAGTTTTAATGCTGGAGCCCGGGGAAGTAAGCACACAGAGGAGCTTGGTCGTGAGGAATGAGAGAAGGCCCTGGGGAAAAGAGACAGAGCCGTTTGCCTGACAGTTCACAGCTGGCCTTGTGGAGAGAAGCAAAGCCTAGAGAGCCTCATAGTCTACAGCTGACCTTGTGGAGGAAACAGAGGAGCTGAGCTTGGAGAGAAATGGAGCCCTGGGAAGAGAGGAACCCAAGAAGCCTGAACCCTGGCAAATGTCGGCAGCTACCTTGCTCCAGTATGTGGCAATGGTCTTTGGTGAAGGAAGAAACTTGTGCTTTATGGCCTGGTATCTGTGGGCTTCTACCCCAAATAAATACCCTTTATGAAAACCAACCAATTATTGGTATTTCGCCTCAGCACCCCTTTGGCTAACTAATACAATGGTGCTGACAGTTGTTGAAAGATTCTTCGAGGGCATGGAATCCTAGATTGTCCTACATTGCCATTTTGGTCAACTGAAAATGTCTATTTCGTCTTTTAATTCTGTAATTTTTGTCTCATGTGTTTTGTAGCTCTGCTTTTAGGAAAATAAAAAAAGTATATAAGTTGTTATTACTTTGTCTTGCACTAATCTTTCTCTGTTATGAAATATCCATCTTACCTCTAGTAAAACTCTTTGTCTTAAAGCCCATTTTATCTATTATTATACTTACTCCCACTCTCTTATGCTTGCTATTTACATAGCATATCTTTTCTTCTATATTTTTATCATCACATAATTATGTCTTTGAATTTAAAGTGCAGCTTTCTAGGTATCTTCCAGTGGATCTTTCTTTTTAAAATCTATTCTTACCACCTTTGCCACTTCATTGGTGTGTTTAATCTGTCAGTGGACAGATTAATTGTCCATGTAATTATTTGTGTTAGTTTGAATCTTTTATGTGGATCCCAGAAAATTTTGCTTTTAAATTTGTCCATGTTTAATCCTCTTGGGTTTTTTGTCTGTCGTTGTTTATTATTATTATTGAAATTATGAAAATGCTCTAATAATGATTGAAGTGATAAATGCACAACTATGTGATTATACCAAATACTATTGATTGTACACTTTGGATAAATTGTATGCTTTATTAATATGTATCAATAAAATTGATTTGTTTTAAAAAATTGGTCCAATCCTTTGATTGGATCAAATTCAATTGGGAGCCTTTGATTGGAGTATTTCAATGAGGCATGACTAAGGGTGGGCCGTGGCCCTCTTTCTGAAATCTTTTATAAATGGGAGAAACATGCAGAGACAGACAGAGAAAGAGAGCTGCCATTTTACCCTGCTATGTGAGGGCAGATGCCAAGATCACCTGCAGCCTCAGAAAGACAGAGAAACCCTGAGTGGCTAAGAAAGAGGCCAGAGGCTGGAATCCATGAAGCAGTCTAAAGCTGAAGCAATGAGGCCAGTCAGAGAGGGGATAGATGAACCATATGTCTGATTTCCCACTGCTGAACTCATGGAGAAAGTGATCCTGGAGAAGAAGGCAGAGATAGGCCAACATTGTGCCTTGCCATGTGGCAGGAGTTCAGGATTACCAGCTGTTGACCTTTGGTGAAACAGCATCTCTGATGAGAACTTAAGACGTTTTCACAGCCTCAGAAATATAAGATTTTTTTTTAAAAAAGATTTTATTTATTTATTCATTTATCCCCCCCTTGCTGCTTGTGCTCGCTGGGTCAGCTAACCATGCCGTGCGGGCGGGCTTGCCTTCACCAGGAGGCCCCGGGAACCGAACCCGGGGCCTCCCATATGGTAAACGGGAGCCCTACTGATTGAGCCACAGCCGCTTCCTGAAATATAAGATTTTAATGTAATAAATTCCCATTTTAAAAGGCAACCCATTTCTGGTATTTTGCATTGTCAGCCTTTAACAAACATTATTGATATATTTGGATTTAAATCTGAGATTTTGCTATTCATTTTCTATTTGTTCCATTTTTGTTCTTTTCTTTTTTCACAGCCTTTTTTTGTGGGAAACAAACATTTTTAGCAAACGATTTTAATTCCAAGGTTCATATTTTATTTCTGCTTCTTTGCATTATTTTTAGTGTATACACAAGGGATTAAAATATGAATTTTAAAATATCACAACAAAGCTAAGACTAATGATGAATTATTTATGGTAAAATGTGGGAAACTTGCACCAGTATAGTTCCACACCTCCTTGCTTTGTGTTAATTTTCATATATGTGATATCTATATACATTATAAACCCATCAATATAGCCTTAACTTAAACAGTCAATAAATTTGATTTAATGTCAATAAATTTGAAATAAATTAAGAGAAGAAATGTGAAAATATATTATAATTGTTTATTGACACACATTTAGCATTTATAATGCTCTTCATATTTTAACATTGATAACTATATTACCATCTGGTATTATTTTCCTTTAGCTTGAGTTCTAGTGATGTGGAAATGTCTTTAATTTCTCTTCTTCTTGAAGGATAGTTTTGTTATGCATAGAATTTTTAGTTTACAATTTTCCTTTTATTTTTCTGTTTTGGAGAGCACACTCTGTATGATTTTAATTCTTTTAAATTTATAGAGCTTTATTAAGTGTCTTCAGTCCTTCATTGTTTCACATGTTATTCTTCACCTGAATGTAATTTGTCATTTTTCTCTTGCTGCCCTCACGATTTCTTTATTTTTGGATTTCAGCAGTTTCACTATGAGGCTCTAGTGTGGTGATTTTTGAGTTTTGCATTTATCTTCCTTGAGGTTTTTTGAGCATTTCAGGTCTATAACTTGATTTTTTTTCTGTCCCTTTATATTTCCCTTTAGAAGTCCAAAAGCACAGATAATGGCATTCTTGATATTGTTGGATAGATATCCATGGCTCTGTTATTTTTTTTCCTTCAACTTTTCCCCCTCTCTCTCTTGTTTGGACTATATAATTTATTATATATATATATATATATATATATATATATATATATTTACTGATTTTTTCCTCTGCCACTTCAAGCATGTTGGTGAACCCATCTACTGGAGTTTTAACTATTATATTTTTCAACTTTAAAATTCCTATTTTTTTTTTTTTTATGATTTCCATTTTGTTGTTGAAATTTTCTATCTGGTCATTTACTGTTACCATATTTTTCTTGAATTCTTTGAACACACTTTTAAAAATTCATTGACCATATTCCTGTGTATGACTCACATTTCCTCATTTCTTTGCACATTTAGTAAGTTTTTGGTTGGAAAATATAGGAATACTAGGTATTTTGTTTTCTTATTCCCACTATTATTATTATTATCACTGTTTTATTGTAATTGGAAATTAGCTAGTCTGACTCAAGCTGTGGAATCTGTCTCCCCCACATATGCACCTACTGATTGCTTAGCTCAGTTTTGTTTTCAAATTGTTTTAATACTATTACTTTTTAGCTTGGCCCCCTGGTTCTCTTACCTTAAATGCACAGATTAGCTGTCAGCCTATTATTTCAGAGAGATTTCACTCAGCTCATACCCCGTGTCTCAGTCAGAGGATCAGTAACCCAAAAGTCTCATGACAAGTAGTTCTGCCTTCAAGGATAAAACCTCTCTCCCATGTATAGGTAAGCAGTCAAGTAATGATGTGTGTAGAATTTATTAATAGATTTTGACTTCAGGCCCTACTGTAACTTACTTGTTTCCAAAGATCCCCCTTAAATTTTCAGCTGTTTTGCCATTCCTATCCCCAAGCTCTGCTTTCTGTCATTTCTGACCTATTCAGCTGCATTTTCAATACCCCCAGGCAAGAAACCCATTAACTTCCTGTTCCTCCATGAAGTAGTAACATTCTTTTCTCATTAATCTCTTTAAAAATAACCTCTTGCTTTTTTATTTAAAGTAGATTAGTTGCAATTAGAATATGTTTGTGTCTTACTTTTGCATCGAATCTGACAATCCTTTATTGGAGTGTTTATTACATTGCATCTGCATGGGCTGATATTTCTCCTGGTATGAATCACATGTTCCCAATTCATAGCATGTTTAGAAATTTTTTATTACATGCAATAGCTTGTGGATATTAAATTATTAAAGTTCTGAAAACTTTTGCTCATTTGTTTGTTTTTCTTCAAGTAGTGCTTTGTGCTATTATAGCATGTAGTTGATTTCCTTGCAAATTAATATTATTCTGTCAAGGTTTACTTTAAAGTTTTGCTAGGGTGGGTCTAGAATAGGATTCACTCTAGAGTTTCCACTGAATCCATGAGGATGATGGGTGAAGTCTCTGCACTCTGATTGGCCAAAACTGAAATGTATCTCTATCCTGTGTGATCTCAATTCTGAACTTACCTATCCGTAGTCCATTTTTGCCCAGTCTTGTGAAATGTCATCATAGGAATATACATCCTAAATACTCAGCTGTTGTCCAACATCTGAAAATATTTCACATATTTTTCTCACAGTCTAGGTCCTTATAGCAACAGAGAATAAATTCTTCTTATTATTCCATAATGCCTAGATGTAGAAAACTCAGGAAATGGGGTTTGAAACTATAGTATTATAGTATTTTCATTCATATCAGGGTCGAATGTTAAAATATCTTGATATGAAACTGTGCTGGTAAATATGAGGGGAAAAAGCACCTTAATGCAATATTTGGGGATGTGAAAATTAGTATATTCTCTATGAAGAGTAATTTAAAATGCTTATCAAAATGAAAATAAATATATTCCATTTCTAGAAATTTATTGTACAGATTTACTTACATATATTAAAATAGCATATGCCTAAGGATATTTAATTCTGCATTTCCATAACAGCAACATAGAGGAAGAAATTTAAATGTCCATCAATGGGACTTTTCAATTAGATAATGGTAGATTCATGCAATGAATTGGCATGCAGATATTAAGAATAATAAGTTAAAAAAATAATAAGTCATCTATCTGTAGGTTCAAATATTTAGGGGGAGGTAAGATAAGCAAGATGTCACACAATATGTAAAACATGACACTCTATATGATATAATACATACACTCACCCTCAAGAAACAGAAAGGTTTAGAGTAAAAAGTAATCCCTGACTATGAAACATTTTTGGAACAACAATATGCCTATTGTTAGGGATTATTTTTTTAAATGTAAACCTTTTTTCTACTTTAGCACTATGTACCATGTCCTGCACTAAATATGGTTGTGTGTATAATTTATGAAATTTATTCATTTGATGATATGCTAAAGACAAATTAGAGAATATAGTATTAGCCTAGAGCAATGCCTGATACTTAAAAAACTTGTTGAAACAATGAGTAAACTATAGTGATAAGAAAGTTGTTTTGAGGTTATTCTAATAACCTAAGATTGGGGCAAATGTGAGGAATATTTCAACAATAAGTCTGGGTGCTCAGGAGGGTTCTTCCATTAAATAGGTTCACACTCAAGGGCTAGACGGTTTGTTGAATAAGATGATTTTGTTTGAAATGTATGACTGTAAGGTACTCATGGGAAATTCAGATAAAATGACTAAAAAGATAGAAATTTAGATATAGAGCTCAGGAAAGAAATTGGAAACATAAATACTAGATTTTACAGCTTACTGAATATATGCTACTTGAAGCTACAAAGAATGGAAGAATTCCCAGGGTAAGTATGTAGAATGAATCCCCTAAAGAGTTGAATACAAATATGGGATTCAGTAATATGTGAATTAGTTGAGGAACACAAAAAATACATATAATACTTGCATAGAAAATAATAAATTTTGAAAAAGAACCAAGTGAATGTGGTTATGTCATAGAAATTACTACCATATTCCATATCTTTCCTTCCAGCTTGGGCAATGTGAATAGTTCTGAACAATGAGTTGTAAGAAGTAAAATGTGTTAATACTGGAAAGAAGCATTTGTTTCCTAATGGGCAACTTGCTCTTTACTTCTGCTTTGTTCTGGTGATGGAAGTTTTTCAATATTAATTGGATCACTGAGACACTGAAAGTAGAACAGTTGCCCCAGAGAATTACCTGGACCTTCTATAGAATCTGGTGAATGAGAAATAATTTTTTATTGTGTTAAGTCCTTATAGTTATAGGTTCATTTATTATTAATCTTAACCATCCTAACACAAACATCAATGTTCATCTTCTCCAACAATTGTTTTAGTTGTGAGCATTGAATTTACTCCATTTCTTTCAAGCAGTAAAGGAATTTATTCAAAGATATTAGTAAAAGCACAGAAACTTCTGTAGTGCCTGAGAGTAG
Source organism: Tolypeutes matacus (assembly GCA_026826555.1). Taxonomy (NCBI): domain Eukaryota; kingdom Metazoa; phylum Chordata; class Mammalia; order Cingulata; family Chlamyphoridae; genus Tolypeutes; species Tolypeutes matacus. The sequence goes on from JAKSZT010054368.1 coordinate 3,892,422, forward strand.
GGCATTGAAGATATGAACTTAGAAGAACATTTAAATCACAGCACAATGGTTGATCCAGCAGGGACAAAATTGCCATCAGGGATGTTCAGCTAAAACATTGAATATCACACTGATGATGTTTCTCTGTGAATTATGTGTCCATATTCTTAACCCATTTCTAATGTGTTGTTGGTATTTTTCTTATTGATTTCTGTATGTTAAAGAAATGATCTCTTTATGCTACACAATGTAAATAGTTTCCCAAAGCTTTTAGTTTTCTTTAGATTTGCTTATTATACTGTCACAAACTGCTTTGTTTTGCTTTTTGTTTGACCACAAAGATTTTTGCTATTATTAATTCATCAATATCTTCTTCTTAGAGATTTTCACCACTGTGAGTGAGATTTAAAAGAAAATGATCCTATCTTTGTTTTTCATTCTTTGTGGGTTTTATTTTTTTCAAACTTTATTTCAAATTCAAAAAATAAAATAACAGACAAAGGCAGCTCAACAAGTTATGGAAGCATTACCCCTAAAAATATTCTGCTCAGGTACTTTTACCTCATCTAATTCCAACAACTAAATCAGGTGTTCCTCCAGTGTTCAAAAATGTATACAGATGAACACAGATTTGTTAAATGGCGTAATCAAGGTATCCTTATTAATGAAAGCAAATAAAGAAGAGAAAAAATGCTTAATCATATTTATATCTCACAAAACCAAACTCCATATTCTTTTTTTACCTTTAGCATTAATATAGTACCTTCTTTGCCTTTGCTATAAAAACATTACAATGTTGTTAACTATAGTCTATAAATTACATTGGCTATGTTTTCCCATGTATCATCACGTTCTTAACACCTTGTAGTAGAAGAACATTCGGTATTTATATTATTAACACAATCCTCATCTACTACCAAAATCATTATTATACATTTCCTATATTATCCTCCAGCTATCCTCCAACTAGCATTAACCTTCCTAGACTATTTGTTTCAGCCACAATCACATCCATAAATCAACAGTATTTGTTACACTTATTAGAATGTGTTACCATCAAGTCCATCCATTACTAAACATGTATAATTGACTTTATTAAACATTCAAGATACATCCAGTATCATCTAACCCTTCTCCAACCCACATTTTGTCTCCCACCAATCTACATGTCATAGCCCAATTCCACAAGTCTACTCATTGCATTTAGTTCATATCATTGAGACCATACAATATTCGTCCTTTTGTGCCTGTCTTATTTCGCTCCACATAAGGTCTTCAAGGTTCTTCCATGTTGTTATGTGCTTCCCTAACTTACTTCTTCTTACATCTGAATAGTATTCCATTGTATGTATATACCACATCTTGTTTATCCATTCATCAGTTGATGGACTCTTAGGTTGTTTCCATCTTTTAGCAATTGTGAATAATGCTGTTATGAACATTGGTGTGCAAATATCTGTTTACATTCTTTTTTTTTTCTCCCAAATGTTTTATTCATTTTTTTAATGTACATTTTTATTTTTTATTTTTTTAGAAGAAAATTAGATAACATAAATGTTACACAAAAATATAGGGGATTCCCATATGTCCTGCTCCCTAGCCCTCCCACATTTTCCCACATCAACATCATCCTTCGTTAGTGTGGTACATTTGCCACAATTGATGAACACATCTTGGAGCATTGCCACTAAGCAAAGATTATAGTTTACAATGTAGTTTATACTCTCTCCCGCACATTTTGCAAAGTTATTACAAGATATACAATGGCCTGTATCTGTCATTGTAATGTAATTCAGGATAATTCCCAAGTCCCATAAATGCCCCCAAATTACACCCATTTTTTCCTTTCCCTCCCCTCAGAACCTCCAGTGGCCATTGCCTCCACATCCATGATGAAAGTTCTTCCATTGCTAGGATCACAAGTCTACAGTAGAACAACTGTCAGTCTAGTTTAGTCCATTATCCATTCTCCAATCCTGAGGATTCTGTGATGGTGATGCCCACATCATCTCAAATTGAGAGGGGGCTTATATCACTTGGGTCAGATGGATGGGACTTTCTTGTTTGCAATTGCAGGCTCTCTCTGTTCCTTGAGATGGTCCTCGTCAGTCAGCATCTCCTTATTAGTTGTCCTAAGTGAGTCCAAAGAACTGATGTTGCAAGTGTGTTGAGATTCAGGGCCCAACTGGCACATGGACAGCCTAAAGGTTAAGTCTCTTGGACATACAGCTATCAACTCTAATACTAAATATAGGTTCAAATAGTACGGCAGCAAAGCTATGTGTAGGGAAAACACACCTGGGTCCAACTCTACCACACTGGGGAGCATAAATTCCAAAGAAGGCCCGCTGGTAGGGCACCAAACTCCTGAGCTGTCTGCCCTGCCGATAGTGCCTGGATGTCTCCAGAGTCCTCAGGAGCCCCACTATTTGAGGTAATATTTACTGTGGCAGTCAATGAGTTCCTGCTGTGATGTGCATAAGCATAACCTCTGAAATGACCTCCTGACTCACGTTAAAGTATCTTAGCCATATCAACTCATTTGTCTTTACTCTTTCCCCCTTTTGGTCAAGGTCCTTTTCCAGTTGCATTGCTAGTTGGTTCTTGATAGTAATCTCTCAGTGCCCAGGAGTCATGTCCAACACTGGGGAGAAGAAAATGCATTTATATGCTGAGTTTTCACTTAGAGAGAGGCCACATTTGAGCAACAAGGAGGCTCTCAGGACGTAATTCTTAGGCACCCTATAATACTATGCTGTTTCAATTTCAAAAGTAAAGGTTCATAAGTACAGTCATCACAATCAAGGGCTGTCAATGGTACATCCTACTTCAGTAGTCACTGCCCCTGTACTCAGGGGATTCTTGCTATCCCATTACAGAATGTGGCAGAGCTCTCCAGGATGGAAATTTGATATTTCTTTGGTTATTGTGTGGATCTGCACCCACTGTGACAATGCTGCATGAACACTTGAACACATTCATATGCTTTATAGGTATGCCCAGGTGAACCTTCTCCCATGCATCCCCCAGCTCTGACACCCCTCATCAGTGATCCTCCCCTGCCACAGTTGTAACCTTTCTGTCATCCAAAACTTCTTCAAAATTGAAGCCAACAAACTAACTGAATACAATTAATAGGAAAATGATATAATAATGGTGGTTTTAAAAATAACAAATAAAATATGAAAAATTTTTAAAAGTTTGAAATAATATAAAAATATAAAATTAAAAAAATTAACATATGTCTTTCATCACTGTAAGATCTTTTGTCTTGTATGTACAGTGACATTTGCTTCCATTTATTCACCCAATGTCTCATTTTTTTCATTTTGTCTTCAAAGAAGCTTTAGGTTACAGAAAAGTCATGCACAGAATATAGGTGATTCCCATATACCCAATGTCCTCTCCCTTTTCCCCTTTCCCCTATTAATAACATTTTACATGTGGATGGTGCATTTGTAACAATTGATGTACACATGTTGAAACGTTACTACTAACAATGCTCAATGGTTTACAGTGTGGTTTACATTTTGGATTGTACACTTTTATATATTTTGATGAAGTTTGACGTGGTCTGTATCCATCCTTGCAGGATCATGTAGAATAATTCCATCGCCCCTAAAATGTCCCGTGTTCCATCTATTCTATTCCTCCCTCCCTATCCCTTCAGGACCCACAGTAACTACCAAGATTAACTCAGTGAAGGACCAGATGTATAGTTACTTGCCTAAACATTGAGGGCTTAACATACCGGCCTATCCTCTCCTTATAGGCACTGCCTATGATCTCAAGAGACTCCAGCCCCTCTATTTGATCATAGCAGGACTCCCCAGGATGGGAGCCCAACACCTTCCTGCTTATTATGTGAGTCTCCATCCCCTGATACAACATACTATGACAAGATCAATGCTACACAATCCCTAGAAACCTGCCCCAGTTATGACCTGTCCTACATGCCCCCCACATCCAACACCTTAAACCAGTAGCCCTCAACTGCCATATTTGCCAAAAGAATATTCCCAGGGTTGAAGTTTCAACCACATAACTGCAAATCGCCAGAGTTCACTCACTCCCCCAAATTTGCTCCAGTTCCATGGACAGTCTAACCTACCCTATCCACCCTAAACCCCTCACAGACCAGCACCACCCAGTCCAATAACATCACTTCACCACTATTATGCCCATCCACTGCAAAACTACACCCTTCTACCTTATCAGAAAATTTGCCCATATGGGCATGGGCAATGACTCACAACCTTCTCGCTTTTTTTCTCCTGTAAACCTATCTTCCAGACTTTTGCTTTGTGAGTCTGCTCAATTTGCTTAATTCATATCAGTGAGGTCATATAATATTTGTCCTTCGGTTCTTGGCTTGGTTCACTCAACATAAGGGCTTCAAGATTTATCCATGTTATCCCATGTGTTAATACTGCATTCCTTCTTACAGCTGAGTAATATTCCATTGTATGTATATATACCAATTTGTTTATCCATACATCTGTTGATAGTCATTTGGGTTGTTTTCAACTTTTGCCAATAGTGAATAATGCCGCTATGAACACTGGTGTGCATATATCTGTTTGTGTACTTGCTTTCAATTCTTCTGGATATGTACCCAGCAGTGGAGTTGCTGGATCATGTGGCAGATCTAAAGTCTAGTTTTTTGAAGAACTACCAAACTGTCCTCCACGATGGCTGGACCATTCTACATTCCCACCAGCAGTGGATGAGGGTTCTCTTTCCTCCACATTCTTTCCAACACTTGCAGTCCTCTGTTTTTTTTAAGGGCACCAGTCTAATGGGTGTAAGATGATATCTCACTGTAGTTTTTTTTTTTTCTTTTTTTTTTATTTCACTGTAGTTTTGATTTGCATTTCCTTAATAGCTAATGATGTTGAGCATCTTTTCATGTGCTTTTTAGACATTTGTGTTTCTTCTTTGGAGAAGTATCTGTTCAAATCACTTGCTCATTTTTTAAATGTGTTGTTTGTCTTTTTATTTTTGAGATATAGGATTATTTTTATATATGCTGGATATTAGGCTCCAATCAGATATATGGCTACCAAATATTTTCTCCCATTGGGTAGGCTGTCTTTTCACTTTCTTGCCTAACTCCTTTGAGATGTAAATTTTTTTAATTTTGAAGAGGTCCCATTTATCTAATTTTCTTTTGCTGCTCATGCTTTGGGTGTGAAGTTCATGAAAACATTTCCCATTACAAGGTTCTGTAGATGCTTCCCTACATTATCTTCCAAAGTCTTTATGATCTTGGTTCTTATATTTAGATCTTTGATCCATCTTGAGTTGATTTTTGTATATAAGATGTGAGATGGTGTTCCTCCCTCAATCTTTTGGATATGGATCTCCAGTTCTGTAAGCACCATTCATTGAAGAAGCCATTCTCTCCCAGTTGAATGGGCCTGGTGGCCTTGCCAAGGATATGTCTATCCTTGTGCCAATACCATACGGTTTTGACCACGATAGCTTTGTAGTATGTTTTAAAGTCAGGTAGTGTGATTCCTCCAATTTCATTATTCTTTTTCAATATAACTTTGGGTTTTTGGGCCTCTTGCCCTTCCAAATAAATTTCATAGTTAGTTTTTCCAATTCAGTAAAAAATGCTGTGGTAATTTTTATTGGGATTGCATTAAATCTGTAAATCAGTTTGGGTAGGATAGACATCATAATGATGTTTACTAAGTCTTCCTATCCATGAACAAGGAATATTCTTCCATTTACTTAAGTTTCTTTGATTTCCTTTAACAATGTTGTCTAGTTTTCTGTGTATAAGCCATTTACATATTTAGTTAAATGTATTCCTAGGTATTTGATTCTTTTAGTTATTATTGTAAATGAGATTTTTTTCCCCTGATTTACTCCTCAGTTTGCTCATTATTGGTGTACAGAAATGCTACTAATTTTTTCACATTGATCTAATAACCTGCAACTTTACTTAACTCATTTATAAGCTTTAGAATCTTTGTTGTAGATTTCTCAGGGCTTTCTATGTATAGGATCATGTCATCTGCAAATAGTGAAATTTTTACTTCTTCCTTTCCAATTTGGATGCCTTTTTATATCTTTTTCTTGCCTAAGTGCTCTAGCAAGCACTTCTAACACAATGTTAAATAAAAGTGGTGACAGTGGGCATCCTTGTCTTGTTCCCAATCTTAGAGGGAAAGCTTTTAGGATTTCACCATTGAATATGATGTTAGCTGTGTGTTTTTCTTATATACCCTTTATGATGTTGAGGAAGTGTCCTTCTATTCCTATCTTTTGCAGTGTTTTTATCAGGAAAGTGTGCTGTATTTTGTTGAATTCTTTTTCTGCATCTATAGAGATGATCATGTGATTTTTTTCTTTCGATCTGCTTATGTGGTGTATTACATTGATTGATTTTCTTATGTTGAACCATCCTTGCAAACCAGGGATGAAACCCACATCGTCATCGTGCATAATTGGTTTTATGTGTTGTTGAATACCATTAACAAGTATTGTGTTAAAGATTTTAACATATAGTTTCATTAGAGAGGTTGGTATATAGTTTTCTTTCTTGTGGAATCTTTATTTGGCTTTGGTATTAGGGTGATGTTGGCTTCATAGAATGAGTTAGGCATTGTTTGCTCCACTTCTATTTTTTGGAAGAGTTTATGGAAGATTGGTGTTGGTTCTTTCTAAAATGTTTGGTAGAATTCTCCAGACCAGAAGCCATCTGGTCCTGGGCTCCTCTTAGTTGGGAGGTCTTTGATGACTAATTCTATCTTGTTACTTGTGATAGGTCTGTTGAGTTCATCAATTACTTCTTTAGTCAGTGTAAGCTGCTTGTGTGTTTCTAGGAATTTGTCCATTTCCTCTAAATTATCCATCAATTTTATTAATCTTCACGAAAAACCAGCTTTTGTTTTTTAAAAATTTTCTAGTGCTTTCTTATTTTCAATTTCTTCCTTCTTTCTACTTCCTTTGGGGTTAGTGTGTTGCTTTTTCTAATTCCTTGAGGTATGCAGTTAAGTCATTGATTTTAGCTCTTTCTTCTTTTTTAATATATGCATTTATGGATATGAATTTCCCTCTCAGTGCAGCTTTTGCTGCATCCCATAGGTTTTGATATGATGTGTTGTCATTTTCATTCATTTCAAGGTAGTTACTGATTTCTTTTGCGATTTCCTTCTTGATCCACTGTTTGTCTAAGATTGTGTTGTTTAACTTCCATATCATTGTGCCTAATCTTGTTCTCTGCTCCTTACTGATTTCTAGTTTCAGTCCTTTGTAGTCTGATAAATTACTTTGTATAATCTCAATCTTACTGAATCCATTGAGAATTGTTCTGTGGCCTAGCATGTGGTCTATCTTGGAGAAAGGTCCATGTGCCCTTGAGAAGATTGTATATCCTGTTGTATTTGGGTGTAATGTTCTGTATATGCCTTGTAGGTACAGATCCTCTAATGTATTATGCATTTGTTTCTTTATTGATTTTCTGTTGAGACGCTCTAATGGTGATAAAGATGTATTAAAGTCCCCCACTATATTTGTAGAGGCATTTATTTCTCAACTTAGTTTTCCCAATGTTTGCCTCATATATTTTCAGACACTCTGGTTAGGTGCATAAATGTTTATGATTGTTCTTTCTTTTTGATAGATTACCCCTTTTATTAATATATAGTGTCCTTCTTTGTCTCTTACAATAATTTTGCATTTAAAGTCTATTTTGTCTGATATTCTTATAACTACTCCTGCTGCCCTTTTTCAGTTATTATTTGCAGGTAAAATTGTTTTCCAACCATTCATTTTCAGTGTCCTTGCATACCTTGGTCTAAGGTGCATTTCTTGTCGACAGCTTGTAGACAGGTCATATTTTCTTATCCATTCTTCCAGTTTGTGTCTCTCTTGACTGGTGAGTTTACTCCATTAACATTCAATGTAATGTTATTACTGTCAAGTAATTACTTACATTAACCATATTTTCTTTAGGTTTATGTGTGCCATATGTTGTTTTTATTCCCCCCCCCCTTTTTTTAACTTGTTTTTACATTCTCCTCCAAGTATTTCCTTCCTTTTTTTCCCCTTTCAACCCATAGAACTCCCTTTAGTATTTCTTGAAGGGCAGATTTCTTATTAACATACTGTCTTAATTTCTATTTATCTCTGAATACTTTGAACTCTCCCTCATTTTTGAATCCCAGCTTTGCTGGATAGAGAATTGTTGGCTGGAAGGCTTTTTCCTTTTAGCACCTTAACTATGTCATACCACTCACTTCTTGCCTCCATGGTTTCAGATGAGAAGTCAGCACTTAATCTTATCATGTTTCCCTTGTATGTGATGGCTCTCTTTTCTCTTGCTGCTTTCAGTATTCTCTCTTATCTTGAGTGTTGGACAATTTGACAAGTATATGTCTTGGAGTAGGTCTGTTAGGATTTATATTGTTTAGGGTGTGCTGTGTTTCCTGGACATGTACATCCATGTCCCTCAATAGGGTTGGGAAGTTTTCAGCCATTATTTCCTCCAACATACCTTCTGTCCCCTCTCCCTTCTCTTTTCCCGTTGGGACTACTATAATACGTATGTTTGGGCATTCCATGTTGTCATTCAAACCCCTAAGTCCCTGCTGGATTTTTTTCTATCTTTTTTATCTATCTGTTCTACTATCTGTCTGATTTCAGATGTACTGTCTTCTACATTGCTGATTCTTTTCTCTGCCTGTTCGAATCTGCTGTTATGTGCTTCCAGTATATTTTTGATTTCTTACATTGTGCCATCCATCACCATCATATCTGTTATCTTTTTATTTATGTTTACAACTTCTCCAGTATGTTCTCCCAGTTTCTTCTTAATATCCTTAATCTCTTCTTTCACTTCATTAAGTTGGTTCATGATATTTATTTGAATGTCTTTGATTAGTGTTCCATGTTCTGCATCCTCTCCTGGTTTTTAGTTTGTTCATGGGACTAGGCCATGTCTTCCTGTTTCATAGTATGGCTTGTAATTTTTTGTTGGTGTTTTGTCATCTGTTTATCTTGATAGGTTTATCCAGTTGATTAGCTTCTCTCTGTACTCTATGGTTTTATTTTGTTGTTGTTTTTGTGTATTTGGTAAGATTTCACTTTGATACTTCATTCCTCTCATTCTATTTCCTTGCTGTTGTCTATGTTCTCTTAGAAAGTAAATTAGGACCAGAGAAAAGGAAAAAGATAAGAAGAGAAAAAGAATAATAGCAATAATAGTAAAAGGTAGAAGATGAACCATACAAGACCTAAGAAAATGAATAATTAACCCAAGTAAGAAGTACAGAGGAATAAATATAAAAAAGTGAAATAGAAAGACTCAAACAAGAAACAGAATAGAGAAAAATATATAGAATGAATTAAAAGGCCAGAATGATGAGAAGAGAGGAAAAGAAAAAAAGAAAAGAGAGAAAGAAAAAAGTAAAAAAAGGAAACAGAGAGGAAATAGAGAGGGAAATAAAGGAAAGAAAAAATGAAGACCAAACAAAAAGAGGTGGAATGAAGGAACAACAACAGCAAATAGAAAATTGAAAGATGAAGGAGAGAAAAGAAGTAGTGTAGGTAGAAAAAAACTGGTAAATGAAAAAAAGAAAAAACAGGGAAACAAAGGAAGGCGAAACACAACAAAAAAGAAACAAGACAGCAGCACCTAATTTTAAAACAATGGAAAGAAAAAAAAAAAAGAACAAAAACCAAAAATAAACACAGAAAATCAGCCTTCCCTCTTAGACCCCTAAGGATCTTTTCAGGCTGCCAGTGTTCATCAATCAATCAATCAATCAATCACCCACCAACCTGCCCTCTGCAGGTTTTGAACCAGGTTTGAGTGAGTAAAACTAGGAAAATTTTAAAAAGGAAGCTTTAAATAAAAGAGAGAGATCCTAAAAAGCTAATACAAAAAGAATGTCTACATGTTCCCTGTCATAAAGTTTCAGCTGTATACCCAATAACCCAGTGAATCACTTCTCTAAAAAGAGCCAGAAATCAAACCAAAAATTATTTGGTTTCTCTAAAAAGAGGCAGAAATCAAACCAAAAAAAAATTATTTTTCTTGGTTACTTTTCTATGTTCATTTTCAGGTAAACTTTAATATCAAATTCTTTTGTTCAAAAACAAGTCTGTCAGTACATTTTAACAAAACCATATTAAATTCATAGATTAATTTAAAGATAATTAATAATTTATGATAAGAATTTGCAGTGCAGGAACAAAGTTTGCCTTTCCATTTGTTCATTTCACATTTCACACCTCCAACTATCTTTTGAAGGTTTCTTTCATGTATATCTTTTACATGTTTTGTTAAATTTATTTCTAGACAAATTGAAACATTTCTCACAGAAAAGCTTTAATCTTGGTTTCATTTTGAATTTTAGACAGATCCTTATAAACATCCAATAAACCACATATCTTTGTTTCACTCAGAAAGGCAGGGCCAGCATTTACACCCAAGTCTGTCAGTCTCAATATCTATGTCCACATTCACACTGTGTTTTATTGTGTGGTTGATTGAGATGGAATGAGTTGCAGGTCAGTCTTCCCCAAAGAAAGTTGGAACATATTGATTCACCACTATCTGTGCTTATAGCTGGATCTTTGAGACTTAGCTAAAAAAAGAAAAAGTACAAGAAGCCATTAACCCTCTATTTGTATAGGAAGTAGTTTTCAAAGCCAGCCAGGCACAGTCCTCCCCTTTTCAAACCCCATCATCCACAGTGATTTCTCTACATATTTCAGCTCTAAAGGCCGGAAATTCCATCTAATTTGAGTTGGTGAAGGAGGAGTAAATGTAGGAGATTTCTGAGCTGCTGCTTCAGGATGGCAGGAGGTAGAAAGGGAGAGCCTGGTTGGTGTTGCAGCCTTAAGATTTTTAGTAAAGTTGGATTTTTCTCCTCAAATGATAGTTTGTATACTCCCAGAAACATGTCTCTGTAAGAAGGGGGTTGGAACTATAAAATAAAAATGACAAAATTTGTTCAACAGTCAATTTTACTAGAAATAAATGAAGAGTTTATTTTTCAAATTCATATTCACGTATTTATATGGCCTTGGTTCTGAATTTTTTACAGCAACATAGCAAAGAAACTTTTTCTGCATAGTGAATTTTATATGTGGAGTTACCTCTCTTAACGCAGCCTATTTATTCTAAAATAATCAGAGTAAATTTGTTGGCATCCCATCTACTAAAATAGATGGAAAACTAGCTTTATTTTGGTTCTGATTTTGTCTGATAAATAATTAAAATAATATTATATTAAAAAATGACATATTGAGCAGAAAGTGAAATTCACATGAATTTTTAAAATAAAAGATGGTACTTCAAAGAAATTTCTCCATGTGGAGAAGGACTACTTCAAGCTTTCATAGTGCTTGAGGATATGGGTTAGGTTTCCAAGCATTTATGGAATCTTCATTGTAAAACCCAGAAGTAACTAATGTTAATTTTTTGGTACATTTCTCCTGACAATTTTTAATGTGTGTGTATGTGTATTTATGTATTGAGATCATACTGTGTATATTACTCTGTAACACTCTTTATTTTTATATAATGATACACTAAGCATTTCCTTATATTATCAAACTTCTTTTTAAAATATGACTTTTTATAGGTAAAGATTTTATTTTAGCACTATATCATTTCTATACTCATACTTCTTATATGGGATACTGTTTTACCATTTAAAAAGAGGTTATATAAAACATATTTATGTTGTGTGCAAATATACAGAAAAAAATCTGGCCAATATAAATTTATTGTCCAAACTGCAACATTTGCCCCTAACTCAGAATTCAAGCTGTGGACAAGTACATGGATCTAGGCTGTCCATATGATCCCACTTATGACAGTGGCTTTGCTCTGTACTCAGAGATGAACATGAACCAATGAACAATTACCTCCGGCTGTCTTCTAACCTCCAGAGTAAAGAAAATAATAACAATATAGTAACAATAGTAATACTAGCAGCTAGCACTTATAAAGCAAATACCATATGCCAGCATTGTCTTTCACACTTTCTATATTGGCTGATGTAATCCTCACAATAATTCCATGACATACATTCTATTGTCACCATGTAATAGGTAGGGAAAATGAAGCACAAAATGTTTAATTAACTTCCCTAAGACTACATAGCAAGTAGAATTGTAGAACAAGTATTCAAACCCAAGAGGTCCTGTGTATTAGTCAGCCAAAGGGGTGCTGATGCAAAGTACCAGAAATCTGTTGGATTTTATAAAGGGTATTTATTTGAGGTAGAAGCTTACAGTTACCAGGCCATAAAGCATAAATTACCTCCCTCATCAAAGTCTGTTGCCACGTGCTGGCTGCTGATGTCTGCAAGGGTTCAGGATCCCTCTTCCTCTCTTGGATCTGTGGTCCCAGCTTTTTCTAATATCAGTTGTAGGCTGGGATATGTCTTGTCTCTCTCCCAGGGCTTGTTCCTCTCTGGGCTCAGTTGCTTTGTTCTTTCCACAAGGTCAGCTGTAGACTATCAGGCAAAAGGCTTGTCTTTTTTCCCAGGGCCACTGCCATTATCTAATGTATCTGCTTCTCTGTGTGTTTATTTCCCAGGGCTCCAGCTCAAAGCTCCAGCCTCCCTTCTCTGTGGTGCCCTTTCTCTGTGAGCTTCTGCCTACCAAGGGAGCAGGGACTCAGTGTCATACAAATGTGGCGCAATCAAAGCCTTAATCGTTATTCAATCAAGTAAGAGTGAAACCTCTGAATCCCATATAATCTAATATGCCCAGAGGAAAAGACCAGTTCACAAACATAATCCAATATCTATTTTTGGAATTCATAAATAATGCCAAACTGCTACACCCTGTTACACCAAACTCTCTGATGAGTTCCTAAATGGCTGATGGAAAACAGAAAGGAAGGGGGTAATGAAGGCCGAATGATAAGAGGAATGAAGGAGGTTCTGGAGAAGATTGGCAAAGTCACTTTCACGTATCATATTTAAGCCTACAAATAACACTGAGTGGTAGAAATGTATATCCCAATTTATATATGTGGGAAAATTGAGGCTTGACATGTTGCTTTACTTGCCAAAATAAACAGAGCTTATGTTGGGCAGTGTACATTCTCTCCAGGAGAACCTCACAAAACAGTCCCCACAAGAACTATAAAAGAAGCCTTTATGGTCCAGACTTGGTATCCATTTGGGTGCATTTTGAATTCACCTAGAGCCATTGCATGCACATCCACAGAGGGTCTTCCAGTCTTGTACTACAAGGAGACATTTATCAGCAAAAATGACTCTCTGGTCACCCAGCATATCGGTTGAGGACAAACCATGCTGAGGAATCGCTTATCCTTGATTTTATTGAGTCTATCCCCAAATCATCTTTCTTTAAATAGGTTGTTTTCAAAGGGAGAGTAGAGAAAAGTGACATTCTATTGCACAAGAGCCAAGACAAATCATCACAGAGGTAGGAAGCCTGGAAAAAAACATCTTCTTTGAGTTACAGATGTGAAATTAACCTTTACATCCATCCTGTAAAGTGGGAAGACACAGGCAAGTGAGATGTAGCTGGGGAAATGAAAAGAAGATTCCTACCCAATGTTCAGACATAAAGCAGAAAATGCCAGAGAATCTATTGCAGCCTTGGGTAGGCATCTGGAAATGCTAGAAGAGCCATTGGTTTGGCTTCCTGTTGCACCTTTCATCTCTGAGCCCTTTACAATATAATATATAAATACCCTGAGCTATTTTCACTTAGTGCTGCGAAGTTACCACCTCTGAGACAGAATGTAACAGTCACTTAGCACCAGCACCACTACCTCCAGCATCTAAAATTCCCTCTTTTTAAATCCTCTCAGAGAAGAGGCCATCTCAGGCAGCCACTGGAGTATTTGACAATCAAGCAAACCCTGTACATTGCTGCGCGATCTGGCCGTCACCCACTTCTCTGACGTCATCTCTTTCCATCTGCCCCTTTTATCTCTACAATTCAGCCACCTCCATCTCTGTTCAGATCCTATGCTTCTTCAAAAACTTTTCTATCTCAGGGCTTTGAATACCCTGCTTCTTCTGCCTGGAACATTTTTCCTTTCAGTTTTCAAAATACTGGCCTTTTCTCATCCTTTAGGTCTCAAAATATCTGCAATCCCCTAAAGACCTTCTCTCTTTCCATCATGTAAAGTAGCACCCTTACTCCCTGTATTAGTCAGGGCTCCACAGAAATATCTATGATGAATATATTTCTTATAGTGAATTGACTCACATGATTACAGAAGCTGGCAAGTTTAAATTCCATAGTGCAGGCTGCTGGCTGGAAACTCTGATAAATGTGATGCTGAAGCTGAGTCCTAATTTTTTCAGATGAAAAATGGCTGGCTGAAGTTGAGACAAAAACCCTTCTTTCTGATTCCTGAAGTTCTCAATTACGGCTTTTAAGATGTTCAGCTGATTGGATGAGGAGACGCCCCCATTGCTGAGGGCACTCTCCTTTGTAGATTGGAGGTACAATTAGCCATAGATGCAGTCAACTAATCCACATATTAAATACCCTCACAATTACTTGGCCAAATAACTGGATACCATAAACCTAGGCAAGTTGACATGTGAAATTGGCCATAATACTTCCAAAACCCAGTTACTCTCTATCATATCACCTGTGTGGTATCTTCTTTGGACTTACTGTAGTCTGAATGTGCCCACTTTATAAGTTTCCCTTTTTATCATGTTTCCCCCACTAGACCAGAAGCTGCATAAGAGAAACCACCTTGTCTCTCTTTCTCCCCTTATATCCCAGTGCCCAACAGAGTGCTTGATTTGAAGTAGAAGCTCAATTTAGCAACATATTTGTTCCATCAGTGAATCCATGAATGCATTACTAATAATAGTTAGTTGAGCCTTCTTTTCTCATACGGTGCTTAAGGCCATTTTCTCTGTTAGAGTCCCAGTAGAAGCAGAGAATATCTGTTGAAAGAGTAGTGGCAAGAGGAAAAGCTCCTAGGAATTAAAATAATAGATTTTAACTTCTATCTCTGTTATTTAAAAACTGAGTATTTTATAGAAATGCAAACTCTCAGAACATCAGTTTCTAACTTTTTATGAGAGAGATAACTGTGCTTCTGAATAAAGCTAATATGCTCAGGGTGAATCACAGATATCCACTCCCCCAATACTAATGAAATGAATAAAAATAGTAAAAACTACAAAAACACCATTAACAGGAACCATATGATGTTATAAACCTAAAAACTGACAGTGAAGAAAGAGAAACAGAAGATTCTGCCAAAGTATAGCAAAGCTTGCAAACCAACCTGCATTACCAAGAATAATTCTGGGTGTGGAGGGAGCAGGAGACAATTCGTTAAAATGCTTATCAAATGTAGCCTGAGAAGCTGTCTGTTGGAAGTTATGGAGTAGCTTCAATCTTGGCTACTTATCAGTAAATTATTTTTTGCTGAGACAGGTGGAACCATCAAGATTTGCCATTCTTTCAGACGTTTGAACCTAATTAGACATAAAATCCAAAGAAACAAAATTTGAGCGATCTAACAAATTTTGCAGATGTCAATGCTTAGCTTTCTCCTGCCCCACATCATACATATGACACTTTTCTGTGTATGGAAGTAATGCCTAGACTTAAGCTCTTTTGCCCATTAGAAAGACAAATAGTTTTCAGATAAGGACTGATAAGAGCAAAGCAAATTTACACATAGATATCTTTTCTTTAAATTTGATTTATAGTTATGGAAATAGCAGCCACGGTTAGGCTTGTTTTAAAAACAAGAGGGTTTTAAAAGCATTGAGACTCTGAAAATCTACTAATGCAATTAAAGAGTAAGGAAAAGTAACATGCAGCATACTCACAAAAGACAGATGAAACCTGTTAGGAAGAAAACATAGCTCAAAAACTTCAGAAGGAGTACTTGAAGCTATAGAAAAAACTAGCAATTAGAACAAGATTTCAATAATATGAGAACTCAAGTTGAGATAATAAACATCCCAATGAGATAAAAGGGGAATTGCCGATTTCAGGAAACAAATTGAAAACCAAAGCTATGC
The DNA here is from genome assembly GCA_026826555.1 of Tolypeutes matacus. Classification (NCBI taxonomy): domain Eukaryota; kingdom Metazoa; phylum Chordata; class Mammalia; order Cingulata; family Chlamyphoridae; genus Tolypeutes; species Tolypeutes matacus. The sequence continues at coordinate 3,908,417 of JAKSZT010054368.1, forward strand.
TATTATAAGATTAATGAATTAAATATAAATCACAAGAACAAAATAGGCTTAGTTACAAGAAAAATAACTGTCACAGAATGAACGGCTTAGAATAACCACAGTGAATGAAGAGGAAAATAAACAAGAGATTAAAAAGCAAAAAAGAAGGCCATACGTATGTTTTTCCCCTTATTTTGCCACCACATGGGGAGCTCCTGTTTCAAAATGAGGCCAGTAGAGAATAAAGTGGGTGGGTGGGTGGACAAGAGATAAAGACAGACTCTCGAAAATATCACGTAATCACCTGGTTCAACTGTGCTTGAAGCTAGAAGTGGCCCTGTGGGACTTTCTAGTTAGCTGAGCCAATAAATCCTCCACTTCTTTGCGTTGACGGTTTTAGTTAGATTTTGTCACTTGCACATAAAAGCAACCTTCTGAATAAAATACTTATAGCTAAATGATTTAAAGTAACATTTTAAATTTTCAGTGTCTCAATTCCTTACCTGTAAAATGGGCATTATAATTATAACCACCCCATAAGGGTTTTATGTGATAGGACTTGTAAAGTGCCTGGCACAGTGAGTGGTGGGTATGGGAATTATCATTACTGAGCTCAGAGCGAATTCCCCCATTGTTATCCTACCCAAAACGGAGAGAGAAATTGGTTCCATATTATTTGGTCTTGAAAGATTTTACTGATGAACTCTTATATGGTACTTAATATGTGGCAGGCATTTTCCTAAGTGTTTACATACATTAATCCATTTCACTGTTAGTAAATTAAACCTATGGAGTTGGTACTTTTTGCTCCCCATTGATTCCCACTTTACAGAAGCACAAGGAAATTAAGTAATCTTCCTGAAGTCACAGCCTTACTTAGTGATAGAGTCAGATGGCTCCAGAAGCCAAGCTCTTTGCCAGGACAGTATGCTGCACCATGACAGAGCCTAAGGGAAAATAATCCTTAAAGATTCCTGAGCCAAAAGGCGACACTATAGGAGTGAGGTATGAATTTTAGGTAACATAAACCCAAAACTCAAAGTGAGATACCATTGCAGCTGTGTCTGTCAAGCTTGTCTGTGAATAAGTCTCTCCTGTCCACCCTCTCAAAAGGAATTAACTGAAGACACCCCGTGAGGGTGTTTCTTTAGCACCTTGGAGAGAGTTTTAGGTGTGAGCCAAGATCTCCACGGTGGCTTCCAAGCAATCCTGCCTTTAACATCTAAAATAATCCCTTGACAAAGATAATTAAAATGCACATAGACCAATTATGCCTTTATTGAGAAAATTTATGAAGTTCATGAAATGTGACTCTTTTTTCTTGTGATATTTAGTCAATCATCTCAACAATATAATAAGTTACCATTGTGCATCTGGAATGAAGAAGGAACAATAAAAAGCCAAGGAAGGGCTGTTATTGGTTTGAATGAAGACAGCTGCCTCACTGAGCTGCGGGGGTGAAGAAGGTGCTGATATAAACCTGACAGCAAAATGTGGGGGTGGAAAGGGAGAAGGCAGGTAACAAGGAGCTATCTAAGTAAGGAAACCAGAGGAGAAAAAAAAAAAAAAAAAAAAAGAGCATTGTAGACACAAAGCAATGGGAAAAAGGAGAACATCTTCCATTTCTCAAGAGCCTGCTCTAGCCAGGCCATGTGGGGAAACTTAATTATATCTTCCTAAACCTTAATACAGCCATGATGAGAACTTGTTATTCTTATTTTACAGGTGTAGGAATAAGGAGAAAGAAAGGGTGAGATGTGGAGAGGGAATATGCAAAGCAAGACTGGGGTGGAAAATGGAAGGAAAAAGGAGAAGCAAAGGATTAACATATAAATGGAGAGGTGAATAAAAGAGAGGAGGGAGGCAGGAGATAGTATTCTTATAGAGGAATGTAAAACAAAGAGGAAAATAGGAAAATCAACTCACATATAAACCCCAGTGACCCTAAGGGTAGAACAAGTTGAGCCTTTTATTCCCAATAGTGTTTCCATGGGTAGAGAGAAATTGTTCCTATTCTTGTCTGTGCATTAGAGACAGAGGAAAAAGAGAGCATTAGTTGAGGCCTAGAGCAGATCTGGAGCCTACTTTCAGGAAAACGACATTGATGGTTCCAAAACACTGGCCTGGATGCTGAGGGTTTGGGGAACACTTCTTTCTGTAGTGAACTTCACTCTTGAAGGAGATTGTCACAGAAGTCCTGAGGGCCTATTATCCCACCTAAGCCTCATAACAAACAGCCCTTGGAGGTAGGTATTATTATTAATTATCACCGTCACACATCTAGTAAGCCACCGGACTTCGATTCAAATCTGCTCTGTGAATTCCATACCTGCATTGTAAACACCTGTTTTTCTTCTTGAATGAAGGGAAAGAGAAGTTTACTTACTCGTCCTATGGGGATACCTGAATAAAAATATTTATCAGTCCTCTTTATTTGTCCTGCTCAGATAACTCTAGGCTGGTCTAAAGGCAAACCTTGCTGAAATGTTTATACCTGAATTTACAAAGGTGCTGCCTACTTGTAACTATCCTGCAGATGTGTTTTGTTTAGAACATGGAGTGTTTCTTTTAAAAACTGAACTAGCTGCAAATGTTAAAATATTGGAGATTTCATGTAAAAATCCACATAAACTCTTCTGCACATGGAAGATTTTCTGGAAGCACCAAGATATTCTAGTAAACAGAATCCTTATCATTTCTAGTAGGACCCGTAGGAGTCTAGATGTTTTTCTGTTGGCTCTCAACCAGTCAGTGCATCCACATGGCTCAAATTCCCTGACTCCTCAGACCTCAGTCCTAGGTCCACCATCCCTGTAGGTGAGTTTGTGGTTATTCGGACCAAAACTACAGAATGAGTGAGAGGGGAAAAAGTGGCTTCTCAAAATGAAAACCAGGGTACTCTCACAAGAAGAGGAAATGGATATTGTAAAAACAGATTTACACTACAGCTCTTAATGAAACACTCCTGAATACTGATATTTTTGTTACAATGACTAAATGAAAGTAAGACATTGATCAAGCACCATCACAGGCCTTACTGTGGGGACTTTTAAGTGTGGTTGTTTCTGGCTTACTAGTACCTCACTACCCAGGTACCTCAAAACCACTTTGAACCTTTTCAAAGTTCCAGAATGAAGATTTTCTGTATTCCTGAAAGCACACTGGATACTTTAGGAGACATCTGTTAGTGGATACTGCTTGATAACAGAAGCTATTTCATTTACTCTCTGAGGGTAAAACCCTGAGACTGAAATGGCTGCAGCCTGGGGAACATGCAAGAAAACCAACTGTGTCTCCTCCAGTTCTTACAGGCTGCCTAATACTGGAGGAACGGCACGGAGCTATGACTCAAGGAAAGTAAAAGGTACCTTATTTTACCAGGATCCAACTATTTTCCAGGCACTGAGATGGGCAATTTATATTTGCTATTTCTGCCAATCCTTACACCAACCCTCTAAGCTGTGGGGGTTGTGCCAGCCCTTGGGTAGTATATAAAATTGTGTACCCCAATTTAGACATGCACTTAATCTTAATCTGCATTCCTGTGGGTGTGAATCCATTGTGAGTAAGACCTCATGAAGACGTTAATTTTTAGTTAAGGTGTGGCCAACTGAAGCAGGGTGGGCCTTAATCTGGATTACTGGGGCCTTACTGTGTCAAAGAAGGCCACAGAAAGTCAGCGGGAAATATGTCAAAGAAGCAGAAAGTCAGCGGGAAATTGCAAGAGAAAGGAGAGAGCATTGCCATTGCACAAGAAAGCCGAGGAACCCCAAAGATTGCCAACAAGCCAGTACCAGAATGCCACAGTCTTCAAAGAAAGCAAGCTTTGCCAATATCTAATATCTAGCCTTAAATCCATGATCCAATAAATTCCTGTTGTTTAAGACAACCGGTTGTGTGGTATTGGTCATTGCAGCCTGGCAAATAAGACACCTGTTATGGGGAAACTGAGTCTAGAAGCAGCTGTGCACCTTGTTTAATAGGTACTGATTGTGTTAGAACATGAATGTAGGTGGATGATCACTAGGTCGCTTCAAGATGAAGTTAACTGCCCGTCTTCTGTAATTCTCCCCTTCAGGCAATTATCACCCTGTATTGCAATTCCTCATTTATTCATACCTAACATTACAATAGGCCTCAAGTTCCTTGAAAACACATATTACATCTGTTCAGGTCATACTACAGGCATACCTCGGAGATTCTGCGGTTTGTATCAGACCACTGCAATAAAGTGTATATTGCAATAAAGTGAGTCACATGAAATTTATTTGCTTTCTCAGTGCATATAAAAGTTATGTTTGCACCATACTGTAGTCTATTAAGTGTGCAATAGCATTAAGTCTAAAAAACCAATGTACATATCTTAGTTAAAATGTTACACAGATAAACCAAGTGAGCACATGCTGTTGGCAAAATGGCGGTCATAGACTTGCTTAATGCAAGGTTGCCACCAACCTTCAATGTGTAAAAAAATGCAGTATTTGTGAATCACAATAAAGTGAAGTACAATAAAATGAAATATGCCTGTATATCTTTAGTATCTAGCCATGTATTTGGTTCAATAAATAATGAGAATGAATACAAGGATGAATGATCTAATTCATACTTAGAAATTCATAATATTTGTTTTGGTTATAGTTGTTTGTTTGCTTACAATACCTCTTGGCTACCCCAACCCATGGAATCTGTTAATCACAATTCATACTCCTGAAATCATATGCAAACTTGTGCGCAAAATAATATTTTATGACAATGTTTTAATTTACAAAATGAGGCCATATTCCAATTAGTTATTGTAACTTGCTTTTCTCACTTAACAATACATTTGAAAAAGCATTCTAGAATAACATTTGTAAGTCTAATTCAGTCTTTTTGTCAACAGCATAATATTTCATGGCATAGATGTACTGTAATTTGTCCAATGTATTTTTATTTAGTTATCCATTTGTTTTTATGGAGTAGATTTTCTAAAGTGAGATTGCAGGTTTGGAGAATATATAGTGTTTTTAAAAGTGTAATAGATATTACCAGAAAACTTTTCAAGAGAAAGCATTAGCATCTCTTATTTCTACTGGAAACACATGAAAGTATCCCTTTTCTTCATATTCTTGCCAAATGTGTGTTAACACTTTTATTTTTTTCCAGTTTGTTAGATGAGAGGTGGTGTTTCAATTTACTTTGCCCTAATAATAAGACATTTGAACATCTTTTCATATGTTTATTGACCATTGAATTTTGCCTCTGTGAATTGCCAGTTTGTGGCAGAGACTTCCAGCTGATCAAATTCTGTTTCCCCTTCTTCTTCTTCTTTTTTTTTTAAGATTTAATTAATTAATTAATTAATTTATTTATTTATCCCCACCCCCCTTGCTGCTTGTGCGCACTGTGTCCATTTGCTGTGTGTTTTTCTGTGTCTGCTTGTCTCCCTTTGTTGCGTCATCTTGCTGCACCATCTCAACGCTGGCCGTCAGCTCACTGTGCCATGTGGGCAACTCAACTTCACCAGGAGGCCCCAGGAATGGAACCCGGGGCCTCCCGTATGGTAAATGGGAACCTAACCACTTGAGCCACATCTGCTTCCCCTCCTCTTCTTCTTGAACACACAACTGGACTACACTTCTTAGCCTTGTTTGAAGTTTGGTATGACCATGTGACTGAGTCTGTCCAATCCAATGTGAGTGGAAGTAATGTGTTTTGGACCTACTCCCACCCCCCAAATCCTGCCATGTGTGATCCTTTAGTCTTACTCCCACCCCAATTCCCAGTATCATGCAAAGGATTCTGAGGTCCTAGAGGAGGGCTGAGATGTTAGATGGAAGTAGCTTAGGTCAATAAACAACCATGTGAACATCTACCTATTGAGCAGTAAGACTAATTTTAATCTTCATGGAAGTGATATAGAAACTTGTATTATGTTACGCTACAGAGATGTGGAGGAATAAAGAAACTAATACTATCTTCACTAATATCCTGCTGATATCCCTTGTCCATTATTATTAATTTATTTATTTATTTATTTATTTTATTTTTATTTTTTTATTTTTTTTTAATTTTTTTTTTATTATGGGTAAAAATCAGAATTCTCACAATACATACAAACATTTGCAAAATGATATATAAATATATATGCATATATGTGTATTTGCTTACAAAAATGTTGTTTATAAATATATATACATATATTTTAAGAGGTGCTTAGATTACCCAAAATATTACACGGAACCCACTGGGATTCCCATGTTGCCCACCTCCCACACCTCCCATCACATCCCACACAAACATCTCCCACAGTGTGGCCCACCACCCTCAATGAACTTACACATCCTGGAGCCTTGCCACCAACTATAGACCACAGTTCACACTGTAGACCACACTCTCTCCCACTCAGTTCTGAGTGGTGTGTGCTGATTTAAAATGGCCTACATCCATTGTCACAACAGTACTCAGGACAACCTCCAACTCCCAAAGAAGCCACTGTATTTCAACTGCTCGTCCCCTCCCTACCCCAAAAGTGGCATTATTATTTTTTATTTCTGAGATCTTTGAATCTAAACCATCTATATAAAAATATTAACTTTGTATTTGTAATGTTTTATATTTATATTTCTCCCAAACTATCATTTGTATTTTGATTTTGTAATATCTTTCTCTTTCATCTGTTTTTTTCCATTTGGCACATCAGTGATTTCTGAATATTCTGTGTTACTTAAAATGTTTTCCTTCAATCTGAGATCTTTCAAATATTTTCCTCAAGTGTGTATTCATATTTCATTATGTATTATTTTCGTTTTTACAACTTTCATCCAGTTGGAGTTTATTTCTATATGTTCTTTACAATCAGCATTTAGCTCCGCATCTTCCCAGAGAGATGGACTGTTTTGCCAGAACTTTTTATTAAAATAACTTTTATTTTCTCATTTAAATTAAAATATCACCTATTTCAGATATTAGATGTATTTTTATACCTGGACATATTTCTGTATTCTCAATTGCTTTCTACTGATCTGTCTATTCTTGCATCATTACATATAATATTGTATTGGTTAGAACATCTTTAGAGTATGTTTTTATATATGTGTTAAGAAAATCTCCTCCCCCATTCTTTATTTTCAAAAATTTTATGAATATTATTATGCATTTATTTTTTAATGAACTTATACTGTTCCATCCCCCTAAAATAATCAAGTAAAAATAAAAAATAAAAAAAAATTTGAGTACTGATAGAAATTTCCATAAATAGTTTCATTAATCTGGGAAGTGTGGATGTTTTATGTTATAAAGTCATTCTATTCAGGACCATGCTGTGACTCTCCATTATTCTGATCATGTTTTATGCTCTTCAATATAATTTTATAGTTTTATTCAGATAAGTACCATGCTTACTAAATTTATTCATAGATATTTTATAGTTTTTATGACTATTGTGAATGGGCCCCCCTCCTCACACTTTCATTTATAACTGAATATTTTTAGTATTAAATGATCTTTGATTTGTTGCTTCTATAATTCACACTACCAGGAAACCCTCCCTATAATCATTGCCATAGAGATTGTGGAGGAATGAAAGTTTCCAATGTTTCTTTGTGAGGTTGTTTTTCCTGAAAAATCCCAGAGCTTCAAAATCTATGCATCCTAGCTGGGGTATTCTAAGAACAAGGCTTGAAAACTGGTGGATGCAAGGGCCTGGGGAATGGGTAAGTGATCTGACGTTGGGCAAAGGTTGGATCAAACCAATTGACCTGCTGTAGCTCTTTTTAAAGGTCATGATAAATTTTGATATGCCTTAGGGAGTAATCAACTTGTGGGAATTTGTAATTCAGTGGTTAAAGGAAGTTCCAGGTGATGACATCAGCTGATGAGGACATGAAAAATAGGACCCAGAACACCATGTAATGGGGTCAGCACAGGGACTGGGACCAAGGCATGTAATAAAAGAGACTCAAATGTGCAACAGAATAATTGAGAAGAACAAGGAATGGAGACAAATGAGTGACCCATAAAAGAGGCTCACTCAAAGAACTATTGTAAAGATTACAAGATACAAAGTCAATATACAAAATTAATTATATTTCTATACAATTGTAACAAAAATTGGAAATTTAAGAAAAAGAAACAGATTAGGGATAAATTTGACTAAAGATGCACAATAACTGTACACTGAAAATAACAAAACATTGCCAAGGTAAATTAAAGAAGGCATAAGTAAATGGGGAGATATACCATGTTAATGGATCTGAACATTCAATATTGTTAGGATGTCTATTCTCAAATCCCAATCAAAATCCCAGAGGATTCTTGAAGTAGTTGACAAACTGATTCTACATTTTATATGGAAAGGCAGAGGACTTAGAATAGCCATAGGAACTTTGGAAAAATGAACAATGTTAATCTACAGTATCTGATTTCAAGGCTTATTATAAAACAACTGTATTCAAGACAGTGTGGCATTGGTGTAAAGACAGACCAATGTAACAGAATAAGTAGTCCAGAAATAAACCCACACAACTGATTTTTCACAATTGTGTCAAAGCACTTCAATGGGAAAAAGATAATCTTTTCAATAATAGTTTATTAACCATATGTAATAAAAAGAATCTTAACACTCACCTATTAATATACAAAGTGTAACTCAAAGTGGATCATGAATCTAAGTGTAAGAGCTAAAGCATAAAAATTCTAGAAGAAAATATGGAAGAAAATCTTAGTGGCAAGTTTGGCAATGATTTCTTAAGTAGGATACAGAAACTAAAAAGTATATTAGAAACAAAACGAATAAAATACATCTTATTAAAATTGAAAACTCTTTTTCTTCAAGAGACTGTTACAGAAGTGAAAGGCAAACCAAAAACCGAGAAGCAATATTAGCAAAACTTATATCTGACAAAAGACTTGCATCTAGAGGATATAAAGAACTCTTTCAATTTAATACTGAGAAAACAAGCAACACAAGATAAAACAACAGGCAAAAGATTTGAGCAGACATTTTCCCAAAGAAGTTATATGGAAAGCAAATAAGCACAAAAAAATGTTCAAAATCATTAGTAATTATAAAACTAAAAGAAAAATGACAATGAGATACTATGACACCTAGTGAGATGGCTATCCACAGAGTAGGTCATCTTATCCACTTGATTATTAAAATATTCTCTGATGAAGTCACCCTCCAGTGACCATTCAAGTGGGACACAAATATTTTCATATTTTTTTGCAGGCTCAGAAAGGTCTATACACATACCTCTTCCCCAGACCTCTTTGTCACCAATTTTCCAATCTTGTTCCTTCCAATTCCCTGACTATCTAGCCAAACCATTGGCAACAGCCCATGAATCAGTGTACAAACTCACCTCCAGTCATTTTTCCTTCCAAGCCAAATGAACAATCAGGTGCACTGCTCAAAGTTCTGCCCACTGGGAGGATTTGCCCTTACCCCTATCCTTCAAGGACGTCCCAGAAAGGGGCTGCAGTGCTGCAGCTGTCCACGTTTGGGTGGTACCTGCATATCATGCAGAACCATCTGTAAACCAGGCCTGTGTGTTCTCTTCCTCAGTCAACTGATTGTAAGGGACTTCCCAAAAGGCAATAGCTGTGGGCTGGGAAAGAAGATAACATGGCAGGGGTGGTGACCATGAGCATTTGGGCCACTTCAACATTTAACTTACTTGTGCCTTCAGGACCTGCTTGAGCCCAATTTTATATATACCACTTCCACTTTATTATGGAGTACTGCTGTGCACACAACAGTTTATGGTTTGGTGGGTCAGACAATACTCAGTTCATGATAGGAACTCAGGTGTCATGGTAACTTGGTGGCCCATGGTTAAGCATTCAGTCTCTACTAAGGCTCAGGAGCAGGCCAAGAGCTGTTTCTCAAAAGGAGAGTAATTATCTGCAGAAGATGGCAGGACAGTGAAAGTATACTGTTGGCCTTGCCAGCTGAAAGCAAACCTTACTAATGGCAATTGAGGAAAAAATCATTTTCCAGATCAAAAGCTGCATACCAGGTACCAGGGGATGTGTTGATTTGCTCAAGCAATGATACCACATCTGGGACAGCAGTTATGATTGGAGTCCTCACCTTGTTAAGTTTCCAATAATCTACTATTATCCTTTAAGATCCATCTGTTTTCTGCACAGGCCAAATAGGAGAGTTGAATGGGGATGTGGTGGGACTCTGCATCCTTCAAATCCTTGATAGTGGCTGTGATTTCTACAATCCCTCCAGGATCTGGCATTGCTTTTGATTTACTATTTTGCTAGGTAGTGGCAGTTTAATGGCTTCTACTTGGCCTTTCTTACCATAACAGCCTTCACTCCACCAGTCAGGGATGCAGTGTGGGGATTCTGCCAGTTACTGAGTATGTCTATTCCAATTATGCATTATGAAACTCGGGAAATAAAAACAAAATGGTCCAGGGACATGATGAATCCACTGTGAAACGGACCTGAGCTAAAACTGTATCAATCACCTAACCTCCATAAGCCCCTACTCTGACTGTTGGACCACAGTGATGCTTTGGATTTCCTGGAATTAATGTCACTTCTGAGCCAGTGTCTAATAATTCCTGAAATGTCTGATCATTTCCTCTTCCCCAATGCATGGTTACCCTGGTAAAAGGCCTTAGGTCTCTTTGGGGAAAGCTGGGAGAAAGATTAACAGTATAAATTTTTGGCAGTGTAACAGGATCCTTCCCCATGGGGAACTGGACTTCCCCTCATTCAAGGGGCTTTGGGTCCTTAAACTGTCTCAAGTCTGAGAACTGATTGATGGGCCATGATTGTGTTTCTGTAATTCAAGTTAGGGTTTTCTTCAGTCGACATAGAACTCTTCTGCTTATACAGATCGGGTAGAAGTTTAGTAGACTGCTGATCTATTTTCCTTCTAGGTACCTCGTGATCTATTAGCCAACGCCATAACTCTATGTGACTCAGACTCTTTTGATTGCTGCTTTGAGTCTGTCTTTCATTGTGGTAGCCTCACCCACCTTGTCTTCGGTGATTAAGTGCTCCTTCTTGGCTTCTACCAGCCTGAGATCCAATCATCCTCATAGTTCCATGACCAATGGAAGAACTTTTATCATTGATGTAGAGACAGTGGCCAATAGAGGCTCTGACGGGACGGAGAGCGAAAAATAGGTGTAGTATGGGGGCATTTTGGGGACATTGGAATTGTCCTGCATGATGTTGCAATGATGGATACAGGCCATTATATATTTTGTCATAACTTACAAAATTGCGTGGGACAGAGTGAAAACCGTAATGTAAACTATAATCCATGGTTAGTGGCAATGCTTCAATATGTGTACATCAATTGTAACAAATATACCACACCAATGAAGGACGTTGTTAATGTGGGAAAGTGTGGGAGGGGGAGGGAGGGGAGCATATGGGAATCCCCTATATTTTTTATGTAACATTTATGTAATCTAAAGTTTCTTTAAAATAAATATATACATATATTTTTTAAAAAGGTGAATCCATTCTAGCATTCCAATCTCTCTAAACCTTTGGATCTCCTCATCTACAGTATACTAAGATAAGGTGGGCGTCTCAACCTCAGACATTCTAGGCCATCTTTTGGTCCATGTTTTAGTCACCACCTTAACAAACTGTTAGAGCCATTTCTAACCCCTCAAGCTATAGTATTGAATCCAGAATCTTTTGCTTAGTGGGCCTATATTAATAAATTCAGCCTGATCCAACTTTATATTCCTTTCACCATTATCCCATATCCTTAATAATCATTCCCACACATATTCCCCTGATTTCTTTATATATATTGGAAAACTCATGCAGTTCTTTCAGGGTATAGTGTACTTCCTCATGGTCACACTTTATACTTCACCTTTGGGAGCTTGTGATTTTAGTCCAGTAATAGGTCTCAAAGAGAAGAGGGGTGGTGGGGGTAGGTTAAGAGAAGGATTAGAAATGTCTTGCAAGCTACTGACCACAGGCATTCCTTTACATTTTCATCTGGTAAGACAGTATTAATCTCATGTGGGTGTGTGGGTTAGATGGCAGAATCCTCAAGGAGGGAGGATTGGAGGTTGGGCAGTGTGAGCTGGAGTTTGGCTGGTACCTGTCTCAGGGCAGGTAGGAGGTCTGGACTCCCTGGGTCATGCTGGAGGCTGGGTGATACAAGCTTGACATTAAATGGTCTCCACAGGGCAGACCATTACACGTTTATCTGCCAAAGTCTCAGCAAAATTTAGGGTTTCAATGTCCCCACCAATATCATGATCAACCCATATGTCACCATCCCAATTTTCAGAGTTCCACTCCTTTCCAACAAATGCCCTCACTTTAACAGCAGACATCCTACAAAGTTGAGATTTTAGTTTCCATTTTAACTCTGCTACTTGTCCAATGAGAGTCTGAGGCTGGTTTTCAGAGATCTCAAGTCTGTGGCTGCAAGATTTTCTTTCACAGCACACATAGAGACTTTCACATCATTGATGCAGCTTTTAAGTTACAAATTTGAAGACTTTAGCTCATCCCTTTCCTTTGTAACTGTATCCATAGTATTTAGAAACAGCCAGTCAAATCACTGCACAACTTTTAACTTCACAAAACTGTAAGGGTGTTAAAAACACTCTCACCCAGGTCATTTCCTCTTATAAGCATGGGAGTAGTCATACCCAGTGGTGATATTTTGTGTACCTCTATTACCAACTCATGCCATGGACTGGCAGTGGCCTCTTTATTATTGGAAAGGGAGAAATTAGTCCCCTTGAATCTATTCAGAGTAGAGAGCCAACTGCAAAAATCCCAGAACCAATTCATAAATCCCATTTTTAAGATTGTGTTTCTCAAGAACCAATCCTGGTACCAAGATGTATTAGTGTCAGGGAAACAGAACTGATAGGAGATATCTTGAAATAGTATGAGATTTTATAAAGTTCTCTCATGCAACCTTGGCTATGTACAAGTCCAAATTCCAAGGGCAAGCTACAAACCCAGGGCTCCAGTGAAGGTCCTTGATGAGTTCCCAGGACACACTGGCTGCTCAATATAGAGCTGGGAATGCTCTCTCTGAATGCTGAAATCACTTCCAATTGTCAAGCCTTCAACTCACTGGATAATTTTCTTGGTTGATTGTAGGTGTAGTCAGCCATATATACAACCAATTCACTGATGATTAAAGTCCATGAAATGTCCTTGTATTACAATTAGGCCAGTGCTTGCTTGACCAAACAATTTGTCACCATTACGTGGCTGATTTGACACATTAGCCTAACCATCCCAGCCCTATATTTATTTTTTAAAATATATTTTATTAGAGAGGTTGTGAGCTTACAAAATAGTTATGTACATGTGTGGAATTCCCATACAACACCTCTCCACCAACTATCTACATTATTGTGGAATATTTATTACCTGATTATGAGATATTATCATCAGACTATTATCACTAACAATGGTCTATAGTATATATTTGGTATATTTTTTTCCGTACATCCTATTATCAACACAGTACATTTTTAGTATTGATGGAAGAATATTACAGTATTACTGTTAACTATAGTCCATAGTTTACATTAATTATATTTTTGCCATATTTCTCTACATATTACCACCTTGCAATAGTGATGTATATTTGTTTTAGTTCATAGAAGGACATTCTTGTATTTGTACTATTGACCACAATTCTCAACCACCTCTGGGTTCACTATATAAGTCAATCTCTAGATTGTTCTCTAGCTTTCTTTCAATTGACATTTACATCTCTAGATTACCCCTTTCAGCCACAATCCCCTGTAAGCTGCATTAGATGTGTTACCATCAAATCTATCCATTTCCATACTTTTACAGTCATTAATTAAAACTTCTACATACATTAAGCATCAGTATACCTTCTCAGTCCTCCTCTTATCTCCTAAGAACTTATACTGTAGGTTTTAACTCCATGCATTTATTCTTTATATTTAGTTCATAGAAGTGAGACCATGCAATACTTGTCATTTTGTGTGGCTTATTTCACTTAACACACTGTTTTCAAGGTTCATCCATGTTATAGGTGTTTCAATTTTATTTCTTCACAGCAGCATAGTCTTCCATCATATGTATATACCACATTTTGTTTATCCATTCATTGGTTTGTGTGAACTGTACTTGCGTTGTTTACATCTTTTGGCAATTTTGAATAATGTCACTATGAACATTGGTGTGCAATTGTCTGTTAGTGTCACAGTTTTCAGTTCTTCTGGATATATCCCTAGTATAGGAATTGCTGGATCATATGGCAGTTATATATTTAGCTTCCTGAGGAATTGCCAAACTATCTTCCACAGAGGCTGCTCCGTTTTACATCCCCACAAACAGTGAAGTAGTATTCTTATTTCTCCACATCCTCCCCAGCACTTATTGTTTTCTGTTTTTTTTTATAATGGTCATCCTATGTGGTGTGAGATGATATCTCATTGTCATTTTGATTTCCATTTCCCTCATAGCTAGTGATATTGAATTTTTTTATGGCTTTTTGTCCATTTGTATTTCCTCTGGAGAAATGTCTATTTAAGTCTTTTGCTCATTTTTTATTTGGATTGCTTGCTCTTTTATTGTTGAGTTGTATGATCTCATTATACAGAATGGAAATCAAATCCTTATTGGATATGTGTTTTCTAAATATTTTCTCACATTTTGTGGGCTAACTTTTCACCTTTTTGGCAAACTCCTTTGAATCACAAATGTTTAAGTTTGAGGAGGTCCCAATTATCCATGTTTTCTTAGATTGCTTTTGCTTCTGGTGTAAAGTTTAAGAATTAACCACCTACCGGCAGGTCTTGAAAATGTTTCCATATATTTTCTTCTAGGATCTTTATGGTTGTAGATTTTATAGTTAGGTCTTTGATCCATTTTGAGTTAATTTTTGTATAAGATATGAGATAGGGGTCCTCTTTCTTTCTTTTGGATATGGACAACTAGTTCTTCTAGCATCATTTGTTTAACACACTGTTCTGACCCAGCTGGGATGGTTTGGCAGGGTTGTCAAAAATCACTTGACCATAGATGTGAGAATATATTTCTGACCCATCAATTCAGTTCCATTGGTCTATGTGTCTATTTATATGACAGTACCATGCTGTTTTTATCACTGTAGCTAGGTAATATGATTTAATGTCTGGAAGTGAGAATCCTCCAACTTCCTTCTTCCTTTTTAAGATGTTTCTGGCTATTCAGGGCTCCTTACCATTCCAAATAATTTTGATAATTGTGTTTTCCATTTCTTTTAAAAATGCTGGTGGAATTTTTATCAGGATTACATTGAATCTATATATCAATTTGGATAAAATCGGCATATTAACGATATTTAGTCTTCCAATCCATGAGCACAGAATGTTCTTCCATTTATTTATGTCTTTTTTATTTCTTTTAGCAATGAATTGTAGTTTTCTGAATACAAATGCTTTACATCCATGTTTAAGTTTATTCCTAAATATTTGATTATTTTAATCATTATTGTAAATGGAGTTTTTTTCCTGACCCCCTTCCTCAGATTGAGCATTCCTAGCGTATAGAGACACAACTGATTTTTTTGTATTAATCTTGTATCATGCCACTGTGCTGAAATCATTTATTTGCTCTAGCAGCTTTGTTGTAGAATTTTTGGGACTTTCTAGGTATAGGATAATATCTTTGAATAGGAAATTTATTTCTTCCTTTCTGATTTGGGTGCCTTTTATTTCTTTTTCTTGCCTGATTGCTCCTGCTAGAACCTGTAACACTATACTGAACAACAATGTTGACAGTGAGTATCCTTGTCTTGTTCCCAATCTCTATGGGAAAGTGTTCAATCTTTCACCATTGAGTACAATGTTAGCTGTGGGTTTTTCATATGTGGCCTTTATCATGTTCAGAAAATTTCCTTCAATTCTTATCTTTTGTAATATTTTTTTTTTATCAAGAATGGTTGCTGTATTTTGTCAAATGACTTTTTTGTATCAATTGATAGGATGTGATTTTTCTTCCTTGGTTTATCAATGTGATGTATTATGCTGATTGATTTTCTTGTGTTGAACCAACCTTGCCCACCTGCAATAAAACCCACTTGATGATGATGAATAATTTTTTTAATGTGTTGTTGGATTAAATTATCAAGTTTTGTTTTTTTTTTTGAGGATTTTTGTCCTCAAAAATTTGGGAAATGGGTTTGTAATTTTAATTTTTTTATTTTTAGGAGGTACTGCAGATTGAACCCAGGATCACATATATGAGAAACAGATGCCCAACTACTGAACAATATCTGTCCCTTGTAATTTTCTTTTTTCATAATATCTTTATCTGGCTTTAATATTAGGCTGATATTGATTTAATAGAATGATTTTTGAAGCATTCCTTCTTGTTCAATTTTTTGGAAGAGTTTGAGTATGATTGGTATTAAATCTTCTTTGAATGCTTGGTAGAACTCACTTGTGAAACAATCTGGTCCTGGGCTTTTCATTTCGGGAATTGTTTAATGGCTGTTTTGATCTCTTTTCTTGTGATTTGTTTGTTGAGGTCTTCTATTCTTCTAGAGTCAGTGTAGGTTATTCACACATTTCTAGGAATTTTTCCATTTAATCTACATTGTCTAGTGTGTTGGCGTACAGCTGTTTATAGCATCCTCTTATGATCTCTTTTATTTCTGTGTGGTCAGTGGTAATGTCCCCGTTTTCATTTTTTATTTTATTTATTTACACTTCTTTCTTTATTCTTTGCCAGTCTAGCTAAGGATTTGTCAATTTTGTTCATCTTCTCAAAGAACCAATATTTGGTTTTGTTAATTCACTCTCTATTTTTTTCCCTTAGTTTCATTCATTTCTGCTCTAATCTTTATTATTTCTTTCCTTCTGCTTGCTTTGGGAATAGTTTGTTCTTTTTCTAGTTTCTTCAGCTGTGTAGTTAGGTAATTTATTTTAATTCTTCCTTCTGTTTTTAATGTAAGCATTGATGGCTATAAATTTCCCTCTCACTGCTTCCTTCACTGTACCCCATAGGTTCTGATATGTTGTGTTTTCATTTTCATTCATCTCAAGATATTTTTTGATTTCTCTTGCAATTTCTTCTTTGACCCACTGATTATTTAAGAATGTCCTGTTTAATCTGCATATATTTGTGAATATTCCCTTTTTCTGCCTCCTGTTGATTTCCATCTTTATTCCATTATGATCAGAGAAAGTGCTTTGTATAATTTGGATCTTGTTGAATTTATTGAAATCTGCTTTGTGACCCAACATATGGGCTATCCTGGAGAAAGATCCCTGAGCACTTGAGAAGAATGTATATCCTGCTGATTGAAGGTGCAATGTCCTGTATATGTCTATTAGATTTAGTCCATTTATCATATTTTCCAAACTCTCTGATTCTTTATTGATCCTTTGCCCAGATGTTCTATCTAATGCTGGGAGTGGTTTATTGAAATCTCCAACTATTATTGTAGACACCTCTATTTCTTCTTTCTATTTTGTCAGGGCTTGCCTCATGTAATTTGTGGCATCCCAGTTGGGTGCATATACATTTATCATTGTTATTTCTTCCTGGTGAATTTCCCCATGGATATCTTTGTCCTTCAATAGGGTTGGGAAATTTTCAACCATTATTTCTTCAAATATTCCTTCTGTCCCTTTTCCCTTCTCTTCTGGGACACCCATGACATGTATGTTTGCATATCACTTGCCATCATTTAGCACCCCAAGAACTTGCTGAATTTTTTCCATTCTTTACTTTATCTGTTCTATTATATGCTTGCCTTCAGAGGCTCTGTCTTCAAGCTCACTGATCCATTTTTCTGCCTCCTCAAATCTGCTGTTATATGCATCCAGGCTATTTTCAATTTCATCTATTGTGCCTTTCTTTCCCATAAGATCTGCTATTTTTCTACATATGCTTTCAAATTCTTCTTTGTGATCACCCAGTGTCTTCTTAATATACTTAATCTGTTTAATCATCTCATTGAGTTTATTAAAATTTGTTCGAACATCTATGATTAGTTGTTTCAACTCATTTATGTTATCTGGAAGCCTATCTTGCTACTTTGACTGGGCCATATCTTCCTGTTTCTTTGTATAGATTGTAATTGTCTGTGTCTTGGCATCTGGCTTACTAGATGTTTTTATTCTGGGTCCAGTTTCTCTCTTTAGTTTGCCCTTTTTCCCTTGCTGGTGTGTAGTAGGAGCCAAGGATGTAATTGTTACTGTAAGCTGTTGCCCCAGGAACTGATGAAGTGTCTCTTACCTTTCTCCTCTGCTAGGGGTAGGTACAGAGCCTCAGCCATGGCTCTGTGCAGCCATGGCTCTGTGCAGCCATGGCTTCAAACCATGCAGGCCAAGACCATCTGTAATTGCCCAGAGAGGCAAATCAAGCTTCACTTCCCTTCCTCCCCTGCCTGGGACAGGGATGGAACTGCAGGTATGGGCAGTAAACTAAGCCACACTGGTCAAAACTTACTGCAATTGCCCAGGTAGGCTGACCTATTACCAGCCCACCTCCTTCCCAGCTAGGGGTGGGGATGGGCCCTCTGGAGTGCTCAACAATCTAATCTCTCTGCTCCTAGAGCACCTGCAGTTGACCTGAGAGGCTGAAGGAATACTGTTCCTTCTGCCCTTTAAGGGGTGGGGATGAAACCACAGGCATACAACAGACCAGTCTGTGTGGGCTGAAAGCATCTGCCATTGCCCAGAAAGGCTGGGGAAACACCAGTCCCCTCTTGTCCTATTGGGAGTAGAAGTGGAGCCACAAGTGCCCAACATTCCAGTTCTTTCAGGCCCAAAGCACCTGCTGTAGCCCAGAGAGGCTGATGGGCACAGCTCTCCTCATATCTTATTTGGGAGCAAGGATGGAGCTACAGGTGTCTGAGTATCCAGTCTGTGTGGGCTGAAATTGCCTGCAGTTGCCCAGAGAGGCTGAGGAAACACCAGTACTGTCCCATCCTCGGCTTGGGGTGGGGAGGGGGAGGAAGTGGGGTTAGAATTGAAGGCACTCAACAAACAAGGCCCTATGGGGTGAAAGCACCTGCAGTTGCCCAGAGAAACCAAGGAACACAGGTCCTCTCCTATGCTACTGGGGGGCAAGGATGGAGCCCCAAGTGTCTGAGTATCCAGTCTGTACTGCCCAAAAGTACCTGCAGTTGCCTTGAGAGGCTGGTGCTGGGTCGTCCCAGCTTCTTCCCTGCCAGAGGTGGGTGCTGGAGCTTAGGCTAGAGCTGCAGTCTGATCTGGGTGGAAAGAAGCCAGTCCCTTCCAACACTATGATTTTCACTTTGAAGGAGCAGAGTTAAAATGGCTACTACCTGCCTCTTTCCAATTTGGACAGGTTCAAACTTTAGCTGTTCTTAGGATTATACTTTAACCAGTCGAATTTACTAATCAGTAGCTGAAGTCGGTGCATGACCGTCTCTTCCTACCCCCATTTTTGGAAAATGGAGCTTCCAACTCCAGGTACGGAAGAGCCCCTGAGGTGGCTTGTGCCTCCAGTGGAGGATGGGCATCGGCCTCTGTGGCATGGAGTGCTCTACTCACTAGTCTTCCTTGCAGATGGGCAGTCTCCTCCTTCCATTATTCCAAAGATGTTGCAGGATGCTCTTCAGGTCTCCTTCCCCCCCCCGCCCCAAACAAGTGCTTTAGATAGCTCTGAGTGATTACTAATTGCCTTGTAGGACAGGCTGACTCTTGGAGCTCCTTACACTGCCATCATCTTGCCCGTCCCCCTCAACCCCATATTCTTTATGTAACTTTTCTATTACCTAAAGAGGTTCTGTAATCTAAAATAAAGTTTAAAGAAAAGAAGAGAATAGATATAAACAAAATGTGGTATAAACATACAATGGAATATCATTCAGGCATAAAAAGAATGTTTTCGCTGGTATATATATATACATCAAACTCACCAAACTGCACACTTTAAATAGTACAGCTAATAGATGTCACTTATACCTCAATAGAGCTCTAAAAAACACAGATTCAAATAATGCCACTCTATCCATCTCTTTCTTGCACTTTCTTCTCAAGCAGGCACTTCCCATTAGATGGAAGATATGTCCCAGCATGTCCAAGTTTCCAGCCTACTTGTTTAGCAGCCCCAATAGAGAACACCTCTTTATCTATAGCTCCAACAAAACCCCACATGCCATTGGCCAACTGATCACATAACCACCTCTGAAATGTTTTCTGTGACTCACATTGGTCAAGGCTATGAAATGGGCACAATTCTAGAACCAGGCATAAGAATTAATCTGCTGCAAACCATAAGGTCAGGGGTTTCACAAAGGAAAACTGGGATGCTGGTATGAAAAATACGGGGGAATGGATACAGGGCACATACAGTCATGTGGTCTCCACTAATGCTGCTCATCATAGGATTCTAGGTGGACGTGGTGATATAACAGCCCCAAGCCCATTTGGGAAGTAGCGTCTGCTACCTCACCTGCTCTGAGAATGATTGGCTTAGGGACTAGTGATGGCTGTAGCCGTAGGTGGAGCTAGGTATATGGAAGCCCACAGCTGGGTCACTTGGACTGAAACCATGAACTTCAAAATTACTGTAATTCTTCCAATTTTGAAGGTCCTCCTACAACTGAGAGAGGTGAACATACTTAGGTTCCACAATAAAATTTTGTAAATGCAGCATTTACTGAGAGCCTTAATAGCCCTAAGGTGAGAAAATTAGAACATCAAATATTAACAATAACAAGAGGCTAAAATAATTTTTTAAAAAAGACTAAGAGCACCAATTGTTGGTGAAGATGTGAACAACTGGAACTCTATACATGGCTGATGGGAGTGTAAAATGGTACAACCACTTTGCACAACTATTAAAAATAAAACCTACAACTCCCTATGACACAAAAACTCCACTCTAAGTATTTTCCAAAGATAAAGGGAAGCACATGCCACATAAAAACATGTACATGAATGTTTTAGCAGCTTTATTCATAGTTAGTGGATAAAGTTATACAATGGAATATCACTCAGCACAAAAGGGAACAAACTATGGATATGCACAAGAACATAAATGCACCGCAACATTCAAGAAACGAAAACATTATGATGAGGAAAAGAAGTAAAAAGCAAGCAGAAAATCACATAATTTATGCTTCTATCTATATGACTTTCAAGAACTGACAAGACTAATCTGTAGTGTCATATGTCAGAAAGTGGCTGCCTTTAGATGTGGTGGCATTTATTGCAAAGGGACTGATGGAAATCTTGTTTTTGTTGTTTTGGATGGTGGCTACAAGGATGTCATAAAACTGAAAACTTAAGATCTGTGCATTTTATAATATATAAATCATAACCTCAATAAAATAAAGTAAAAACGTGAATAGTTTTAACAGAGTACTTATTATTATTATTATAGTAGCTAATTTTTTAATTGAATTTTTACTTGAATTATCTCTTGAAATCTTTACCTCAACCCTGAGAAGTCGGCTCTCATATGTTATTTTTTTCCCTTATTTTTATTTTGTTCATATGCTATTTTTAAGCAGGGGAAATTGAGACTTAGAAGGTATGGGATGCACACAAGGTCACTCAGCTAGTAAGTGGCAGAACTGGGGTTTCAAACCTGAATTTAGAATTTGTGATCTTAACTATCATTTTATACCACCAGGCACACGGGAGTTAGATGGAATATATTGCCTCTGGGACAACTCCAGAGTGCAAGAAGCCAGAGTGAGTGAATGCTGAGATTTCAGAACCTGTGCCCCCAGTAAGCCCAAATGCAGAAGGAAGAAAACAGAAAATTTTGTTTGTCACTAATATTGTATCCTTTTATCCTTGGAACTGGTCTGCACCTGGACAAGTTTGTCTGGTCAGAACATACATTCTAAAAGAAAAACTGGGTTCTCTGATGTTTGTGAGATCCTGAGATTCTTTTGTGGTTTCCCTTGAAATTTCTCATTCATCTTCCAAGAGTTATGCTTTTCCAGAATGAGTTGGAGGGAGGTCATACCTAGAACATCAGCTTAAATATAGGTATCTTCTCTATCTTATCTCTCCAGTGTCTGGAACAGAGCCTGGCTAAGCCCTCAATAAATATTTGTTGTTGTGGTGGTGGTGGGGTAAATAAATCCATCCATCCATCCATCCATCCATCCATCCATCCATCCATCCATCCTTTCATTCATCCTATGCCCCCTGACCATTGTCTGCCTTCTTGATCCTTCTTATAAAGCCAGACTAGGCATATGCTATTGCTTATTAAAACTACCAGAAGGCATCTCTAAGATCTCAGTATTTTGCTAGAACTGACAGCCTTTTTCCTGGAGATTGAGGAGAGTGGGTCACCATGTCCCCCTGCACAGGTCATTTGAAAATAACCTCCCAACCTCCCTTTGCTTGGCCTTTTGCCTGCTTCTGGAAGTTCACAGAGCCAACACTTGACAGGATTAAGATTTGATTTGACAACCCATCGGGGCACTGTTCAGGAACTCAACTGCACCAAGCAATGGAGTAGCACTTATTGGTTTCAGAGGGGATGGAAAACAATTTAAGCAACCTCTGTTCTCTTCAGCTCAGATACACACCATTGCTCTGTTGACTTAGAAGCAGCTGCTCACACTGAGTAGAGAAGGGAGCTCTCTATGAAATCTCTTCCTCATCTGTCTCCAGTACATCAAGGAGAAGCTGTATGCACAGCTCAGGCAAAATCCTTCCTTTGGACCATCATTCTAATTAAGTCTTGGGTGCTTTATTCAGGGAAGACAAGGAAAGACTGGGAGCTATTAAAAGATCCCGAGTTTGGTGGGAATGAAAGGCAGGGGGAATTTAAGAAAGCTTTTGCTTTAAGGATATCACTTATTTTGCAGGGAAAACTGAAAAACTCTAGAGAAGCAAAGGGAGTGAAGAGGTGACACAGGAATTTAACTGTGATCTAGTGGGTAGAGACCTTGTTGTAGGCAGGAAAAGGCACTAGTCTTAATCCAATTTCCAAAGCTCAAAGGGAAAATACAAAACAAAAGCCATTCAATACAGGCAAGAATAAATAGCAAGGGGTCTTAACTGTGCCAATCTAAAGGAAGGGTCTCTTTTCCCCAACTTGCACAAGGGTGACATATGTCCTGACAGCTGCCTCAGTCAAGTTGCCCTATTCTCCCTTAGACAAGGATGAGGTACAATACCAGGGGTAGGACAACAAGAATCTATATCTCTTTGGATTTTGTATCAAGGATGGAAATATTGGAGTGTTGATTCACCACAGTGTCCTGAAGCAACTCCATCAGCTTCTGCTATCAGGAACTCCAGAAACTCCCTGGCCCCTGTCCTTTCAAGACATTTTCTCCCACTTTCCCATAATTTACTGCTTTGGTGCAGTGAATTATGGTGCAGTGCAGTCTGGGGGATAACATGTTACAGGAAGAGATTAGATAGGATGGCCTGTACATCATGGAAATGGCACCTAAGAAGAGACCCGAGTAAAGGAAGGCCAGGAGACATACTGAGTTCTGATGGGTTTTCCAGGCAGAGGGAATAGGAGGGGCAGAGGCCTTGAGCTTGGAATAAATGTGGCAAATTTGAAGATCCACAGTATGATTAGAGAGACTGGAGCAGAGTGAATGAGGAGGGCAGTGTTAAGATCACGGAGAGCATTGTATGTGTAGTTTAGTGGGTAAAGCCATGGGCTCTGGTGTTTGCCTTTCCCTTTTGAATTCACTACCTTCTAGCTGAATGCCATTGGGCAAGCTACTTGACCTCTCTGTGCCTCAGTGTCCCCATCTGTTAAGTGGGTCTAACGATAGATGCCATCCCACATATTGTTGCAGACACAAAATAATTAAAACTTGCCATGCACTTAGGCAAGTACATGTGTTAGTAATAAATGTGAGTTCTTGTTATTAAATCATGAAGTTTTAGCTTTTACTCTCAGTGAAACTGGAAGTCTTTGGAGAGTTTTAAGTTGGAAAGAGACACAGATTCAATCATAATCAAAATAATTAGTCTGTCTATTGAATCTGT
>JAKSZT010054368.1:3932332-3952098 GCA_026826555.1 Tolypeutes matacus
CCTTACCGTGGACGTGCGGTGGTTTGTGACACCTGCAAAGACAAGCTCTGCCTATATTCCTTCTAGAGAGGAAAATTGAAACTGTGGTGAAGCCCAGCACTCACCAGTGAATGAAAAAGGGCCGGGGTAAATTACCTGTTTATTTACCCTGCAAAATGTGCCAGGCCCCCATCGATGTACCATGCAAAAGGCCTGGCAAATGTCCCTAGGACCTGTTTCCCCAGGCAGCCTTGTTCCCTCCCTTTATTCTCTGCACCACTTGCATTCGGCTTCCAGGCCCTCAGAATAATTAGGTCTAAGCAAGCATTCCCTCTATAAATATTAATTTGGGTATGCTTGGAAAACTCTGCTTCTTTTAGATGAATTGTTAACTAGCTTTCTAATCTGGAGTTTCTTGACAAGCAAAGCAAGATCTCTTCTCTGCTGGCTCCTTCTTTTACTGGGCATGGGGGAGGTGGAATTAGCTGAAAGTTGTAAGCATTTGTTTTAGCAGAGATTCACTCTGTATGGTCAGGCTCCCTGAAGCTGCACACATTCTGGACTTTTTAAAGGACCACCCTTACCAAAAAATCAGTATTGGTTAAAAGCATGCATTTTAGCAATCTGCAGGCTAGTAGAATCTCAGCTGTGCCACTAAGTAACCGTGTGAATTTCAGCGAGCTATTTAATGTCACGTGGCCTCAATTTTCTCATCTATAAATTGGGGTGGTAATAAGAGCCTCCCAGGGGAGGCTGTAACGGGGATTAAAGTAAAATGGTAAAAGTATTAGGTAGGGCATGGCCAGTTTTCAGAAAAAAGGAAAGAGTATTAGTGAAGGAGAGAGGATTTTAGAGCAACTTCAGAGAACTCAATGCATTTTTTTAGTTCTGGCCACACATACAAACTTCAGGGCTGCAGTTGAAGGACTTTTCCTGGATCCTGGTTGGGATGTAGAATTGGTATCACCAAACCATCATCCCATCTAAATCACAATTATATCTTGAGGCAGCAAATCCACCCACCCATCCATTCACTCATTTAGTGAATACTTACTGACCACCTACTATGTGCCTTGCATGGTGACAGGCACTGAGGATGGATATATCCGGAAGTGGGCACAGTGGATGGGAAGATATTTGTCGCGGGGAGCCAGAGGGGTCTAGTTGTTAAGAACACAGATTTTGGGTCTACATCTTTCTAGTTGTGTGACCTGAGACCAATACCCTCAAAGGTTCACTTTCCTCATCTATAGCCTGAGATTAATAATATCTCCCATCGGAGTTGGGGATAATTGTTTCTGCCTTGCTTGTCTGCCAGAACTTAGTTTTTTGAGGATCACATTCAATGAGCTAATAAATGCAAACCTTTGGATACTGCAATATACAATAAAAATGTGTGGTATTCCATTTCTGGAAGCAAATTCACCACTCTGTTTAGCTCTTTTGGAATTTATACCAAACTCACGTTATCATCATGGGCAGCCCTTCCTAAGGCTGAACTTCTAGTCAGTGTTCAGTCTACTTTCTTCCCCAACTTGCAAACAGCTTGATTTCTTGGGGGAAAGGGGAGACATGGAAGGTGATCTGGCAACACAAAGCTCACTTTCTAAGTGATCCATGCCCCTGCATCTTCTGGGACAGCATAGAACTACATCCCTGGCAGTCCTCCAGAAACCTGGAAGAATCTGCCTGTCAAACAGGGTGGACTTGCACTTCTCAAAGGAATCCCAAGCCCTGCCACAGCACTGCTTTCTTGCATGAGATGTCAAATCCATTTCTGGCTTTAGCTTGTTAATCCTTATGGAGAAGGTTCTAGATTGGCATGTTCCTGGCAGTAGAGTATTAGGTTTATGCTCATAGGCTCTGAAGCCAGGTTGCTTGGCACAAAGATGGCTATGACATGTCCTTGGAGGTGTGCCATATGTTATGCTATTTAACCTTTCCCAGCCTTGGTTTCTCCCTCTGTGAAATGGTGATACTAATGGTGCCTAACTAGCAGATTTATTGTAAGGATCAGGTGAGTGTAAGCAGTTGGCATGGCACCTAATGCATAGCAATCACTAAATTAATTCTATTATTATTTGTAAGCACTCATTCCTGGTGGTCCATGGTGCCAACAGGTGGGAATGAGCCAGTGCTAAGCCTGAGATTAAAGGAAATAATGTGTGCAAAGTGATCATTGCTAGAAGAAGGGCACAAAAATGGCTATTATTAATATTTAGCATTACTGTTCTTATTTCTAAGGAGTGAAGACAAATCTGGTGCCAGGTGTGGCAGTGGGGAGTCTCTGATACTCACCCACAAAGCTCTGAACTCTGGTAAGATGTGCCCCAGATAGTTCAGGGAGACGCTACTAGAGCTACTAGAAAGAAGCCTGGCCAGGCCCAGAGGGTCTTCATTTCCATTTGTCCTCTGTTTCAAGAGCAGTTTCCATAATGAGCTGATAATTGTTTCCACAGACAAGTCTAGCTCCTTCCCTGACCTGGGCCCAGATGGGGCATTGTAAAGGTAGCTCACTCAAAGCCAAGGAAGTTCATATACACTGTACAGCATCATCTTTCCCCTAGGTTGTGATTAGTGAATATCCTTAAGGCAATTGGGGAAAACCCAGGTAGAAACAACCCCTTGGGATTGATTCTGCTCTCTGACTGGACTGCTCTAGCAGTCTACACCTGGCTGCTAAGATTAGACAAACTCTTTTTTTTCCAGTTGCTCAGGCCAAGCTGTGCCAAAAGAGCCTCCAAACATGGATTATAGGGTAAAGAAAGCAGCAAGGAATAGAAACATTCCTCTATAAAATGTGAGCTGAGAATAGAGTGTTATCTACCCCATCTCACAAGGCTTTGTGCTCCAGGAAGGCAAAGCCCACATCTTAGTTGCCCTCTGAATCCACAGCCCTTGTTCATAGCTAGTGGTGGCAAGCATTAGCTTGAACTGATGAATGGGTGGGTGAATAGATGAATGGATGAATGAGTTCCTGTATATCTCACATCTATAGCACTTCCACAGCTGTGACTCCGGATGTCCACAGACGCTTCTCCCAAAGAGAAAAGCAGATGTTTAACAGTCCCAGCCTTCCCTGGTACCCCCGTCAGATAGACTCAGTCCTATATAACCATGCCTCATTGAATGACCCCATCCCTGGCTCCTTGGTGTTAACCAGACCTTAGAGTACTAGCTCACACTCTCTGGAAAATCCATCCTACTATACTTACATTCTAAACACAGGTGTGTTAGTCAGAGTAATTACCTTCAGTTGCTGTAATTACCCCCATTCGCACAGGCTTAGTGCAATGTGTAATTTCTAACTCAGGTCACAG
Source organism: Tolypeutes matacus (assembly GCA_026826555.1). Classification (NCBI taxonomy): domain Eukaryota; kingdom Metazoa; phylum Chordata; class Mammalia; order Cingulata; family Chlamyphoridae; genus Tolypeutes; species Tolypeutes matacus. The sequence goes on from JAKSZT010054368.1 coordinate 3,935,632, forward strand.
TCCAATCATATAATGAGCCAGCAGTCTTATATGCAGGGATTTAGCAATCCAATTTCCTTCTATCTAGAGGCTCTGCCTTCTTCACAGGGTCTTGCAGTCCTAAACTGGATCCTTTCTGTCCAGTGGGTTAATGCATAAAGAGAGAGTGAGCCAAGGATCTACTGAGAGTATAGGGGGCAGGTCTGGAGATATCATACATCTCACTCACTCCACATTCCATTGGCCAAAATCAGCACATGTCCTGAGCTTAACTGTAAAGGAGGTTAGGAAATATAGTCTCCCTATGTTCTTAGGTCAAGGACATGGGGTTGGGGAGCATCTAGCCATTCAATGTCACAATAAGCCTCTCTTGGATCCCATCTCATGGTCTGGTCCACAGGACAGAACTGCCTTGCTTCCCATTCAAATGACCTGGGGGTCTCTTGTGTTATGGAGACCATGACAGGTTCTTATAAGATCCCTCACTAGGGGCTACAACTCTGCCTCCTGAAACCCAGACTTAGTGGCTACGATTATGTTCTCCAAGGACGGTTTCTTTATTACCGTGTCCCACTCACTTGCTGAGAGACCTGGTTGCCCACTTCTTCCTTGACTTTACTGTCTATCGTGACGAGATGATAAAATCCTTAGGCAATATGCTTTGTCCACCTAGATATAAAGCTTATCAATTTGTGAGACTATCCTCCCAATTGCTCAAGTCAGAAACCCAAGAGTAATACTTGATTCATCTCTTTCCCTCTTATTCCCTGTACCAAATCCAACAGCATGTCCTGTTAGATCCTTGGATCTACCTCCAAAATATGTCTCCATCAAAACATTTCTGTTAGCATTATTATTAAGGTATATTTTACTTACAAAATTGTATACAAATCTTAAGTGCTAAACTCCATTCATACTTACGTATGGATACACTAGTGCTGCCATCCACAACAAGATCTACATTTCCAACTACTCAGGTAGCTCTTTCATGCCCCATGCCAGTGACTATCCCTTTTCTATCATCTGTTCTTGAATAGGACATTAATAAACTCATACAGTATGTACTCTTCTGCAACTGGGCTTTTTTGCTCAACATTATCTATGTGAGTTGTATTACATTTCAGTAGTTTGTAAATTATCCATTCTCCTGTTGAGGGCATTTGGTTTTCCAGTTTGGGGCTACCATGAATAAAGCTGCTATGAATCCTTGTACATTTCTTATGGTTAATATGAGTGCACATATTAACACTTTAGGAGATATTGCCAAACAGTTTTCAAAATGTTTATAGTAAATTTTACACCCCTCAGCAGCATATATCAGTACCTGTTTCTCTGCATCTTTGCCATCACTTGGTATTGTTAGTCTTTTTAATTTTAGTCATTCTGGAGGGTGTAGGGATGGCCACTTTTACCACCTTTGCTACTTCTACCGTACTCTAAGGCACCATGATCTATTGCCTGAACCACTCAATGGACTCTTAACTAGTCACTTTGCTTCCACTCTTGCCAAACCGAATTCAGTCCATTTTCCACCCAACATCCCGAGTGTGTAACTTTTCTACTAACATCTTGCAATCGCTCCTGGTTACACTTAGTAGTTTTATCTATGTTCTTACTTTCGATCTTCCACATCTCCTTTCTCATCATTCAGATTTTGGTCCAAATATCCTCTCCTTAGTGGGACTTAATAACCACCCAGTGAGTTCCTCTCTCTCCAACCCATTGCTTTATTTCCGCTACATCTCTCATCACTACCTGCATCATCTAATTCATTGGCTCACCTGTGAACTGTTTTTCCCACTTACCAGTGAGTTTAATGAAAGCACATCTTTGGTGCTGTTCCCCAGCACCCAGCCCAGCACCTGGCAGGTTATAAACTCTACATAAATATTTGTTGAATGTACTTACCTGACCCTGGGGATTGGGTTTGTGCAGCCCCCAGTACATTTTCTTGTGGCCTTTTCTATTAAGTTATCTCTAAGCCACTGCATTTCTCAAATAAATCCCAAATTGTGATGTGATACTTTAAAGTATTAAGCTGAAAATGTTCCATTGTATATATACCACATTTTGTTTATCCATTTATCATTGGTGGACGCTTGGGTTTCTTCCACCTTTTGGCTATTTTGAATAATGCTGCTATGAACATCAGTGTACAAATATCTGTTCAAGTATGATCTTGCTTAAATGAAATACATAGAATAAGCAAATTCCATAGAGGAAATTTTAGGGTACCAGAAGCTGGAGGATGGAAGAAATGGGAAGTTTTTGCTTAATGAGTACCCTTTTTCTGTTTGAGGGGGTGAAAAAGTTGGGATAATGGATGTTTGTGATGGTAGCATAATATTGTAAATGTAATCAATATCACCGAATTGTATACTTGAGAGAGGTTAAAATGGGAAATGTTTAGCTGTATAAATGTTACTAAATTGAAGTTTTTAAAAAATCATAAGGGCCAGATGCTCAATTCTCTAGCTGAGTTGGTCTGATTGGAATTAACTCTACAAGAAGATTCTGACCACGTACAGATCAAATCCACAATGTAGCAACCCAGCTTCCCACACCAAAGGCCCTAAACTTCAGTTTCCTACATCCTTTGTTCCTGGAGCCTCAGCTTCTTACCTGTGCCTCCTTGAAACACTCACTGACTTAGTGTAAACATCCCCCCTTTTCTGAACACACCCCAATTCACAGCTTCTATAAAATCTGCCTTCCAGGGAACTCCTGGAGAGTAGAGATTTACTCTCCCCTTCCAAAGTCACTTGTGAGGGCAAAATGGTATTGTTATTATTTTCTCCATTTTTCACTTAGACAACCTGAGGCATGATCTAATGGAATCCCTCTCCCCAGGTCCCCCTCTCAGCCCCTCCTTCCTAGGATAACCTAGAGGCCTTTGCCATCTCGCCACAGAACAGAACAGGCTGCGAAGAATCCATCTACCTCTTGAGACTGAGTTAAGGGAAAACAGAATGAGAAAATGAGAAGAGCTGCTTTTAGTGGTTTTTTTTTTTTTTTTTTTTTTTTAAATGATGTCTTTTCCTAAGCAATTTCTAGTCCTGTAGAGGACTGACATACCATAAAATAGGCAGGGTAATCATAGTGTGCAGGGATTAAAATCTCTCTGGGGTAGCAGGATTCTCTGGGCAGGTGGGGGTGGGCCAAGAGCTGCTGGCAGCCTTTCTGACTCTGTCAAGTCTGACTGTCTATGTCTCAGCTTATCTTTCTCTGCCTCTTTCTTTCCCCCCGCCCATGCCAAATGTAGTTACACGCTAAAATGACAAAAGTGACATCTCTGTCTTTCCTTTAAATGCACATGCACCCCTAAAATGACACACACAGATACATGCACACACAGTCATATACCCCGCCTCTGCCCAGGAGTGGAACAGCTCCTGCTCTATCATTCATTCACTCCCTTTCTTTTTCTCCCTCACATGAGTAGAGTAGAAGACCACCAGGACTCCAAGTCTCCCTTTGTTGCTCTTCATTCCTTAATACCTGCTCAGACCTCTGAAATAACCAAACCAAAGAATCCTCTTTCTGAATGTCTTGGTTTCTCTCTGTCTTTAAATGTACAATACATAGATCTACACATGCACCTATTTTTGTCTTCTTCATTTTTGCAAACACACAAGGTCATAAACCTGTGAAGTGACCACACTTCCAGTCCTGCCCCACTTTGCTCCAGAGTGGAGCTGCAATGCATTCTTTCTTCTGTGTGGCTATCCCCTTGGCTGACAATACACAGCAGTGAATTCCATGAACTTCGTTGCAATTTGTTACCAGATTCAATGGCAGTAACAAAAGGGTTTGGCTCCTTTCTTTGACCATCTTTTCCTTAGTAGGAAAGAATGCACAACAGCATGGCAATAACCCATGCAGTGAAACAAGCTGTAGAATGGGCTCAGGAGAGCTGGACTCTAGTTCTGCCCCTGTGTCTCCACAGGCCAGCTGCTTCCCTCTAAGGACCTGAATCTCTTAATCTGCAACTTGTTGGTGGCATGGGATTTGCTCTTTCTATACACAAATAGCTTATTGCTTATAATTTCTGACTCACTCTCTATTGACCAAGAAAATCTTAAACTGTGAATGAGCTCCTTACAGAAAATCAGTAAATATTTCTCTGGGTTCAAGCAACAAGAAACCAAGGATACAGGGCATGAACTGTGCATGCCTGCTATTGAATTAATCATCCATCCATCCATCCATCCATCCATCCATCCATCCATCCATCCATCCATCCGTCCATTCATAAATCCATCCTTCCACTTTTTTGCTTCTCCATTTCTAAGCCAACTCATCTCTATCCTGAACTATTTCAGTGGTCTTCCAACTGGCTCCCCTGCTTCCATTCTTGCTTACCCTCCCTGTAATCTGTTTCCCACCACCACCTTTTAAAATATTTTAAAATTATAAATTGAATCATATCCTCCCCTTGTCTAAAACTCTCCAATGATGCCAAAATTTTCTTAGGATATGATTGAAACCCTTTATTTTGCTCAAAGTTCTGAATGATCTGTCTTTACCACCCCCCCCCGACTCTCCTTAGATTTCCATCTTTCTGTCCTATTATGATTTGGCCACTTGGTCATCCTTTCAGTTCCCTTAACACAGGAAGCCCTCCCTCATCTAAGATGTTTCTCTTGCCACTTAGATTTCTGTTTCCCCCACCAACATGACCTTATTGAACATTTACAAATGTCAATGCCTGATTATACCAAGACAGAGTTGACCTCAGTCCTTGGAATGCCCTAGTGGACCATGCCACAGCTGTGCCACATTCTCAATTCTCATCTCACACAAATCCTCATGTCCTTCCCTTCCCCACTGGCCCTAGTGATGGACTCATCAGACAGAATGTATTCAGATTATGACACTGCCTGATTCAAATTCAAGATACACTAAGTACTTTTGGATCCAGAGATCAATAGACAAGGTCTTTCTATAGGATATGACATTGGGTAGACCTTCCCAATATAAATAATGATGTGGTTCTGTGAATATTCTACAAGAAAGACAGTGAGATCTTCTATATAAAAGGCAACTGGTTTCTCTTCTAGGAATAGATTTGACCTTGAACTGGTCAAAGCCAGGGTCTTGGACTCTGTGTCCTCAAAATATATCTCCTCCGGTTTGTTGACTTCAAAATTCCATTGCAAATCCCCAGCTAATGTTGAACTATTTTTTTTATCATTGCCTCAGATGTAACAAGTGTTCTCAACTCTTCCTAATCTTATTAAACTGCTGTTCTTGCAAAGTAACTGGTGATTTTCATTCTACACATGTTGGGATTTAACACTGCATGTGAGCTATTGAGCTGATGTCGACTTTTGAATTATGAACAGCCAGATTCACCCAACTTCCCCTTACCCCTGCCTAAGATAAGGGCTTTCCTTGTCTAAGGTCCTGATGGCTGAGATATCCATGAGGTCTTAGCCTCTCTGACTCTTGGGAATGAGGTGAACAGGAAGGTCACAAATAGCTGACAAGGGGAAGAGAAGAAGTGTTCTTTCCTGGAAACTATTGGGTGGTTAAAAAAAAAAGGAGATTAGGATTTAGGAAACCTGGGTCCTAATTAGTCCTTTGTCCCTCCCTTCCTGGGTAGTATTAGCTAAGTCACTTTATGTATCTAGGTCTCAGTTTGAGTCTCAGTTTCTGCGTTTGTCAGATTAGTTGGATCAGCAGTTCTGAGGCTCTCATACTCAAATGGATATCAAATTTTCTAGGCTGTGGCCTGCAGATTGTCTAACCCAGAGGCTACAGCATGTCTAACAGATGGCCAAATAGTCAATGTTTTCCAGCCTGAGATACACACACACACACACACACACACTATTATAGACATACATAGACATAGATATTGATATAGGTATATAGATTTTTCCCCCCATTTAACTCAGAGAGGGACAGAATTGGCCTTTCTGAAAACTGTCTGCAAGATGGGAGGATCTAAAAAGAAAACTAGTTACTCCCTCCCTTCCCCTTATCCCCTCTTTCTCTCTCCTTCCTTCTCTCTTTCCTTTCTTCTTTTCTTCTTTTATTCTTTCTCTATCCTTTATGCCTTCTTCATTTTCTTCTATCCTCTCCCTGTTATTAAGTAACTGTGACCCTAGTCTCATTTTCCTCCTGGTGGGATGTTGGAAAGCATCCAATTGCTGGTGGCATTTACGATCTTCAGTCCTTTTCATCAAAATTCTGCAGGTTCATCATGCTCTGGGATCTCATCAAGTCCTCCTTTCTCTCCAGGACAAGGGACTAATAGAGGCTGCAATCGAAGCACTGAGTGCCTGGCTGAGGGCAACTCAGAGAACATGTCTGAGGGTCAGCAACTTCATGACAACATAAGAGCAGCCCTGGAGGGAGGAAGAGGGCTGGGGACAGAAACACAGCCCTATTAAAAAGTTTAGACTTCCCAGCAAGCAGGGAAGGGGCTGCTTTGGATGGAGCTTTTTCTTCTTAAACTAAATTCCTGCTGATATGTCAGTCTTGCCAGCAAGAAGGCATAGAGGAAATGATTGATACTCATCATTTGAAGAGAAGGATGACACAAGAAAACTATTCTGGCATGGGTATCATCAAAAGGGCATTTAATCATTATAATCATTACAACCAGAGAAAACTTGGATGGCTTCAGATTGTGGCAAACTGAAATCTCAAGAGGGAGAGTTAGGGAGGAGGAATGGGTTGGAAGAAGGTTCTGTAACCATAAGGCAGTCCATCTACTGTACTATGTAGTATTAATAGTAGTAATAGCTAACCCTTGACACCTTACTATGTGCCAATATTTTCTTAAGTATTTTAATTTTATTAACTCATTTGATCCTCATAGCAATATTCTGAAGTAGTAACGATTATCATTCCCATTTTATATATGGGGAAACCGAAGCATAGAGGGTTTAAGTGACTGGATCAAGGTCACCTAGCTATTACGTGGCACAGCCAAGGTTCAAACCCAGGAAAACTGCTTCTGATCCTGTGGTTATATCCACCATGTTATAACTGTCAGGTCAGTGGATCCAAGAGGTGGGGCAAATTTGGTACTGGCTTTGGCAGGAGACCATACTCAAGAACATGTATTTACTGAGCATTAATTAAGTTCCAGGTGTTTTTCTAGGCACTGGCAATGTAATGGTAAATAGGATATGGTCCTGGATGCTAGTCATAATGGGTGGACGTGGAAGCTGGAGGACCTAGTAAGTACTTCAGGTTTACTGCCTGGTCATTTGTAGCGCAGATTGAAATAAACCCCCCAAAATCAGGAGCTTGGAGAACAAAAGGGTCATTTTCTTTTGTAAAAGTCTAGAAATGTGGATGACTCAGTAATTTGTAAGATCACAGATTTGGTTTTGACCTCCACAAGGAAGATATCAAGACATCACTGCATGAAGCATGAATTCTGGAGCCAAAATCCCTGGGTTCAAGTCCAGATTGTGATGCGCACTAGCTCTGTGACATTGGGCAAGTTATTTAACCTCTATGTGCCTCAATTATCTTGTCTGCAAAACTAGGATAATAATAGAGTCTCTGTACTAGGCTCATGAGTATTTACTGTATTTAGAATTGGATCCAATTTATAATTGGATCAATTATAGATGCTGTAGGAATAGTAGTAAAATAAACTCCTCTATCTTTTATGTCAGTATATCTAAAACTAAGTGAATCAAAACTTTTCAAAAAAATCACTATTTCTTTTTTCTATCTTCCTTACTTCCATGAATGGCACCCCCTTTATCTCAGTCTCCCAGATCAACATGGAACCCCAGGCCAAGCATCTGCCAGTTCTCTCCTGGTGTGGCTTTGCTAAGCCAGAGTTGTAGATACACAGTTCTCAGGTACCACAATCAAGATTACCAGAACTTACCTCTATAACAAAATCAACTTCTCTCCACCACTAGCAGACTAAAAACATTTAATGGTTCCCAATGAAAACTCTTCACTTTAGCCTTTTATTTATTTATTTATTTAATTTTTTTTTTCTTTGTTAATTTTTTTTTTTTTTTTTTATTATGGGTAAAAATCAAAATTCTCACAATACATACAAACATTTGCAAAATGATATATAAATATATATGCATATATGTGTATTTGCTTACAAAAATGTTATTTATATATATATATATACATATATTTTAAGAGGTGCCTTTTATATCCATTACGGTCCATCTATCTGTTCAGCCTCTTCTTCCACATACACACCTCTTTGAGAGACCCCCAAAGTTCTAGTTTTCTCAAAGTACATAATTTTCCCTGTTCCCATCATTTGCTAGCATTGTCATTTATATCTGGATTGCACTCTCTTCCTCATCTTTTTCTTTCTCTATCTGCCAAAAAGTGTCCCTTCCATTAAGCGTCAAAACAAAACAATGTCACTTCCCTAATTGGCTACCCATCAGCAGTGGTTTTCTCTCTTCCTCTGAACCTCCAGGATGAGATGTCTGCATCATCTACAATGAAGATTGCTTTCTGCCTTTTACACTAGTTATCAGGGAGATGGTGGATCACAGAAGTTCATGCCAGACATTCTACAGTCATATCATCCTGGCCTTGTCCCCTTATTTTTTCATGACTATGGTTGAAACCATGGTTAAGTTACAGCTTCGAGCCTCAGCTTTCTCTTCCACATCATGGGAATGAGGAGTAGTGCCTGCCTCTTAGGATCTTCTAAAAGGTCCCCTGCTTCTACCCTTGCCCCCTACAGTCCATTCCCCACATTGAAGCCAATGTGATTCTTTAAAAACTTAAATCATGTAATATCACTACCCAGCTTTGAAATTCTCCAGTAAATTTCTATTGCCCTTAGAATAAAATTGAAAATTCTACCCTTGGCCTGCAAGACTTCTCCAAATTCATTCCCTACCATTCTGTCTTTCTCGCTCTAACTCTGCTTTGGCCCATGGACCTCCTTGCTGCATCCCTTTGATACTTCAAGCATGCCTCGGGACTTTATTCACTTGCTGTGACCCCAATCTGGAAGATTCTTTCCCTCGATATCTCCATGACTCACTCTCTTACTTAACTCATTCTTTGGAGAGGCTTTCCCAGACTTATCTACCATAAAAAAAGCACTCCTGCCTCTGTCCACTTACCTTGCATTGTAAATCACCACCTGCAGATATATTATATGTTTCCATGTTTCTTTCTTTCTTTATTGCTTGTGTCTCTCTCCGCCAGTATCAACTGGCACATAAACCCTATGAATGTAGGGGCTGTTGTGGTCTTCACTGTTTTATTTCAAGCACTGAAGACAGAAAGTTCTTGGCACACAATGGGCACTTGATTAGTGATAATTAAATGAATGAATGAGGCTGTTGTGAGCATTCAGTAGGACATCTTTTTGTCATGTGTTTAGCACAGTGCCAGGCACCAGGTGACCATTAACTAGGAAATAACCACTATCATTTCACTATTATTGTTCGAGCTCACATCTCTCTTCCTTGCTGGCTTGCAAGCTCTTCAAGGGCAGTGCTGTGTCTTATTCGTCTCTGTATCCCCCACAGAACCTAGCACAGAGCAGGAGTCAACCCATGCATGTTAATGTCAAAGACCTCTGCAGACAGCAGAGGGCAAAACTGAAAAAAAAAAAAAAAGCAGCCCCTTGCCTGGGCGTGAGGAGATTTAATGGATTGGGGAACATTTCATCACCCTGTTATCTCTGGCAACGATGACAAGGAGTCTTGACAGAAGGGACAAAGAAGAGCTGCAGGGACTGCCACCAGGTCCAAGCCATTACCTTTGGGGCTGCATGCTTTCCAGGAGGAGCAAACTTAGGTAAAACCTTGGCCCTTGCCCCACCCTGCCTCATCTCTTTCTGCTCCTTCCTCCAGGAGTGATACTTCTCAGGGCACTCACGCTCCCCTGCTGCGCCAGTTCCTGGAGGAGTCAGGGACATAAACTCCTTCCTACATCAGCATTAGTCACTCTCCAGGAGAGAGTCATGACAAGGTACCATCCCAGCTGTACCGGGGGAATCCAGCACCTGGACAGGCATGTGTATTTTCTCCCAACTTTTTGGTTGTGCTGTGAATGTTATTAAAACACCCTATTTATCAGAATGGAAAAAAAAAAAAAATCCTGGCTTAAGCCAAACAATATATAGCATTTAAAATGCAGGCTGTGAATTTAATTTCCACGGGAGCAGCAGTGAACAAGTAAAGGGAGGTAATTTATGATTCTCCGGAGAGAAAGCAGAAGGCAAGCCAGACACACAGAGGCAAGTCTTCCTTCCCTCCTGCCCCTGCTTAGATGCTCCCTCCCAGGCTTCTGTCTGCTTCTGGCTGTCCTTAGAGCCCTGCAGTTCCCAATGGTGGTGGAGAGTCAAGCTGGTATTGTTGAGGTATGTGTGTGTATGTGGTGTGTACGTGCACGTGTGTGCATATATGTGTGTGCATGTGTATGTGTAAGCATGTGTGTCGAGCGCATGCATTCGTGTGTGCACGTGTTGAATGCAGCACACGTGCATATGTGTGTATGTGTGTTTGTGCATGCCTTTGTGAGTACATGTATTAATCTGCATGTGTATGTCTTCACTATGTGTGCATTTGTGTGTGCTTGTGTACCATGTGTGCATGCATATGTCAGTGAGTGCATTTGTGCATGTATGTGTGCATGCTTGTGTAATGTGTTATCCTGCCAGCGCCAAACATCTGTAATATTCCCAGGTGTGTTTACCTGAAGAGAGAGGGACCATCAAGTAATAGGTGTGTGTAAGGTGATGGTTTGAAAGAGAAAAAAAGTTGGTAATGTTTGCCCCTAAAATTGGCATCCATGAACCTGAACTGGGCATTTATCAGCATTGTAAATAATAGTTGACTTTTATGACTATTTACTATTTTTCATGTGTAAGGCTTTGCCCTATGTGTTTCTCATGTGTTACCTTTTTTAAGGCTCACCAACACCCCAATACAGATTCTGCTATTATTCTCCTTGTATAGGTAAGAAAACGAGGCTCAGAGAGGTTATTGGCTTACTCAAGGTCACACAGCCTCCAATACTGGAATGCAGGCAGAATGACCAGCTGGACCTGGGGCTGGAGGGGAGCATCTGGATCCTGCTATTTCTGGAAACATCATCTTACATTTGAACAGTTCCTTTGTAGTCTAATACTCATTATAATGACAATAGCTAATATTTATGGGCACTCACTAGGCACCGTACTGAGCACTTGCTGTGTGTTGTTTAGTTTGAACCTGACAGCAACCTCATGAGGCAAAGTTCTATTATTAACCCATATTTCAGATACAAAGACTGAGGATCAGAAACATCAAGGGAGGTGCCCCTCCTGGCTGATATGTGGTGTGACCAGAAATCAATCCTGGCAGCCAGGCTACCGAGGCTAGGAGGCTACCTCCTCACCCTTATGCTTCAAGCATCTTCAGACAAGAGTGGAGAGTCTAATGCGAGAGGCCGAGCTTGTTAATTCACAAATGAGATTCCAGAATTTCTCCAAGAGTGTGTAGGCACTGGCAGTCCTATGATTTACTGGGGGCAAATGGATTTTTACAAATGTATGTTAATTTTAGAGTACATTTGGAGAGAAAGTGTCAGCTCAGTCATATACTAGCAACTGGGCTAGTGTGAACCTGGGCAAGTCACTTATCTTCTCTAAGCTGTAATTCCTCTGGTTCATCTGTGAAGTGGGAATCACAAGACCTTTCATGTATAAGGAAGTGTCTAAATGAGGCCTGAGGCAGAGGATGCCCTCTGAGTATGTGGGAAGAAGATGGGGACTGAAGGATGGGAAAGAAAGGAAGAGAAAGAGGGAGAAAAAGAGGGAGCGAGAGAAGGAGGGACTGAAGGAGGGAGAAAGGAAGGCAAAGCGGGGGAGGGGGAACAAGGGAGGAAGGAAAGGAGGGAAGGAGGGAAAGAAGGAAGGGAGAAAAGAAGGGAGAGAGGGAAGGAGGAGCTGAGGAAGGGAGGAAGGAAGGCAAAGAGGCAGAAAGGAAGAAAGAAGGGAAGTAAGGGAGAGAGAGAGTGAGGGAAGAAGGAATGAAAAAGAATAGGATAGGAGGAAGAGAAGAAGGGAGGGAGAAAGAAAGAGATGGAGGGAAGGAAAGAGGGAACACAAACAGATGTGTATTGGCATATTTGCACATTTAGAAAACATCCTTTTACCTCAATGTACCTTTCTACCAGTGGTTGAAGTGGGTGAATGCCATCTAATCCTCATCATAATAACCCTATGAGACAGCTGACATTCTCTCCATATTTCAGATAAAGAAACAGAGGCACAGAGTAGTAAGATGCCTTCTAGGACTGCTTACCTAGCAATAGGCACAGCCGGGGTTTGAGCCCAAGCACCATGGCTCCAGAGCCCATGCTCTTGACAACGGAGCTCTATTGAGGGCCAAGAGGCAGGGGAGGGACCGTCCTCACCAACACAGAAGCTGTTTCTAGTTGCTTCCTCAAGCCGAGCTCTGCCCAGCAGAGGGCGCACTTTGTAGGAACATTCATTCTGCTGCGCCATGTTAGGATGTTCCCGGCATTTGAGCCTGGCCTTAAGAGAGAGAAGATGAAACATGTAAACCCTGGACATCTCCTATGTCGCAGTGCCCAGCCCAGGCTTTACTCACCTTCACCCAGACCCCCCTAGGTGGTCCACATGCCACTAAGGTGACATGCGAAGGAACCATTCCAAATATTCAAGTTGTCTGTTATTTTAACATGTATCAGAGAAGGAAAATGTTACTACGGTTATCAGAATGCTATTAATAAGGTCATGGACAAATGATATTCTAGGTTAAAAACAGAAGAGGGTCTATTTAATGGAGAAATCAGCAAATCAGAAATTTGAGCACAAGAGCCTGACTCATGCTAGGTTCTCTTTGGGCCATTTCAATGGATTTTTTTCCCACCTGCTGCACTTGACCTTAAGACTCAGAGCTGGCAACCCCTGGCTTCCCTCTCTGTGCAGGTACTCACTGAAGTCGGGAGGAGTCACTAAAGCCAGTGGAAGTGTATTTATTTAAATTGTCAAGATAAATTAACTTTTAGAGCCCAGTCGAAGGAGTCCTGCAAGCCTGGGCTGTAGGTTGGGAACCATGAATATGCAAGTGCACGCAGCCATTGAATTAGGCGGCTGCAAACATATTTGGAGGCAGCTGCTCATTTAATAATCTGGGACAACCACAGGAATAGACAACTGGTTGCTCTGGCCCATTTGCGTGGGTAAAGTGATAATTTTATAACACAATTGCAGCAATTAGGTTTCCCCAGGCAAAGCCAAGGGAACACCATTTGGGAGCAATCTTGGGTGTTCTCAGCTGAAGCCTACTGCAGCCTCCCCCAGCTGTCAGACTCAACAGCCTATTTTCTGCAGATGCAGCCTTGTGAAAGGGTGGGGAGTGAGACCCCAGGAGTCAGACAGACCTGGGTTTAAATTCCAGCCTTGCTACCCCAAGCTAGCTGCTCAGCCTTCCTGAACCCCAGTTCCTTCATCTGCAAATGGGGATAGCAACGGTACCCTCCTTTAATGGGCGGTTGTGAGGATGAGGATTAAAAGTGATTATGCATCTAAAAGCTTTTCAGAACACCAACTAGTACAGTGGTTCTCAAACTTCACTGCATAGCGAATCACTGCGGGACTTCAAAAAATTTACTGATGTTTAGATCCCACCTCCAGTGCTTCTAATTGAAGCAGGAACACCAGTGTCTTTTAAAACATCCCAAGTGGTTCCAATGTATGGCTGAGGCTTGGAACCACTGTTCAGGTATAAAGTAGACACTCTGAAGATGGAAGCTAAGATTCTTCTTTCCTTAGAACTGTCACTCGTGGGGGCAAATATAAAACTCATTTCTCATTTGCAATGCGGCTTAAAATTTATCAACAATTCAACTCTGTTCTCTATCCCCAATCTGACCAAAAAGTCTATGCTTCTTAGGAAGGGGAGGTGGGATATGGGATGTAATAGGGTTGGGTGAGGCACAGCTTCCTGGGAAACTGGTGATGTTGAGTCATCTCTCCTAAGCACATTTAGGCACCCCCTAAAATTGGTGCCTTTTACATAATTATTAAAGGCAATATATAGACAGAATTTTCAAGGTGGTGATGAATAAACAGTGGAGAAAGCAGTGCTCAAGAAAGACAAGGAAACCCAGAGAAAGCAGTTAAAGGGTGGTATTCATTAGGAGATGCATCCCCCTGTAGTGCCTTGGAATTATATACACTGGAAAAACATGTTCTTAAACTTAATCCATTCTGATTAATTGTGAACCCATTATAAACAGGACCTTTTGATGAGATTAGTTCTGTTATAATGTTGCCCAAATAAATCAGGATGTGTCTTAATCCTATTACAGAAGGCTTTATAGGGAAGGCCACAGAGAGAGTACCCAGAGGGAGCAGCCAGAAGCTGGAAGTCAATGGAATCTGGAAGGTAAAGGAGAAAATGCATGTGCATTGTCATGTGACAGAAACGCCAAGAACCAAGGCTCAACAGCCACCAGCCACAGAATGCCACAATCTTCTGGGAGAAGGCACTGCCTTGATAATTCCTCGACTTTGGGCTTCTCTTAGTCTCAAAATTGTGATCCAATAAATTCCTATGGTGTAAGCTAGCCTATTATGTGGTATTTGTTTTAAAAGCCAGGAAATTAAAATACCCCACCACCCTCCACCAAGTGATAGTGAAGGCCCAGTAATACTGACCCTGATCCCCTTAAGACATGTCCCACCTGATGCTATAACTTGGCTATTCTTCCAGAAGAGGCATGGGGAGTGAACCTAACCACTGGGCATCTATGTAAGAAGAAAGCTGCAGCTTCCACTATCTAACAGTATGTGCCCTTAGGTTGTGGTCTTCAATTTCTCATACTGTAGTTCTCTGCTAAGACTGGAATCCACCAAAATCCTAACTCTCTTGACTGGGTCATTGATCCATGCCCAGCCAGTCCCTCCTGCTTCTGGCATCCTCCTTTTCACCTTAGCTGGAGCACCTTGTTCTGAGTCATGAACTCTGGCACTCAGGTTGGTGGAATATCCCAGAGCCATTTCAGCCCTCTTCCTTGATGGCAGTACCCACTTCTCATCTTGGAGAACAAACTGCCAGATGCTCACTCTGCCACACCTCCTTGCAGCTAGTGGCCGTGTCATTCAGAGCTGGCCAATCTGAAAATGAGAAAATGGGGAAAACATCTTCTGGGGACAATGGAGAAAGATGATTCTCTCTGATAAAGGAGAGAAGCATGTGAAGAGAGCCCTGGAGTTTCTGCTTTTTGTCCTGGTCTTGATGCTATGGTTTGAGGATATGGTGCTTGGAAATTATAAAAGAGACTGTGGTACTCCCTATGAGCTAGGTTATCTTCTGCCAGCATCAGGGCTTCACTTCTTTTCCCAGCTTCCTTTGGAATAGATACGACCCTCTGACCAAGTCCAGATCATTGACATAAGTGAGGTTGCATAAAACCTCCCAGGCTTGGCACATAGCACCTTCCCATAAATCCCTGTTGTCTCTTTATCCCTTCACTGGCTGGAAATGACTCTGAGGACTTAGTGGAGGTCAGAGCTGCAAGATGGAAGGGGCCTTGGCCCCTGAGTGAGAGTAAAAGAGATCTCTTCCCAACTTTCTTCCATAAATGCTGCAACGTACAGGGAGAGATATACTTTTGTAGAGAATATGTTATATTGCCATCAAAATTTAAGGGTTGGATTTGTGAAGATGGCATTAGTGTAAGAGGGTGCACACTGCAAGCTCCCAGAGCAAGGCGGATTGTGGACGGGGTCCTGCCCAGGGGTCTGTGCTGTGCACGCGTGGAGTGAGAAGCTTGGGACATCTATCTGCATGGATCGGCAGCGTGGACCGAACGGTGGAGATTCGTGAGTTTTGAGGCTGCCGTTGGCGGTTGGCACAGGCGGCTGAGCCCCGTGGTTAGGGAAAAAAAAAGAAATAAATAAAACGGCCATTTGGAGCCGCGGGCGGGGCAAAAAAGTTTTATTTTCTGGGGATCTGGCTGCCTGGCGCCCCTTGGACCTTGTGTGAACAGAGCAAACGAGCTAATCAGCACCCGGTGAACCGGAGGGGGGATTTTGGTCGGGCAATGCAGCTGATTTCCCTAGCCACCCAGGGATAAGACCCAGGCCGCTGCGGAGCCAGGAGAAAGGGACACTTCCCAAAAAAGGGAGGGTTCGGTTAGAAGACAGGGAAGGGTATTTTATATTTTTAGACATTGATCTGGCTGCCTGCACGGCCCCATAGCTTTGGGGAGCAGATAAGCCGACCTGAAGCACCATTAGGCTGAGAGGAGATGCGAATCTGCACTCAAACTGATTTACTGAGCAGCCCGGTGACGCTGGAGCTCGGCGCCAGAAGGGGCGGAATCCGCCGTCTTTAGCACTCCACACTGACTAACATCAGAGCTTCAGCTAACCTGGGGAGTCCGGAAAGTGGGACGTGCTTGATTAATTTCCACGGGCCCAGCTAGGGTCCCTTCCGTAAGGGGGTTGGTCTAGAGGAGGAATTATTTTGGGTCCAGCATTTGGCTAAAAAAAAAAAA
>JAKSZT010054368.1:3962098-4179051 GCA_026826555.1 Tolypeutes matacus
TTGTGGCAACGGATGTAGGCCATTTTAAATCAGCACACACCACTCAGAACTGAGTGGGACAGAGTGTGGTCTACAGTGTGAACTGTGGTCTATGGTTGGTGGCAAGGCTCCAGGATGTGTAAGTTCATTGAGGGTGGTGGGCCACACTGTGTGAGATGTTTGTGTGGGATGTGGTGGGAGTTGTGGGAGGTGGACAACATGGGAATCCCAGTGGGTTCCGTGTAATATTTTGGGTAATCTAAGCACCTCTTGAAATATGTGTATATATATATATATATATATATATATAACATTTTTGTAAGCAAATACACATATATGCATATATATTTATATATCATTTTGCAAATGTTTGTATGTATTGTGAGAATTTTGATTTTTACCCATAATAAAAAAATAAAAAAATAAATTAATTAATTAATTAAAAAAAAATTTAAGGGTTGTTTGCTATAGAAACTATATTACTCTGACCAAAAGAGATCTGGTTTAGGCATTTTGCCATCAGATGGTAGCTACTTCTGATTCACTGAGAATGACAGACTGTAGGACACATGAAACTAGTGCCCTGATAAATTATCTGAGTTGCTACACCATTTTGAGTATCCCTATCTCCATACTTCATGTTTTTTTGAGATTTTAATACATTTTCCTGATGCCCAGGTGTGTCCCTAAAAGGCTGGGAAAGAGCCAGATGTGGAACCTGGTCATCTGGACTTGGGGGATTGGGGTGAGGGGAAATGAGTCAGTTTCTGGCACCTCACAGGGTAGTTTATTAATGAAGTGAGTAGGGCTTTGGGGATAAATTAGGGATGTGAAGGTCAGTGAAGGGGGAGACCCTTTATTTAAAAATAAAGTTGCAGAGCCCGAGGAACTAGTTCATCCTGAAACTGGTTCTCCTTAGGCTTGGCCTCCACAGCTGTTAGGCTCCCCTTCTGGCTGGCACTCAACATAGGCTTCTTCTAGCACTTTCCCGTCACTTTGGTTTCCACTTGCTGCCTGCTTTGGGGCTCCCAGGAAGACAGCATTTGGGGTGGATTTCAGTTGCTCTAGTTACTGCAGCACCCCAGCCTCAGGGCTGCAGAGAATGAACTCGACTCCACTGCTGTGGCCCAGGCCTTGATCATGAGGACATTTCAAGTGTGAACATGAGTGCTGTTCTGCAGACGATTCATTGACTCTGGTGGATGCATCAGATACACTTGTAATCATGGGAAATTAATTTGAGTTTCTGAAGCAGTGGAGTTAGATATTAATAGTTTTATTTCACAAAGAATCTACCTTCCAGATTGTTGAGGATGTAAGTGTCCTGGGAAATCTCTTTTCTGACCATAAAATAATAGCTGACTCACAGTTAGGATTTATGATAAAAATTTATTGCATGTTGCTCAGGATCTGGCTGTACAACTCCCCTGAGCCTTTGAAAACACTAAAACGGGAATTCCCTAGCCTCTGCTGAATCTAAGACAGGTGTTCCTCGTGGTAGCAGTACTTCATGGTATAAGCTGGCTTCCTGTCGGTGGAATTTGGGATTTTTCACTGATGACTGGGGGAGTCTACATTTGACATGGTGGCCTCTAGAGCTGTGATACAAGATTATTAATGAAAGTTGGGAACATTCAGCTGAGTTGAGTTGGAAAGAACAGTGGCTTGGGCACGGGGCTGGATTCCTTCTAAGAATATCTCTTGAAATCTTACACATTCTTTGGAGAAAAAGAACACCTACAAACATTTAATGCTACACATAAGAATATTCAGAACTACTTAAGAAGATGACAGGCAGCTTGAAATGAAGGAACTACCCTTTTCTATATCATGACAAGCATGTTCAGTGGGCAGCAGGGGGTACCATCAACCTCCATGCCTTTTATTATGCTATATGGAGAAGATATGGTGCCCTTTCTGAGAGATATAACTGCTATCTCTGGGCCTATTATGTTCTATTCTACCCACTGAGACCAGTGATAGTGGAATCTACATATCTCTTCTACCATGCATCTGAGAATCCCTTTACCTTTATGTGGGAATGGATGTTCTACAGAGTCTAGAAAAGTGCACAAAAGTCAAATGTGGGTGTGCTCTGCTACATCACAACAGATACAAATCATAAAGGATGGATGTAACTTTCTTTTTCAGTGTGTAAATACTTAAACTGCTGTTTGAAGAAAAGAATCTAGTCCACAAATCTGAAAGCAGATAGATGCATGCTGGCAATAGAGACTACATGCCATCTTGGACCTTGTAGAATCACCATAGAAACAATCTTTTCCTGAAGAGAAATGACAGGACCAAGAGGGGAAAACCTGTGCATAGGCCTACGCTTCCTGAATTGAAAGTCATCATCCCTGCTACTTTAGCAATTATGCTTCGGGTAAGAAGAGATATTCCCTACACTTGCTGGCACCTACATGAGATAGACTAATTGGATGGTCATCTGCTCACCTCACTCATTTTTTTTTAATGTGGTTCTTTCAGGTGTTTTTTTTTAAACAAATCAGTTTTATTGATACACATTAATAAAGCATACAATTCATCCAAAGTGTACAATCAATGGTATTTGGTATAATCACATAGTTGTGCATTCATCACTTCAATCATTATTAGAGCATTTTCATTATTTCAATAATAATAATGGTAAACAAAAAACAGACAAACAAATAAATAAGAAAATTCCTCACCTCTCAATCTCTCTGTTTCCCCTGCTGTACAAAGCTGCTATTTCTGGCTATTCTTGCACAATTACTTATTTGTTTATTAAGCAGTTTTATTGAGATATATTCACATACCATATGATCTATCCTAAGTGTATAATCAATGGCTTTTAGTATAATCACAATGTTGTACATCCATCATCTCAAAAATTTTAGAACAATTTCATTACTCCAAAAAGAAAGAGTCCACACCCCTTAACATTCCTTCCTCAGCCCTATATAACCACTAATCTAATTTCATCTTTATAAAT
Organism: Tolypeutes matacus; assembly: GCA_026826555.1. Lineage (NCBI taxonomy): Eukaryota > Metazoa > Chordata > Mammalia > Cingulata > Chlamyphoridae > Tolypeutes > Tolypeutes matacus. The sequence continues at coordinate 3,965,055 of JAKSZT010054368.1, forward strand.
TGATTTATATTTACATTTTATATAAGTAGAATCAAACAATATGTAGTACTCGGTGTCTGGTCTCCTTCACTTAGTATAATTTTTTTGGTCTGATACTAACATTTTGTAGTATTAACCTACATGTGTTCAGCTTCAAAGAAAAATGGCCTTATATATGCAATTTACCCATATTCATATTTCACAGTATATTTACATATCACATAATATACTTAGTTCATAATAGGCCAATCATACAGTATTTGTCCTTTTGTGTCTGTTTTGCTTCACTCAACATCTTCTCCAGGTTCACCAATGTTGTCATATGTTTCACTTCATTTTGTCTTACCGCTGCATAATCTTCCATCGCGTGTATATGCCACAATTTGTTTATCCATTCCTCGGTTGCTGGACACCTGGGTTGTTTCCAACTTTTGGCTATCATGAATAATGCTGATATGAACATCGCACCTCACTCATTTTAAACCAGACATCAACAACTGAACCTAAAACACACTAAAACGGTCTGAAGTGAAAGGAAAAGAAGTCTGCCATCCATGATGGTATAGTAATTTCTTCCCAGCTATACATCGTCATAAAATACAGTCTTGCACACTTTAGTGTTCTCTTGTGTTCCATAAAACAACCATATTTTTCTTAAGGAACAAGAGAATAATAAACCTTGTTTATTAGTTAGGTTTTCTGTTATTTGTAGCCAAAAGAATTCTTAATTGATATAGATCCCTGTTTTTTCAAATGTTCACTCAACCAGTCTCAGCTATTCCTGATTTCCTCCGTCATGAATGTCTAGGTGCCCTGGCATATAAACCTATCTGATTAGGACGAATACTCCATGAGAACAGGGACCTTATCTTCCTTACTTCCATCATCTCTGTAGCATGAAGAATAATGCCAGGTATACAGTGGGTGCTCAGTGGTGTTTGTTGAATGAAAGATGTTCCTAGACAGCTGTGGCAGTTTGATATTGTTTATGAATTGATATTGGATTATGTTTGTAAACTGGTCTGTCCCTCCAGACATATTAGATTGTATTGGACTCAGAGGTTTCACATTTTAAATAATGATTAAGGCTTTGATTGGGTCACATCAGTAGGACCTTGCATCCCTACCCCCTTGGTGGGTGGGGACTCAGAGAAAACCACACAGCAGAGAAGAAAGTTGGAGTTTTGGATGCTGGAACCCCAGGAAGTAAACACACAGGAGAAGGACACAGAGGAATGGACATGTTTCCTTAGACATGGCAGAGGCCCTGGGAAGAGAGACAAGCCGTTTGCCTGATAGTTTGCAGCTGCAGATACCAGAGCCCTGACAGCTGAGCAGCTGGGCCCCAAGAGAAATGAGCCCCAGGAGAGAGATGAGACTTCTTGCAGCCTGCAGCTGATATTGGAAGAAGCTGGGACCACAGAGCCTTCAGAGGAAGAGGGAGGTTGAACGTCAGCAGCCATCTTGCTCCAACACACGGCAACAGACTTTGGAGAGGGAAGTAACTTACACTTTATGGCCTGGTAACTGTAAGCTTCAACCCCAAATAAATACCCTTTATAAAAGCCAACAAATTTCTGGTCCTTTGCATCAGCGCCCCTTTGGCTGAGTAATACTACAGCTTCCCCCAGAAATTTTTCCGTGATTGGGGAGCCTCTCATTCCTTCATCCTCATGTCAACACCTCCCGTCATTGGTTGGACTTCATAGACTAATAGAGGGAGGCTGAGGCAGCATACTAACCTGGGAATCAGAATAACTGAAGGTCACCACCTGTGTGGTCTTGGGTAACTTACTTCATTATTTTGAGCCTCTTCTGCTATATTATAATGATGATTTCCATGGATAGTGTGGTGTTCCACCCACATCCACTCTTCAGGGTTCACGCTCGCATCCTACAGGTGGTGGGAATGCTGGCTGTTGATTGCTTACTGATGGTTCCCTCGCCAGGCACTGCCCTCCACAACAGAGAACTGCCTTGCCCAGTGATATGCCCCATCCACAGGGGTAGCCACAGCCACGGAGTGGCTTCCGTTGGGATACAAAACACCAGTCCGCTTATGTCAATTGGGGATACCTCTGAAGGGCCATTCCTTTCAAAACACCCTATAGGGGCTGCTGAGGCCTCTGTTGCAGCCCCATTGAGAGTTTCCCTCTGCCCAATCCTGCCTCCCTTGCTTCTTTTTCTAATTTATTTATTTTAAAGATACTTTAGATTATATAAATGTTCCATAAAAATATAGGGGATTCCTATATGCCCCACTCCCACATTTTTCACATTAACAATATCCTTCATTAGTGTGGTACATTTGTTACAATTGATGAACACATGATGAAGCATTGCCACTAACCATGGATTATCATTTACATTATAGTTTACACTCTGTCCAACACAAATTTGTAAATTATGACAAAATGTATAATGACCTGTATCCATCATTGCAACATCATGTAGGACCATTCCAATGTCCCAAAAAATGCCCCCATATTATACCTATTTTTCCCTCTCCTTCCCCTCAGAACCTCTGGTGGCCACTGCCTTTATATCAATGATACAAGTTCTTCCATTGCTAGAATAACAATAAGTCTATAGCAGAATCATAGTAAGCCTACTTTAGTCCATTGTTCATCCCCCAATCCTGAGGATTTTGGGATGGTGATGCCCACTCTGCCTCTAATTGAGAGGGGACTTAGAGCCCATGGGGCAGATGGATGGGACTATCTTGCTTGCAGTTGCAGACTCTCTCTGTTCCTTGGGATGAGTGTTGTCCATCACTATCACCTCGTTACTTTTCCTGGGTGAATCCAATGAACTGGAGAGTAGGTGTTGCAACTCTGCTGAGATTCAGGGCTCAGCTGGCACACAGACATACCAAAGATTTAAGTCTCTTGGACCCACCAAGTGTAGTACTAACTGTAGGTTCAAATAGAAGGGACAGAGGAACACAGTATGGGACATGAATCCCAGGGATGAGACTCCCTGGCACTGAGGGATTATTACCAAGCACCAACTAACAATATACCTGGAAAAAGACCTTGACCATAAGGGGGAAATGGTAAATACAAATGAGTTTTTATGCCTAAGAGATTTCAAACTGAGTCAGGAGGTAATGACCTCTGGAATGCCATAGGTTATACTTATGCACTTCCCAGCAGGATCTCATTGACTTCCACAGTAAATAGTGCCCCAAATACTGTAGCTCCTGAGGGCTCCAGGGACATCCAGACACTATAGGCAGGGCAGACAGCTCAGGAGTTTGGCACCCTGCCAGTGGGCCTTACCTTGGAATTTATGCTCCCCAGTGTGACAGAGTTGAACTCATTTGTGGTTTCCCTAACTTGCTTCTTTACAGGCGTATCTCCAGAGAGTATTCCCTAGTAAAACATTTGCATGCAATTCTCCATTTCAGAATCTGTTTCCAGGAAACTTTATCTGGAGCAATTATGATGATGATGGTGATCAATGATGATGATATGATAGCTTATCCAACTGAGCTGTGGGAGAATGGGATGAGATAATGAATGTTGAGAGTGCTCATTGTTGATGTTGTCCAATATATGTTAATTAACAATGAATCTGAAAATTCCCTTCTGTTTCCTTCAGCAGGAAAAAAAAGATTCATTTGAGAGACATTTGGTATGATTTATTTCTCCTGATGATGTTGTCCCAGGAGGAGATCCATTAGTATCTTCCTTTAGGTCCTGGGTCCCTAGGGGCAATGACATCACAAGGTGGGCTATACCCTATACTATGCTCTCTGTATCCTTAGCATTCTGTATGCTGTGAAAGTTTCATTCCCTCTGGGCTCTTGCAACAGAATCCATCCCCACAAGCTATAAACAACCAATCACCTCCTTTCTTAACTTCCAAGAGAGCTAATCCCCTGTCTAGTGCTTTATCAGTCTATTGAGAAATGCCCAGAGAAATCTGCCAATCTAAACAGAATATAGTGCATGAAATCATATTAGACCTCCCTGTAATTCACCAAACATTTCAAGCAGTAAAATTCTAAAACCACACTGACTCTCTTATTGTAATGAGAATAGAAATTGATGCAACATCAATCCATCCTTATTGCAGTATTAGGATTCTCCTAAAATACTATACTGAATTCCAACTCTGGGGAAATCCAGTGTTAACTTATTCAAAACTGCCCTAGAATCAGCCTGAGATTGAGCAGGATTTTTAGTCTGATGATACTAAGAGAGGATTTTTCCTCTTAAAAAATCATTCCCTTTGGGATTTTAAAGTAGAGGCTCTTAGAAAATTCACTAATGGAAGGGGGTCTGACAGGATAGAAATGCAGATTGATGACTTGAAACAAGGAGCAAGTGAGTGGATGTTGGTTCATATTTATTATTCTCTTCTGAGAGCATCTTTAAGCCTACCTGTCAAGGAGAGCTCAGAGGTGGTTTCAGCAAAAGTACACAATTAGACATAGAACCTGGGTGGAGCGAGGACAGGCAGAAAGTGACAGGAAAGGGGCCAAACTTCCAGGCAAGGCAGAACAGTAGAAAGATTTCATATAAGTGTCACTGATATGATTCCAACAAAGTCATATTTCATAACAGGATCTGAACTAATAACAAGGAATATGTGACCAAGTGGGATGTGTACCCACCTGACATCATTGCTGATGTTTATTTTTTCCCAAGGTAATTTTGATCAAGAAGCATTGTCCTCAGCCCCAGGGAATAATTTGTATCTCTAAGCCAGTCAAGGCAATCTGTGGTTGAAGGATTGTTTCGGGGTGGTCCTGTAACAAGTCACAAGTGAATTAGATGAAAGAGAAAGTCTTTGGGGGCTTCTGGGAAACACATTCTTCCATGAAAGGAAAAAGGCAATCATTGTGACCCTGTCATTCCACTCCTAGGTTATACCCAATATTCACCAAATGTGTGTGTGTGTGTGTGTGTACATAATACATTTTGGCATATTTGTGCAATGGAAAACTATACAGCAACAATTGTGTATATGCATATAACAAAGCAAAAGAAGAAGTTGTCCAAGGAGATATTCTACATGATTCCATTTATAAGATTTTTTTTTTTTTTTTATTAAGGCAAACCTCATCTATGGTGTTTTGAAGTAGTGCTAGTGAATATCCTCACTGGCCAGATGGGATTGGAAGGTGGCCAAGGGTGTTTCTGGGTTGCTAGTGATGTTCTGCATCATAGTTTATTTGTTTTTTTTTTTCATTCCTGGGATTATTTTGTGAAAAAATCATCAAATGTAAACTTTAGATTTCTATACTGTTTGTATGTATGTACAGGGGTGTAGTCATCCCTGACTATTTATATTTAAAATTAGGAAAACAAGGAAAAGAGAGAGAGAGATCTGTAGAGAAAGAGCTCTAGTCCTGCTACCCACCCCACTTAATTCCTGCTTTGATGCTGTCATGTGAAGGGGCAATGGCTACTGTAGTGGCAGCCGTTATACAATCATAAAGCAACAAGCACAAGAATGAAAAAGCAACACTCCACAAGGGTGAGGCAGAACACTGTACTAGTTCCCGTCCTTGATGGCATCTCTGAGCTGTGGAATTGTCTTATGGACTGTCTATCTCTGGACTTTGATTTAAGAAAAAATAAGCATCTTTATGGTTCAAGCTACTCTGTTAAGTTTTCTGTTACTTGCAGGCCAAAGCCTCCTAATTGATTCCAAGAGTAGAACATGTATGATAAAGACCCCTGTGGGCAAAAGAGATTTGGAATCATCAGAAAGAATGATGGGGCAGCAACTTTGCCGTCTGGGCTCTAAAGGTAGTGGATGCTGGGCTTGGAGGAAAGTGAAGGGAATGCTAAGAGTAGCCTGATAACACTATCAGATTGAATATTAGTTCCCTATGAGCAAAACTTATTTTAGACCAACTTTCTTGTAGAGTTAAGAACATGGCTAAGAATTGGCTGAGGAGTTGGATAAGCCCATGAAGGGGGAGGGAGGGGTATCAGCGAAATGGTTGAAAAGAACTTAGGAGGACAAGACACATACACTGTCACCTTCTTATTTTTGGTGTTATGTTTAATTCATCCATCTCTTTGGAAGTGTAATTGTACTTTAAGAAAATCCTAAGTTTCTTTACTCTTTATTTGGGCTCCTAGAAAACCCTACCCACTATTTGTGAGTTCCTCATTTGGCAGTGATGCAGAAATTCCGCTCTGCAAACCTCACCAGAAAAGCTTACAAATGCAGTTCACTCTCTTTCCAGGCCTTTCTGTAAAGGAAGTTCCTTTCCTGGCTGATCTGTTAATTAGGTCTCAATAGCCTCAGAAAAGAGAGGAACCCTCAAGGCATGGCTGAATCCTGATGTCACAGCGCCAAGGAGCTGCAAAGACTTTCTTCTTGGAGAAAGCAGGTCATCCAAGTTTTAAGGAAAAACCCTATAGGCTCCTGTGTAAATCACACTTAACAATGTCCCATGGCCAGCGCTGCACCAGGCCTTCAGACTGGAATTGGGTTCTGACAACAGCCCATAGGCAGAGAAAGGGAAGAAAGGAATTTGTAAAGTGTGAGGGCCATTGCCCTTTGGAAGATGATGGCTTCAAGACCACCTAATGTCAAGTCCCCTCTACCTTGCCCATCTTCTCATGAATGCAACCATCATGCCACCCAGAGTTTGGCCCAGAAACAGCACTGGGGCGCACAGACTGGGAGACCCTCAAATGTCAGACCACCGTCCCACCCAGAGTGGCCTCAGTACCCACCACAAGGCCTAGAGATGATGACCACATCAATGATAACAGCCACCATTTATGCTATGTGCTGGCTACTGTGACAAGCATTTGCATTATGTCATGCATTTCTGGTAATCATCATTTTATTATTGCCTATTTAACAGGTGATAACCCTCAGTGTGGTGGTCTAACTTTCCCAAAGTCACAAGATAAGTGGTAGAGCAGGGGTAACAGACTTTTCCTCTTCCCTCTGCATTTGTAGGATATCAGGCAGGAGAACTATGGCAGTAGCAACAACACTGGACATGGTTGACCTACTTCTGGCCATATTTCTGGAGGAACTGGACAACTCACTTCTTCCTTTAGCCATTCACTCTCCACTGGGGAAATAAGGGCTTTAAATAAAGCCCGTGGCTGAAAGCTTTTTAGCTCAAACTTCTAAAAACCAATGATTCTGTAATACTTAAGAAAGTGCCCAGGATCACATTGAAGGGAGTATAGAGAGTGTTAAAAGAGAGATATCAAAAGGTCAGTAGGGGGAAGCAGATGTGGCTCAAGCAGTTGGGCACCCGCCTGCCACATGGGAGGTCCTGGGTTTGGTTCCAGATGCCTCTTAAAGAAGATGAGCAAGACCGCAAGCTGATGCGATGGGCTGGCACGGTGAGCTGGTGCAGTGAGATGACACAATGAGATGATGCAATGAGATGACCCAACGAAGAGACACAATGAAGAGACACAATGAGAGGCAGAGGTGGCTTAAGCAATCATCACCTCCCTCCCACATGAGAGGTCCGGGGTTCAATTCCTGGTGCCCCCTAAAAAAAAAAAAAAGACAAACACACAGCGAAGAGACACAGAGAGCAGACAGTGAGTGCAAACTACGAGGGGCGGGGGGAGAAATAAAATAAAATTAAATTAAAATAAAATAAAATAAAATAAAATAAGTCAATAGAAAGCTTAGGGTCAAGAAAGAAACTTGTATCTGTTAGATGCTACTATGTGGTGGGCAATATTAGGTTTCCTTAGATACTTCATCTTGCATCTTGCACCTTTTTAGTCATTCCCAACCTTTACTTATATCAAAATCAACTGGGACATTAGAAAATGTAATATATTTAAGCACTACTCCAAAGATTCCATTTCAATTAGTCTGGCGTGCATGTGGCCTGTGCATCTGCATTTTATTAAAGCTCCCCTGGTGACTCTAAGGAGTAGCAAGGATTGAGACTCATCAGCCTCCCAGGTCTTTGTATCATTCATGTCTTAGTTCAAGGTCATGTCCATAGGGAGGCCCCCATAACCATACCCCCAAAGGTAGCCCCTCTCTCACCTCACATTATTTTAGTTTCTTCACAGCACTATTTGCTCTATAAAATGATCTTTGATTTATATGCTTGTTTATTTTTCTCCCTCTCCAGGAATATAAACTTCATGAGTTTGGAGACCTGGGCCATTTTCTCCTTAAGTTCTGACAACATCTGTATTAGTCAGCCAAAGGGGTGCTGATGCAAAGTACCAGAAATCTGTTGACTTTTATAAAGGGTATTTATTTGGGGTAAAAGCTTATAGTTACAAGGCCCTAAAGAGTCCAACTCAAGGTTACTTCCTTACCAAACTCTGTTGCCATGTGTTGAAGCAAGATGATGGGCGACGCCTGCGAAGGTTCAGCCTTCCTCTTCCCTCTTAAGGCTCTGTGGGTCCAGCTTCCTCTGATCTCAGCTGTAAGCTGGCATAAGGCTCGTCTCTCTTTCTGGAGCTCATTTCTTCCTGGGCTCAGCTGCTCTGGTCTCTTCACAAGATCAGGTGTAAACTATCAGGCAAATGGCTCATCTCTCTTCCTGGGGCCTCTGACGTGTCTGTGGAGCTCTCTTCCTCGGTATATCTTCTCTATGTATCTTCTTCTGTGTGTCTCCTTGATTGAGTATCATTTATATAGCCCACAAAGGGGGAGGGGACTCAAAATGAGTCGCTCTAATGACACGGTCAAATCAAAGCCCTAATCTTAACATAATTTAATCAAAGGCATCTCAGCTGAATCGAATACAATCAAAGGGTATCACGCCCAGAGGAACAGACCAGTTTACAAACATAATCTTTATCTCTTTTTTAGGAATTCTAATTAATACCAAACTGCTACAACATCTCACTGAGTTACATATTGTGATTTTTATTTATGGATGAGAACACCAAAGTGCGGAGAAGTTAGTGACTCCCCCACCCCTCCCCATCCTGTCATACAGTTCAGAAGTGGTAGAAAAAGAATTTGGGGTTGAACCCAAATTGGACTGAATTCAAAGCCACCTTAATGGATGAGTTACAAATTAATTATTTCGTTTGTACTTTATAAACCATTTTTTCACTACAGAATCTGATTTACTCTCACAATGGAGCTCCAATGTAGGAACCATCATTAACCCATTATCTAGATGAGAAAACTGGGACCTAGAAGGGTTAAGTGATTCATTCATGGTCATATAGCTGACAGGGGGCTGAAATGTAACTTAAAATTAGTTTCTTCTGCCCACAAATACCATTATTTCCCCTGCTCTGTTTTTCTGTTTAGTTCCCTCACCTATACTCACCTCCTGATCAAGCATTATCTTCTTTCTCCTAAGGGTGGAGGAGGAATTTGGCCGGTCTGCTGATGAAGTAGCAGCCTTCCTAGTCAAACATGTCAAAAGGAGACATCAGCCTGCCATGGAACAGGCCAGCAGAACTGTTCCCAGAAGCAAGCTGTGCCCAGCTTCTCCCCAGCAGCTCCACCAAGCCAAGGCTGCCTGTTGGCACGTCAGTGCTGAATTAGGAAATAATAAGGTTAGAACATTCTAGGGTAAGGGGATGGAGAAAAGAGTCCCAGCCCTACATGACTGTGAAAGAGTTGTTGGGAATCAAATGACAAAAGAGCTTAAGGAAACATGGGAAAGCACAGGGACAGGAAATGGCACTTACTGTGTACCTATGGTGTGCCAGACACAACTGGCATTTATGGCGTATCTATGGTGTGTCAGATGCTGGTCACACATGAGTTTGTTCATTTAATCCTGAAACAGTCTTGTGAGTTATGAGTAGAGAATGTAGGCATTATCCTTGACACCTTCTTCTCCACATTTCCCATATTCTGTTCAATGTACCATCAAATATCACTTGTCACCATGTCCTCTGCCCCCACCAGAGGATAAGCCTCCATTTCCAATTTCCACAGAAATTGCCTTCTAATTAGTCTCTCCACATCCTCTCTGGCCTCCCTCCAGTCTGGTGTCCATACTGCAGCCAGAGTGATCTTTACAAAATGCAAATCTGATTGAGTCTTTCGCCTACTTAAAACCTTTGATGGCTTTCTGTTTTTCAGTAGATGAAGACCAAATCCTTATCAAGGTGCATAAGTGCAAATTCCTGCAGGATCTGAGTTCCACCCACCTTTCCAGCCCCTATTTCTCTGTGCACCAATCCTGCAGGTCTTCTGAGTTTTTGCAACACACCCTGTTCCCTCCAGCCATCAGATCTTTCCAGGATCTGTCCTCTGCCTGACACATCTCCCCCTCTTTCAACTGATTAACACCTACTCATTCTTCAGATCCCAGTGCAGCTGTCAATCTCTCTGAGCCCCTTGACAAGGACACGCCCCTTGTCATATGGTCTTATAAAAACCCTGCCACTTCCCTGTCAAGCACTAATGTCAGCCTGAATTGTGCATTTATTATGTTAATTCATTGAGTCTTTGATTAATGTCCATGAGAACAGAGACTTCACCTATATTTTTGCTCAGCCTAGAAAGTAGAACAGGGCTAAGCACAGAGTAGGAACTCAATTAATGTCAAGTTGTGTGAAATGTGGGCTCCCATTTTACCAGAGGCAACTGGGACTCAGAGAGGTTAAGTTACTTACCTATGGTTGCCTAGCAGATCTGGGAGGCAAACCTCCCGAGTACCTGAGGCAGATTCTTTCTAGACCTCCAGATATGTCAGCCATGGGGTTCTCAAGGGAGGAGCTGCTGAGTATTTCACCTTCCAGGAAAATAAATGGATTGTGCTAGTCTCAACCCCATCTCCACTCCATCACTGGCCATTTAAGAGGCCAGGCTCCTCAGAGCCTCCCTCAGCCGTGGGAGAGAGACTGATGGTCCCTAAAGACCCATCTCATTATCCCAGGGGCCAAATTGAGACCCTATTAAAGGATAACTGGCCCATAAATAAACCCCACACTAATTCTGTAACTGCATAGGGCAGAGACACTGACCAAAGACATGCTAATATGGCCTCTAAACACCCTCCCATCTAGGGCTAATGATAATTCTCAGGAAATAAATACAGCCCCAAGAAGCCGTTTGCTGTAATGTATATAACCTTCTTAAGTGAGTTCCTGATTAATTAATGGACCTGTTAAGCACAGTTCATTGTGCATCTCCATTCACAGGCGGTGTGCACTGGTCATCCGTAGGAGGTATTTTGAGGACAGATAGCAGATGGAACCGGATGAAAGCAATCCTGAGGCTGCAAATGCCTACACACCTGTGTATTAGCTCCCATCTGCAGTTGGTCTGTGCTTCTGCAAACTGTGAACAGTTATTGCTTGTGAATGTGCACAAGCATACAATTGCACATGTGCCTGCAGGTCTGTTTGAATTGACCAGCAATGAATTGACCATCGTAAGGTGGTGCAATGCCACAATTTATAAGCATTCCTTCTGGAATCAGATTGCCAGCATTTGAATCCCAGCTGTGACACTGAATAAGTTACTGAATATCTCTTGAGTACAGATTCCTCATCTGTTAACTGGAATTACAAGCATAACATTCTCATAGTGTTATGTGAAGATTCAATAAGACAAATTGTGTAAAGCAGAATACCTGGTATTTCTACCTTGCTCTTCATTATATCCCTAGTACCTAAATAATGCCTGGTTCATAGTAGTTACTCAATAAATATTTTTGCCTTAGTGAATAATAAAGGCTACCTAATTATAATAATAATAATAGTAATAGTGAAAACAGTAACTAAAATAAACAGAAAGAACAAAGCATTTGTAGACAGCATTAAAAAGTAGAAAGCTTACTGCAGCTAGCTATAGTTGCTTCTCTGGCTTTCAGTTTCCCACCTGTCAAAGGAGGTTGATATAGCAAGCAGGAAGTTGAAAGAGCTTATGATTCCTACAGGCCTCCGTATTCTTGTAAGGAGCATGGCCTTTCCTTGAGAGAAAGGTTGGCTGGATGATCGTGATTGGGGGGATGTTGAGGACCAATGACTTTACTGGGAAAAAAAATAAGAGAGAGAGATGACCACGTTCAATCAAGTAACACCAGTACTGAGATGTCCTGTGTGCCCGGATGAGATTGTGCCCTATGAATTTTCAGGTGGAGGACCCCCATCCTGCATTCTCATTTGCCTTTGGAGGTCTACAAAAAGACAATGAACCTGGGGACCTGAAAATGCTGGCAAGAGAGTGGCTAGGTCACCAACCTGTGGTTCCAGACCGAGTGCAGTGGGAAGCCAGGTCAGAAGAGTTATGGAAAACTGGAAGAGAGGGTGCAGGTGTCTAGGATCTTTCAAGCAGCAGGTAAAGCAGAATTTGCATGAAGAAGTGATAAAGCTGTTCGGATGAAAGGTTGTGGTTTAGAAAGGCAAAATGACTATTTCCGAAGTGGGCCTCTGAGGGTGATAGCATGAAAACCCATGCTGAAAATCAAGAAATGTCTGAAAAAGGGGAAGAGTTTAAGGGACTGAGAGCCTAGTGCACAGAGGGGTTTTCTTTTGGGGGAAGGTGAGGATTTTGCAGCCCTTTGATAATCTTATAAAATTACAGAACCTTTCCTTGCAGAAATGCCATATTCACACTATTTCACATGAAATGCAGAGAATTCCAGAGTCCCTGAAATCCAGATCCTGGACCTACTGGCTCCTTGATTCTTAGTGAAGAATTCCTCGGATATTGGATGAATAGCTGATACCACCATGGTTAAGACGAATCTAGGAGTGGAGAGAAAGACTTTGAAGCAGGAGTCATAGTCCTTGTGGAAGTCCAGGCAGTGGACAGGAGATGAGGTAACAAGGAAGCAGAGGATGCTACAGCCGAGAAGCCTGGCTTGATAACTGGCTTCAATATTTTGAGTGTAACCAGGATAAAAGATTTACTGCTGTAATTGGGAAGGCTACAAGGCAATCTTGGGCCTGACTCATTTACAGCTGCCATCTCTTATGGTCTGTGGGCATTGGATAGAAAGATGCAGAGTAGACGGCTCCAGGATCATCCTCCCACAGCTGCTGCCTTCTACTTTGTGAGCAAGCAACAATGTCGCTCTCTTTTTTTTTTTTTTTTGGAGCATGACTTATTTCTATTTTTTATTTCTGTTGCTTCTATTCCAAGATCTGTCTGCAGCTGTCTGTCTGCCACCTCAGAGAGTTTTGGTACCCTTATCCAGCCCCCAACTCCAGTGCTCCTGGCCCATTCCTCTTCGCTGGGATCTCTGGGAACACTCTCTCCCAGGACCCCTCTTCATTCACTTCCTACCTGGGGTCCTAGGTGCTTTTTTCCTAGTTGTATCCTGTGCCTGCACTCACAGCTTCAGATCCCACTACCCCTCCCATTAGATTTCTATTTATTCCCCATTTCTGAGCATATGTAGACACACCTCATGATCTATAGAAACTGATGGTGGCTTCTTTTTTATCTCTCTGGTTCCAGTGGTGCCAGGTTGCTGCTCAGTGAGGTCTGACCAGTAGCTCAGACAAAGGAAGCCTTGACCATTGATCAATGCTTCACAAGAGCAGAGCACAGAAAGTCAGTAAACAAGTTTTTGTTAGGGATGGACAAGGGATTTAATCTGCTTGAATTTACCTGTTGTACTGGTGACAGACTTTTGGTCTGAGGGCTTGGAGTAGCTAAGAGTTGACACAGATAAGAAGGGCAAGCCAGGGGGTCTGCATGCACCATTGAGCCAGACTACACAAAGGACAGGAAAGGTCACTTTAAAAGAGTCTGAAAACCTTGCTGTCATCCAAGAGGTTCCTTGCCACTAAAACTTATGAGTCTTACTTCTCACACTACTCACACAAACGATGTATTGCTCTGCATTATACCTGCCTGTTGACCAGTCAGCTTCTTTATTTGACCCTGCTTTCCCCAAGGGAATGTACCTTGTTTATTATCAAATCCCCAGTGTCTAACACAGAGCTTGGTGCATGGCAGGCTCTCAGTTAGTGTTTGTTGAGTGAATAATGAATGGGACAAAAGATGACTGCCATAATCAATAATTCATATCCTGATAATGCATTCAGGAAGAATTCAATGTTATGGACCACTTCATTTAAAATCTATAAACAGCTAAAATTTAATTGTAAGGGAATGGTCAACATTGTTCCCAATTAGAGTTTATTTATTCAATGTTTTTCCAATGTCTACGCTATGCCAGGTACAGTCCAAGGTGCTAAATTGAACAATGAGTAGACAAAAAATTGGAGCATAAAAAGCTGTCAATGGTGGGAAATTTGCAAGTTTCATCTCAAGAACTTCTTAGCTACTTTGGAAGGGAACAATGGTGTGATGGGCCTTTTCAGAAGGGACTCTGGCAGTAGTATAACTAGCTTCCTAGGTTTATTTCACTATGGAACTATTTGCAGACTGGAATTTGCTCAAGAAGATCAGTTCTACAGCCTTATTCTACTCACCCCATGACTGGAATGTGGAGAAACACTCAGATGGTATAGCCTGCTCACCCATCCTTAATAGTCCCTATCTCTTGTTCAATCACAAAGTCACACCATATTTTAGCAAATGCACATATATTCTCACCTATATGCAAAGGCTTACACATTCACAAAAGCATCCACACATATAATTACTGGCACACATACTCACACAGACTCTCAAAGGTATATTTTCAAATAAATCCACACATAAATGTATATTCACAAAATATACCTACTTAGAAATATGCTTATGTAAAGATACACATTCATTAAGAACAGGTACACTGATGTTTAGGCACATAGACACTCACCTCATATATAGAAAAAAATGGCATGCTATTCACATCATCATATATATATACACATAAATATACTCATATATGTCATGCAAACATATACTTGCACACTTTCCCTTCTACTCACTTGTGCACAGATATACAATTCATATATGGATTCACTTTTACATTTTTATATATACCCAGACACACTATCACACTCACATAGGGCACTCACATTCTCATACACAGATTTACATGACATCTTTACTTACCCTTGCACACTTGAGACACATCTTCCCTGTAGCAGCTTGAGATTATTTATGAATCCCCAAAAGAGAAAGATTGTGTTTGTAAACTAACTTATTCCTCTGGGTGTGATATACTTTGGTTGCATTAGACTCAGCTGAAATGCCTTGATTGAATTACCTCTTAAGATTAGGGCTTTGATTTGACCATGTCATTAAGGAGTGACTCAGGTAGAGTCCCAACCCTCTTGGTGGGCTGATATAAATGGACATTCACTCAAGAAAACACTGGTAAGAAAGAGAGCTCTGTCATTTTTTATCCTGGTGCCCAGGGAAGAGATGAGTCATTTGCCTGATAGTTTACAGCTGAGAGGAAGGCCTGAGAGAGAACCCCTGTGCCAGCCTACAGCTGAGGTCCAGAAGAATCCAGGCCCACAGAGCCTTAAGAGGAAGAGGAAGTCCAGGAAGGAGAGACCAAAAGAGATCAGCACCATCTTGCTTCCACATATGGCAACTGACTTTGGTGAGAAGGCAACCTTGAGTTGGACTCTTTAGGGCCTTGAAACTGTAAGTTTTTACCCCAAATAAATACCCTTATAAAAGCCAACAGATTTCTGGTACTTTGCATCAGCACTCCTTTGGCAGACTAATACACCCTCCTAGGCAAGAAAGGAATAGACAAGGGGTCATTTGCTCTCTCAGTCTTTCCTAAGTTCTGGAAAGAGAACAAGACACAAAGGATGACTTTGTGAATTTTCTAAGGAAATCTATATTTCAAGTATTCTCCCATACTCCATTTCAAACCAAATACTGTAATATGGTCCTGATTTGAATATCATGAATTATGGAACCTGGGTTAAATTAAAATGTGTGCCATTGTCTCCATCCCTGGCTCAAAGATACTTAGGCACTTTTTATTTCCTAGAGAAATTTTGATTTTTACTTTTTTCCTCTCTACCTTGAATGTAAGAAGTCAACAGTGAGTGGACTTGAAAGACAGCTCTATAAAACAGTAGGGCTATTTCTGCCACCTTGCTGGGCAGAATAATTCAATGTGAAGATACAGCCAATAAGAAAGATAAGACCAGGGAAGTAGCTGCCACTTTTCCAATTTACATAGCAAGACATGGTGTAAGAATTAATAAGAAGTTCTCTCCATAATTCCCTTTATGTCCTCCTTGCTAAAGGAGCTGCTTTAGCATCAGGGGCTGCTAGGACAGACAGTACAATTAACAGACCAAAACAGGGCGTGCTCTGCAGCACCCACAGGAGCAAATGGGCGATAATTCAAGATCAAGGCATAGGCTGATACCAGTTAGTGAGGCATGAGGAAAAGAGGTATCAGGAAAATCAACTCAAGCCCAAAGGCCAAGAAGACATAAGAAGAAGGGAGACAGGTTACAACAGATGGTGGAGAGTGGAGTTGGTGTAATTGAGGAGTGACTGGCATTTGGAGTGTGGTAACCCTGGCATTGAATCCTTGCTCCAATGCATTACTGCTGTGAAAACCCAAATATGTTTTATTATAACTCATAAAATGCATATAATGACATTTGTATTTAAGGATTTCCATGAAAAATTTCCTTGGGAAACACCTATTCATTCATCCTTTCATTCATTCAACATATTGTCAGTGAACATAACTAACATTTGCTGGGTACTTGCTATGCAGCAGGCACGTTCAAATTATATAGTTAATAATTTTCAGAAAAAATCCCATGAAGTAAGAATTGCTATTATTTTCATCCAATTACAAATGAGAAAAGAGAGGCACAGAGAGTTTCAGCAACAGAACAAAGTTCACACAGGTAGTGGATGGCAGAATTAGGATTTGAACCCAGATGTATTAGTCAGGTTCTCTAGAGAGACAGAACAGACAGGATATATATATATACACACTTATACATGCAAATGCTATGTGATACCTTATAAGAATTAGCTCACACTACTGTGGGGATTGGCAAATCCAAATTCTTTTGAACAGGCAGTGAGTTGGAAACTTCAAAGAAGGATTTTGATGAATTCCTGAGAAGAAGCTGGTTGGCTGAAGTAGAGATAGAAATTCATCTTTTTGACTGCTGAAACCATCAGTTCTCCCTTTAAGGCCTTCAAGTGATTGGATGAGACTTCTCTCATTGGTGAAGGCAATCTCCTTCGTTGATTGTAGATGTAATCAGCCATAGATGTAATCAACTGCTAGCGACTTAAATCCATAAAATATCCTCACAGTTACAATCAGGCTAATGCTTGCTTGACCAAACAAATGAACATCACAACCTAGCCAAGCTGATGCATGGAATTAGCCCCCAAACTTGGGCAGTTGCCTATGGATATCACATTTTAATCACTGTGCTTACTCAGGCCCAGGTGAGATTGTGGTGAACAGTGATCAAGGCCCGTGTTCTTATGGTGCTTACATCACAGCAGGTGATGGAAACAATAAACAATAAATATGAAGGGAGCAATCACAGATAGTGGTAAGAGTCATGAAGCAAAAAAACAGGCTGATGTGATCAGTGACAAGAAGGGCTACTTTCTGGTCAGGATTAGCTTCTTTGAGTATTGATATTTGAGTTGAGTTGGGACTCAAATGTCTGGAGGGAGATAACCAGGGGATGAGTTGGGGTGGGGGAAGTGTTTCAGACAAATGGAAGAACATGCCAAAGCCCTGTGGTAGAAACAAGCTGGGCAACTTGAAGATGCGGAAAGTCTAGTGTAGCTGGACTGTAGTGAGCAAGAGGGCCTGTGATAAGCCACAGATTAAGTGAGAAAGCAGTGGCCAGGAAACAAAGATCTTTTATCTCAGTGCAAACGAAATACACACTGAATGGTTTTAAGATGAGAATGGAATGATCAGATTTTACTTTGAAAGGATCACCCTATCAGATGTACCAAGAATGGATAAAACTCATTCCTGGCAAAGATTAAACTCTCAGTTAATATTTGTTCCCTCCTTAGACAGGGAAACACATGGGGTAAGGACAGGGAAGCTTTCATTCCATGGCAATAAGTATATCACTCAAAATCCTTTCTCTTCCAGGAATCCTTTCTCTTCCAAAACAAAACTGTCCCACACACTCTTAGGCTCCTGTCAGGGAAAAAAAGATTTTGAGATTATTTTTTTCACCCTCTACTTTATATAAGATACCCCTTGGAGACATGAGGTGTTTTATTTGCCAAGCCCTAGCCTATTTTCAGAGATCTCTTTCCTTTGTCCATCTTTGTGCTGGTGTGGTGCTTACCTTATAATATTACCTGAATGAGAAAGTCCTTTCAGAGCAATATTTACTATGCACTCATCCATTAATATCCCCATGTGGACCAAACAATTTGGCAGAGGCCAGGGAAAATAGCTTTATGTCCACTGGCTCTTCAAGGTGTAAACTCAAGAGAGTCTTTTCTCAGCTTGGCTGCTGAAATGTTAAACCCTAATTCTGAGGTCTGATTATTTTTCTTTCTTTCTTTCCCTTTTGGATCATGAGAGCTATCTAACCCATTTGGTTGCCAAAAACAATCATAAAACCATGTTTCTTGCTTTAAAGAAGGAGAAGCTCTGGGTTTAAATGGAATGGTGCACTACCCTGGGAATGTAGTGATGTTATCCCTGTCAACTCAAGGATCCTGGACATTTCACTCCGTGTGCATCTCCTCACACCTTCTTCTTGGATAACTGTCCATGGGACCACTTCTTCCACCAGAACTACACCTGGTAGAGGTCAGAGCTCAGTTATGTACTTATTAGGCAGCTCACAAATCTTGGTTCTCCAAACAAGTGACACTGAAAATGTCCTTGGGTTTCTCCATTTCATAACATCCATGTGATGTGGGTTTTGTAGCCCATGATTGGCTGGAGTCCTGATGGGTGTTAAGAGGTTTTCAAAATGTGTACAGTTGTGAACCTGGAAGATGTCACAAGCTTAGAAGAGATGAAGAAAGAGGGAACCAGAAGCTGACAGGAGTGCAGGACTCCTGGTCCATGAGCTGAAAAAAAGCACTGTGCAAAATGCTATTTCTCTTCTCTAAACCATAAAATGACTAGATAAAATCATTTCAAATAAATAAAACACAATCTGAGGTCAAAGTGAGAAAGAGCAATCCTCAGTATCTAGAGACACAGATGCCGGGGAGAGCAGGGTCTGAAGCCCTGAGGCTGGGACTTTAATGCTCTCAGAGAAACTACATGAGGGCCCTATGGACTGTGGGGAGGATGAATGGGGAGTCCTGAAAACGTAGGGCCAAGTCTGTAAACAGGGAAGAGAAGCCACATCCCAGCTCTAGGACAGAACCTAGAAGTGAATGTCTTCCCCAGGCAGCTGAGCAAGACTTGTCACTCATAAGTTATTAGAACCCCAGACCAAGTTGTAAATGAAGATCCAGAGAGCTAATTCCTGACACAGGGGAGAAATTCCAAGCCATAAAATGAATGCAAAAACTATCCAGGCACCTGGGAGTGGTCTGACAGAGGCAACCATGAAACCAGACCACAGTTATCCTCCCAAACGTAGGTAAGTGCAGGACTCCTGTACATGATGGCTCCTGCTGAAAGTGAGCTCACAGGCAAAAATCCCAAAGTAAACAATATTAAAAAATATAAGGGGAAAGCGGATGTGTCTCAAGTGATTGGGCTCCTGTCTACCATACAGGAGGTCCAGGGTTCGATTCTTGGGGCCTCCTGGTGAAAAGCAAGCTGGCCCGTGCAGAGAGCCTGCCTGCACAGGAGAGCTGGCACAGCAAGATGACGCAACAGAAAGAGACACAGAAGAGAGACAATAAGAGACACAGCAGATCAGGGAGCTGGGGTGGCGCAAGAGATTGAGCGCCTCTCTCCACTCCAGAAGGTCCCAGGATCGGTTCCCGGTGCCACCTAAAGAGAAGACAAGCAGACACAGAAGAACACACAGAGAGCAGACAGCGAGCACAGAAAACAATGAGGGGTAAGGGTGAGAAATAAATAAATAAATCTTAAAAAAATCTATATATTTGGACTAAGAGAATTTGCTACCCAAGATACATTTGCTGAAAGAACCTCTAAAGGATATATAACCCAGAAAAAATAAAGATGGAAGGAAGAGGATGCAAGAATCAATGTTGAGCAAAGAAACAGATGTGAAGGACAAGAATAAATGTGAAATTAAATATGATCCATTCTCAGCCAAACAATGTATGAGTTAGCAAGTTAACAGAGGTGTGGCTGGGGAATAAACCCAAATAGATAATGGAAATATATGATAGGATGTAGGAGGGAACTACTTTTCGAGTAGGTTCTTTCCTCATCTAGGTTAGCTGACTGACTTCTGGCTTTGGAGCCAGGAGCTGATCCTGGTTTCCCTGGCTACAAAGTCTGTTAAGCACAGCATCAAAGGTTAAGTGTGTTTGCACCAGAGTGGGTGTACAGAAGAGGAAAGCCAGCTTTCCTCTACCAATGCAACATTCCGATGTATGGCCCAATTCACCCACCTGCTCCCCTGAATAGACCTAAGTATATCATTGTGCTTGCTGTATTGAAAAGCTTAGGGAAGTCAAGAGCTGTTTTGAAATTTTTTCTTGTTTTTCCCAGCAATATCTGCTGACCGAAGCATGGCCTCTTATGTAACACATGTGAGCTAGAAAAGGTGATGGTGGAAAAATCACATGATTTCAGCACTAACCTATGCATTTGGATGTGAACCTGTTGGCAAATTATAGCCTGTCACTCTTGAATGAATGAGCTGAGATGGAAATGTCAATTTGAGCAGAAGCCTTTTTTTTTCTTTTCCTGCACTACAGTTTAGGGAGGTGACACAGATATCATAAAGCACATGCTTAATGCATGAGTTTTAAATCCAATAGTGAAAGCAGGAAGGGATAGAGGAAGAAAAATATTTACAAAAGGATTTTTATGCTTCATTGAGCAATAAATCTAGGCAACATAAAAGGAATACCTTGGACTTGAGAAATCGGCTCTTCTCCTTCATACTGGGACGATGTGATGAACAGGATGGGACATAGTTACAAAATCAGCCTAATGAGGATGGAATAAGGAAGAAAATGTAGCAGTCACAACATGTTTGCAGGAAGCTCATCATGAGGCAACAAGATATCACGGCTGCTGAAGATGGTCTTGGAACCTTGATAGCAGAAACAAGACTGAAAAATGGGTGGCAAGACATTGCTTGGCAAGACAACTGTAAAGGAGACCATGGTACCATGTGAGGATAAAGTCCCTTTTGGGTCCCTTTTGAGTCCTATGATATTAAGACTTGGTGGGGAGGAAGCAATTTCAGTGCTTTTGAAGGGAAGGAAACCTAGTTGTATTAACAGAAAGTTTCTAGCAAGCATAGAGTGAGGGAAGACAGCAATTTATTTTCTGAAAATGTTCTCTCTCCCCACCATGGGCCCCAGGCATGGACAGCAAAAATATAAACACAAAAAGGGAGCCCAGTAAGCTAGCACTGTGTTCAGGTCCTTACTGCTGCCTGATCCAGGTTCAGGAGGTGGCAGCCTCAGGCCAGGCATCACTGAGAACTTCAGAGGTAAAACCTTGGATGCCATAGTTATTTTCTGCCCAGGAGAGCATAAGGTTAAGGTCAAGTTTACAGAAGGGGATTATTAAAGAGGATTAGGGTGAGCTATAATGGGAAACCTAGATAAAAGGCAGAGGACATTTCAATTCATATTGACTTGTCTTTCTCTCCTCCGCATTCCACCCCCCCCCCGCCCCCGGGCAGTGTTTTCACAGATTCCAAGCTTCCTATCTTAGCTTCTCTTTTATGTCCTTTGATAGTCCAGAAATAATTTGAGCTGGAATCTTTCATCTTCCCTCTATTTGATATGAACATTGGGTCAGACTTATATAAATAATAAAAATGGCATCTCACATTTATTGAACACTTCATAGAAATAGGGATTAGTTAATTTAATCTCCATAACAATCTTTGAAGTAAATGCTACCATTTCCCCTAGATTCTTTGTTAACTCTCAGATGTCTATGCTTAATAAATGATAAAGCTAGATGGAACCCAGGCAGACTGGAGCAAGAACTGCAGGGCTAACCACTCCTCTATGAGGTGACCACCCAAATGGCACATTTACTGTCAATATGATTGGTATGAAAATTGTAGCTCTTTGTCATCAAGTGCCAAAAGCCCATTAAAGAAAATCACCAAGTGATACCTCTGCAGAGAAATACTAATGAATTAGAAGGAAGGTTGGGTTTCCCAGGAAGCTAGGTCCTATCTACTGCTATCACCACCACTCTCCCTTACCTCATGAGAAACCAGGCGTACCTTAGTTCACAGC
The DNA here is from genome assembly GCA_026826555.1 of Tolypeutes matacus. NCBI lineage: Eukaryota > Metazoa > Chordata > Mammalia > Cingulata > Chlamyphoridae > Tolypeutes > Tolypeutes matacus. The sequence goes on from JAKSZT010054368.1 coordinate 3,987,192, forward strand.
ACGCATGACAAGCTTTTTAATAACATAAATAACATCAGGGTTTTGGTTTACTCATACAATAGAATGAAATACGGCAATGAAAATGAATATGCCACCAATAACCTTTTCAATGTGGATGACTGTATAGTTTCAAGTGGAAGAAGCCAGACACAAATTAATAACTATCATATGATTCCATTTATATAATGTTGAAAATCAGGTAAAACTAAATTATGGTGTTAGAATTCAGTGCGGTGGTACACTTTGAGAAAAAGGGAGTGAATAGTGGTTAAGAAAAGGGAATGACTGGGGGCGGATGTGGCTCAAATGGTTGGGCATCTGTCTGCCATATGGAGGGACCTGGGTTCGATCCCGGGACCTCCTGGTAAAATAAAATATATATATATATAGAAGGTGCAATGGGCTGCCAGGCTCTGTGTGCCGGTGAGCCGCCAGGCCCCGGGAGCCAGGCAGCAAGATGATGATGTAACAGGAGAGAGACGCAGGAGAGAGACGCAGGGAAGAGACACAGGGGAGAGACAAGATGAGATGCTCCGAAAGCTCCAAAAACCAGGAACCAAGGTGGCGCAGGTGGCAGAACACCTCTTTCCTACATCAGAGGTCTCCAGGATCGAATCCTGGTGAAGACTAGAGGAGGATGAGAAGAGATGGCAGGAAACAGACACAGAAAATTGCCCACCAAATGGACACAAAACAGCAAATGGGGAAGGGGGCATTTAAAATGGATAAAGTAAATAAATAAACCTTAAAAAAAAAAAAAAAAAAAGAAAAGGGAATGAAGGCAATTCAGAAGCACTGAAAATTTTCTGTATTTCCACAGAATTCCTTAGCCTGTTTCTCAATGTTTTCCTTATAGATTTAATCCATTAACATGGTTTTGCCTCAGTTTCCAGGTTTGGCATACCAGATCTACACTGGTTGAATATGTAGGAGTGGGGAGGTCCTAACTCCTGGCTTTCTTGGCTGGATTCTGATGGTACCTGATTCTGATTTCTGTAATACTAACATCACAGAAAATTTCAGACATATAGAAAACAATTGCATATAATCTCACCCTTTTGAAATAATTGTTCAAATTTTGGAGTACTTCCTTTCATTTTTCATCTTTCAGCACAAATTTTGAAAAGCAAAATTACAATTATAGTGTATAAACTTATTTAGTTTAAATTTTTAACTTGCTATTATACTTATAGTCTTCAACATAATTACAAACTCTTTATAACCTTAATGTTAATTGTGGCACAATATTCTGTCAGACTTAATAATTTCCTATTTTGGAGTTGTTGCAAGTATTTTTCATGTGATTTTTTTTTGTTGTTGTGTTTTGTTTTGCTGCTCTAGTTAACACCATAATGAACATCTTCATGTATGTAGCTTCTTTTCAAATTGAAATTATTTCCTTGGAATTGATTCCCCGATGTGGAATTCCTGGATGGAAGCATCATGCATGGTGGTATCTCTGAATTAATTTTTACAAGCCTATATTAATTTTCAATGACATGAGGTCCTATTTCACACCTTACCAGCAGTGACCATTATCTTTTTTTTTTTTTTTTTTTTTTTCTGTCTCCTTAATGTGTGGCATATGACTTTGAAAACAAAGATGTTTTTAGCTCCTCCATTCCCTCACCACTGGCAAAATGCTTTTCTCAGAAACTGGCATATCAACCCAGATAACATTTCCAATTTATTGCTCCCATGAAAGTGGCTGCAGGATAAGAACAAATACAGTCTGTGTTCAATCTAGTCAATTAGAAAAGAACAAGGAATTTATTTCAACACATACAAATCAGCAAATCCCATTCTGGTTGAATCCCATTTAGCATTTATGTAGGCTTAATTAAATCACCGATATGGTGTTTCTTACAAGAAGAACCATCTTCAGGAAATATGCTTGCTAAATACTCACCAACAATGGCAGTGGGGGTGATAAATAAGTGATGCAAGTTGGTTCTCACAGTCTCTCCCATCTCCTCCCTGTTTCAGATCTCTGCTAGGACTCTGAGCTTGTACACTATTAATTGAGCTGAAGCTGGGGTGGAGCAGAACATTATACCATGTGATTCATAAGCATCACTCTCTCTGTCCTGCCCTTCTCTCAGGCCCCCTTGCCTGATATCTATGAGGCCATTACGAGTAACTCTTATGGAAACCAATGCCTTGCTCAGGGCTCACTGTCTGACTGACTCGCCAACCAAGCACACTTTCCAAAAGTTCTGCATTTCAATCTCTCTCTCTCATTGAAAAGGGACCAACACACAGTGATAAATAATATTAGTTACAAGACTTAAAGTCCCTGTGCTTCCACTACCTAAGCTAGTCTGATGACATCCTAAGGAGTTCCGGTATCTTTATGGTCCCATGATAGGAGCTTACAGGCATGGGACTGGTCCTTCACGTTCCTCACATTGAATCATTTGATCACGCCGAAGTAGGGAAATACTGTAATGTCCGCCATTTTACAGAAGAAGAAACTGAGGCTAGGAGAAGTTAAAGGAGTCACCCCAGCTCACAGAGCTAATCCCACAACTGTGGCAGTTAAACCCAGGTCTTTTCTGTCTCATTTATGAGTTCCAACATTTAACTACTATCCTATATCTAGATTCTAGAGAAGATAAACTTGAGAAGGACTTTCCTAGGAGCATGTGCCCCTTGTGTGGCAGCCCAGAAATGTACCAACACAATTACCCATGGTGTGTTCTTTCCTGATAAAGCTTAGGTTTCTGTATTTTAAAGCCTTTTGGAGAAGTTTGCAGCTAATTAGAACTGAGGGTGACATCCAGCATATTAAGAGATTGGCAGAGTAAGAGGAACTGAAAAAAAATTATCCTTCAATTAGTCCACTCTTATCTCCCTAATCTCTTTTAATTGAACTCCCAGTTTCTAAGATTTTGAAGTCTATTTGAGGCATCTATTGTAAATATGTTCCTCTTCAAGAAGGCTGGAAGGAGCTGGGAACCAGCTCATCCATACTCCTCAATTTACAGATGAGGATCTGAGAAGGGATAGCATCTGGCTAGGATCACAGAGTCATAGCTGGCACCTCAGTCATTATAGCCTGAGCCCCACAATCCATCCTTTAAAAGACAGAGGGGTGACATTTCCCTGGGACCAATGAATTATGACTCTGCTTGTCCTTATTTACAAAGGTGATAACTCTATTTGCTTTGTTTGCAGGCCCCAGGTGGTAGTGATTTAGTAGGTTAATAGCTTCTTTGAATAAGAAGACATATGAGTTGGGAAGCAGCTGATTGTAACAGAAAAACAAAACTGAGAGTTGAAGACCAGAGCTGGAATCCTTGTATTGCTGCTTACCAGTTGTTTGATCCTGAAGAGAGAGTTATATAATCTAAGTCTGCATCTGTTAGAACCCCAGGAAATTGGCACCCCATTGGTGGGCCTTACCTTGGAATATATGATAACCTATCTCCCCAGTGTAGCAGAGTTAGACTCATTTATAATTTTCCTACACATCATTCTTCTGCCCCTTTTATTTCAACCTATAATTAGCACTATATGTGTTAAATATATGTCCTAGAGACTTAAATCTTCTGACTGTTCATAATCATTTGAGCACCAAATCTCAGAAGAGTTGAACACCTACTCTCCAGCTCATCAGACTCACCCAGGACAATTAACAAAAGGATCATTATCAACATCGCCCATCCCAAAATCAGCAAGTATCTTCAGCTGCAAGCAAGACTGTTCCATCCATCTACCCCAAGGTTTTAAGCCCCTCTCAATCAAAATCAGAGTGGGAATCACCATCCTAAAATCCTCAAGATTGAGGAATGAACAAGCATAGGAGGGAATACAACTGTGGACCAAAGTAGACATTATTGTTCTAGTAATGGAAGAACCTGTAACATTGGTATAAAGACAGTTGTCACCAGAGTTTCTGAGGGGAGGGAGAGGGAAGAATAGGTGTAACATGGGGCATTTTTGGGACATTGGAATTGTTCTGCATAATATTGCAATGATGAATACAGGCCATTATACATTTTGTCAACACCTATAAAATTGTGCAATAAACTATAGACCATGGTCAGTAGCAATGCTTCAGTAGGTCTTCATCAATTGTAACAAATGTACCACACTATTGAAAGATGTTGTTAATGGGGAAAAGTGTGTGTAGGGGGGTATATGAGAATCCCCTATATTTTTGATGTAACATTTATGTAATCTAATGCTTCCTTGAAAATAAAGAATTATTTTCATATGAAAAAGTATCTGTCAAGAGAGAGTAGGACAACCTGGGGAATGATCCACAGGAAAAGAGAGAGGCCCAGCTCAGACCTGGATAATGAGTGAAGATATCACTGCACAGGTATTTATTAATAATAAACTAACAAATAATAACTTTTGTGCTAAGGGCTTTAAACACATTATCTTCAATTTTTATAATAACCTTATTAGGCATAAATTATTATTCCAATTTTACAGATAAGGAGACTGAGATTCAGAAGCACTAAATAGTGTGTCCATGTTTGCATAGCTAGTAATTGATACAGCTAGGTTTAAAATGCAGGTCAATGGTAATATAAAGTTTGTGCTTTTTAACTTGGACTTTCTCCCATTCAAAAACCCTCCTCCAACAGAAAAAGAATTGAGGGACTCTTCCTCTCACATTCTCAGGGGTGAAAATAGGGGTCATAAGTCAAGAAAAGTGGAGAAATGTGTGATGGTGGGCACATGATTGCATGAAAGAAGCAAGATGCATTACCTGAGATCAGACATAAAACTTACCCTTTAGATCAGAACAGATGGTGAGAAACTTGATCTAGCTGCAAATGCTGACTTCAGAGGTACAGGTAAGCAACTGAGGCCTAAATTAACTCAACAGGCATAAACTTAATTTCAACAGTCTGAGATGTAGCAGATCCAAATAACTTAGAGCAGGCAGCCCCTTTTGGAGATGTAGCCCTTGAGCTGACAGCAGAAGGATGGCTGAAGTCAGGCAGGGCAATGTGGGAAACACCTTGGGCAGTAATAGAGGCCCTGGGAAATGTATGCTATTAATCAGGTTAACTGGTCAGACTTAGGACCAAGATTCAATCCATTTCATGGCCCTTCCTTTACAGAGCATAAAGGAATCAAAGATGCCATATGTGTACTTGAGTAGTTAGTCCACAATCTTCTGGTAAAGACATCTGAAATGCAGCATGATAAGTGCTAGCTAATAGGGGGAAGCATAAGGGTTTTTGTAGTACCAAAGAGGGACAACTAACTCAGCTTAAGTAGTGGTATCAACGAAGGCTTCATGGAGTAAATAGTATTTCAGCCAACACTGATGGAAAAGAAGGCATTAACCAGGGTAAGAAAGGGGAGGAACGTGCAGGGAAATCTGAGTAGAGGAGAAGCAGGTATAAGGACTTGGAGGTGTGAAACAGCCTGATACATATGGAAAATCACAGCTACATTACCACAACTGGAGGGCAAAATGCAGGTAGGGGTATTGGGAGAGAGCAGTTTGTAAAGACAGAAAGAGAAGCAAAATCTAAAAGACCTTTGAAAAATCTAGTAAGAATGTTGAGAAATTATAGACAAAGGAACTCTGGATATCTAGCTTTTCTGAAAAAAGAAAAAAGACCAGGCAACATTGGACCAACATTTCTACATAACTTGGAGCCCAAATAGTGCTGCCATATATTGTCTGGGCAAGCACACTCTGATTCCCCATATTCCATTCCCCCACACTCTAGTAAATTTTTGTAAACAATTGGGTTTTACTTTGAGTGGTCTCTATCCCGGGGCCTTCTCTCTTTCCTAATGATCAAGCTCCTCCATCTGCTCGCCTCCCTGGGCTCCAGCATCAAAACTCCAACATGAGAATTCCAACTCAAAAACTACTCCAACTCTGTCCTTTGCAATGTCTTTTATCTTTGAGACCCCACCCACCAAGGGGTGGGAATCAACACCCTACTGATGTGGCCCAGTCAATGCCCTAATCATAACTTAATCATGCCCAGATTAACAGATCAGTTTACAAGCATAATGCAATATCTATTTTTGGAATTCATAACTACATCAAACTGACAAACTGCTACATACCCCCTATTATTAATTCTATGTACTAGTTGTGTACATTTGTTGTAGTTCATGAGAAAACACTCTCACATTTGTACTGTTAACCACAGTCCATCTTCCACCACATGGTTCACTGTCTTATACAGTCCCATGCCTCCTACATTCTATACAAAGTGTATACTCAGTGGCTTTCACTTTCACCACAGAGTTGTGCAGTCATCACCCAAGTAAATCTTTGAACATTTTCCTTGGTCCAAAAGAAAAAAAGTCCCATACCCCCTATTACTGACCCTTAGCATTGATATAGCACCTTCTTTGACAATGGTGCAAGAATATTACAATATTTTTGTTAACTATAGTCCATAAGTTATATCAATTGTATTTTTCCCATGCATCACCATATACTTACCACCTTGTAAAAATAATGTGCATTTGTTCTAGTACATAGAAAAACAGTCTTATATTTGTATTGCTAACCACAATCCTCATTTACCTCTGGGCTCACTATGATATTCAGTCCCTAGATTATTCTCTAGCTTTCTTTCAACTGACATTTACAAACCTAGACTACCTCTTTCAGACACAACCCCATATATAAACCAGCCATGTCAGCTATACTCTCTATAATATGTTACCAATTCTTATCCATTTCCACATTTTTACAGTCAAGCTAATTGAAAATTCTACGTATATTAAGCATCATTACCCCTTCTCAATCCTCATCCTATCTTCTAGTAACCTATAAACTAGATTTTAACTCCATGTGTTTATTCTTTGTATTTAGTTCATCTTAGTGAAACCCTGCAATATTTTTCCTTTTGTGTCGGGCTTATTCCACTTAGCATAATGTCCTCAAGGTTAATTCATGTTAACATATGTGTCCCAATTTATTCTTACCTCAGCAGAGTATTCCATTGTATGTATATACCATATTTTTTTTTATCCATTCATTGGTTGATGGACACTTGAGTTGCTTCCAAATTTTGGCAGTTGTAAATAATGCTGCTATTAACATCAGTGTGCAAATGGCTGTTTGCGACACTGCTTTCAGTTCTTCTGAATATATTCCCAGTAGAGGGATTGCTGGATCATACAGCAGTTCATATTTAGTTTCCTGAGGAACTACCAAACTGTCTTCCACAGGGGCTGCACAATTCTACATTACCATCAACAATGAAGGAGTGTTCCTATTTCTCCACATCCTCACCAGCACTTGTTTTGTGTTGTTGTTGTTAATTTTAATAATGGCCATTCTATGAAGTGTGAGATGATATCTCGTTGTTGTTTTGATTTGTATCTCCCTAACAGCTAGTGATATTGAACATGTTTTCATGTGCTTTATGGCAATTTGTATATCTTCTTTAGAGATTTGTCTAAATCTTTTTCCCATTTTTAAATTGGATTGCTTGTTCTTTTATTGTTGTGTTCTATGATCACTTTAAATAGTGGACATCAAAACCCTCTTGGATATGTGGTTTCCAAATGTTTTCTACCATTGAGTGGGTTGCTTTTTCACCATCTTGACAAAGTCCTTTGAATCACAGAATTGTTTAAATTTGAGGAGGTCCCATTTATCCATTTTTTTCTTTTGTTGTATGTGCTTTTAGTGTAAGGTTTAAGAAACCACCACCTTCCACCAGGTCTTGAAGATGTTTCCCTACATTTTCTTCTAGAAGTTTTATGGTTCTTGCTTTTATATTTAGGTTTTTGATTCATTTTGAGTTAATTTTTGTAGAAGGTATGAGGTAGAGGTCCTCTTTTTCTTTCTTTTGGATATGGATATCCAGTTCTTCCAGCATCATTTGTTGAATAGACTGTTCTGCACCAACTGGGTGGGTTTGACATCTTTGTCAAAAATTCACATGACCATTCTTTTTACACGATTAGTTACTTTTACCAATATAATCTTCATTTTGAGACTCTCTTCCAAACCTCTCTCTCCTTTCTTTTCTTTTCAGGCTGCAGCATTCCCTTTAGTATTTCCTGTAGAGCTGGTCTCTTGGTTTCAAACTCTCTCAGTTTCTGTTTATCTGTGCATATTCTAAACTAGCCTCATTTTTGAAAGATAATCTTGTCAGATATAATATTCTTGACTGGCAATTTTTATCTTTCAGTATCTTAAATACATCATACCACTGCCTTCTTTCCTCCATGGTTTCTGGTGAGAAATCAGCACTTAATCTTATTGGGCATCCTGTGTATGTGATGAATCTCTTTTCTCATGATGCTTTCAGGAGTCTCTCTTTATCTTTGGCATTTGCCATTCTGGTTAGTATGTGTCTCATAGTAGGTTTCTTCATATTTATTCAGATGTGGATTTTGGACACAGATATCTATGTCCTTCAATAGGGTTGGGAAATTTTCTACTATTATTTCCTCATATATTCCTTTAGCCACTTTTCACTTTTCTTCTTCTGCAAAACCCATTACACATATGCTTGTATGTCTCTTGTCATCGTTTAGTTCCAAGACCCTGTTCAATTTTTCTATTCTTTTATTTCTCAGTTCTTTTGTATGTTTGCTTTCAGAAGCCCTGTCTTCAAGCTCACTGATCCTTTCTTCTGCTTTTTGAAATTGGCTGTTATATGCCTCCAGTGTATTTTTAATTTCATTTAATGTGACTTTAACTCCCATAAGATCTGCTATTTTGCTATGTATGCCTTCAAATTCTTCTTTGTGCTTTCTCAGTGACCTCATGATGTACTTATTTTCAGTAGCCATCTCATTGAATTTATTAAGGAAATTTGTTTGAACATGTATGATCAGTTGTCTCAATTCTTTTATGTCATCTGGAGGCTTAGGTTGTTTCATTGACAGGGCCCTATCTGCCTGTTTCTTGGTATGGATTGTAATTTTTTGTTGGCATATTGGTATCTGATTTACTAGATGTATTTATTCTTTGCTCAGTTTCTCTCTTTAGGACTTTCTATTTGATTGGCTTTGTGCTACAGCCTCCTTTTGATATTTGGTTCAACTTAATTTTGAAATTTATAGTGGCTTGTGTTTAGCCAATCTGAGATTTTTCAGCTCTTTTTCATTTATTTCTTGCATTTTCTCCCTTGCTGGTTGCAGAATAGGTGTCAAGGATGTGGTTGGTACTATAAACCATGGATGCTGAAGCTGCCTGCATTGCCTTAGGAACTGATGAAGCTAATCCCACCTTTCTCCCCTGCCAAGGGTAGGGATACAGCCACAGCCATGTGCAGTAGTCCAAGATATACAGACCAAGACCATCTGTAGTGTCCCAGAGAGATTGATGAAGCTCCATGCCCCTTCCTCCCCTGCCTGGGGTGGGGATTGAGCCACAGGTGTTGGCAGCAAACTAAACCATGCTAATCAAAACTGACTGTAGTTGCCCATGTAGGCTGATGAAGCACCAGCATCCCTGCTCCCCTGAAAGTTGCAGGAATGGAGCCTCTGATGTCACCAGCAATCTAGTCCATACAGGCCAAAAGTGATAGCAGTTGCCCAGAGAGGGTGAGGGTGCACTGTCCCTTTTCCAGCTCTGTCATGGGTGGAGATGAAGCCACAAATGTGTCCAATAATCTAGTTCATGTGGGCCAAAAATTGCTACAGTTGCTTTGAAAGTATGAGGGAACACTGTTCCTCTTTGTGCTCTGTAAGAAGCTACTGGCCTCTTTCTAACTTGGACAGATTCAGACTTTAGCTGTTCTTAGGATTGGTCTTTAGCCAGCTGAATTTACTAGTAAGTAGCTGAGATCAGTGCCTCACCATCTCTTTATATCCCATTATTGAGAAGTGGAGCTTCCAACTCCAGTCAGGGAGTAGTTCCTGAGGCAGCTTGCACCACCGCTAGAGGATGGGACTGGTCTCGGAGGCATGGAGTGCTTTACTCAAGAATTTCACTGCAGATGGGCAGTCTCCTCCTTCCATTCTTCCAAGGATGTTGCAGGATGCTCTTCTGGTCACCTGGATCCCCAAACAGGTGATTTAGCTAGCTCTGGTTGATTACTAACTGCTCTGTAGGACAAGCTGACTCTTGGAGCTGCTTACTCTGCCACCATCTTGAGTCCAAGCTTCTATTGACTTTTGTGTATTTCCATTCTAATCTTTATTATGTCCTTCCTTCAACTTGGTTGAAGAATTTATAGCTATAAATGTTCCACTGAGCACTGCCTTTGCTGCATTCTGTAAGATTTGGTATTTGATGTTTTCGTTTTCATTCATCTCAGTGTATTTTGCTAATTTCCCGTGCAATTTCTTCTTTGACCTGGTGATTGACCATGTTTAATTTCCACAAATTTGTGAATTTTTGCAGTTTTCTTTCTGTTACTGATTTATTCCATTGTGGTCAGAAAATATACTTTGCACAATTTCAGTTTTTTAAAAATGTATTGAGACTTGTTTTGTGGCCTAACATGTGATCTACAATGGAGTATGTTCATGTGCATTGAGAAAAATGTGCATTCTGTTGTTGCTGGGTGAAGTGTTTTGTATATGTCTGTTAGGTCTAGTTGGTTTATAGTGCTGTTTAACTCCTATTGAAGTTCTAATTTTTCTATCCTTTACTGAAAGTGGGATATTGAAGTCTCCAGTTGTTATTGTAAAATTGCTTATTTCTCCCATCTATGTTGCCAGTTTTTGCCTTATTTATTTATTTTGGGGTTCTGTTGTTAGGTGATAATATATTTATAATTGTTATATCTTGATGGATTGGCCTTTTAATCATTTTACAATGTCTTTTTTTTCTCTTGTAAAAATTTTTGAATTAAGATCTCTTTTTTCAGATATTTGTGTAGCTAATCCAGCTTTCTTTTATTACTGTTTGCATGGAATATCTTTTTTCCATCCTTTCACTTTCAATCAATTTGAGTTTTGTAACTAAAGTGAGCTTCTTGTATGCGACATATAGTCAGATTATTTTTTAAAATCTATTCTGCCAATATTGGCCTTTTAATTAGAGAGTTTAACCTATTTACATGTAAAGTAATTACTGATGAGGAAGGACTTACTTCTGCCATTTTTCTATTTGTTTTCTGTAGGTCTGATATATTTTTTGTTCCATAGTTCCTTCATTATTATGTCTTTTGTGTTTAATTGAACTTTGTCTAGTTACCATTTTGAGTCCCATCTCCTTTATTTATCTGCATTTTTTAGTTATATTCTTTGTGGTTATCCTGAGAATTATAATTAAAATCTTAAATTATAACAGTCAATTGTGAATTACTACCAAATTCATTTCAATAGTATTAAAAAATCTGCTTCTATGCAGCTCCATGCTCCCGATGCTGTTATTGTTATAAATTACATCTGTATTATGTGCCCATTAACATTGATTTCTAATTACTGTTTTATGTACTTATCTTTAATTCATATAGAAAAAAATAGTCACAAACCAAAAATTACAATTTTGTGGCTTTTAAATTTACCTAAATAACTACCTTTACTTGTGTGTGTTTTATCTTCATATGGCTTTGAGTTACTGTATTAGTCAGGATTCTCTAGGGAAACAGATCTGACAGAAGATATCTGTAAATATTGTGATTAAGGTTTTCTATGAATTCTCTAGGAGAAACTGGCTGACTGGAGATGGAAATTATCTCTTCTGACTGCTGGAATCATCACTTCTCCTGTTAAGGCCTTCAGCTGATTGGATTAGATGTCTCTCATTGTTGAAGGATATCTCCTCAGTTGATTGTACATATAATCATCTGTCCTTGCAATCAACTTACTGATTATTCAAGTCCATGAAATGTCCTCACAGTAACCATTAGGCCAGTGCTTGCTTGACCAAACAACCAGGCACCATTACCTGGCCAAGTAGACAGATGAGCCTAACCATCACATTACTATCTAGTGACTTTTCATTTCAGCCTGAAGAACTCACTTTAGCACTTCTTTTAAGGTAGACCTACTAGTAATGAACTTCCACAGTTTTGGATTTTCTGGCAATGTCTTAATTTGTCCCTCAGTTTTGAAGGGTAGTTTTGCTGGATATAGAATTTTTTGGTTGTTTTTTTTTTTTTTTTTTTAATCCCCTTTCAGTCCTTTACAATAAGTCATCCCACTGCCTTTGGTTTCCATGGTTTCTGATGAGAATTGGCTGTTAATCCTAATGAAGAACCTCGATATTGATGAGTCACTTCTGTCCTGCTGCTGCCATTCATATAATTATTCTACTTCATCCCTTCCCCCATTCCTCCTTATGAGACTCCAATTACACTAGTGTTTTATCATGTCACTCGGCCCATGTGTCTTTTTCACTCTTGTCTTTATTTTCTATCCTTTGTCTCTCCTGATAAAGTCTTGATTATTTTTTAAAAGTACTATTTTCTAGTTCACTAATACTCTTTTCAGTTGGTTTTAATTATTATTAAATACATTCATTGAGTCCTTTAGCTTGGCTATTTTATTTTTTCATTTCTCAGTTTTCTATCTGATACTCTTTTTCATAGAGTCTATTGATAAATGCTCCACTTTGTCATCTATTAAATTAAACATATAAGTCAGAGTTAATTTAAAGCCTGTGTCCCATAACTCCAATATATAAATCACTTCTGAGTCTGTTTCCACTGTAGTTTTTTTCCCTTAGTTCTGTTTCTTTATATGCCTGGTAATTTTTGTTTGGATGCTGGATATTGCTTATGGAAAAACTGTAGAAGATGTTCATTTTCGCCAGATTATTTATTTTAGCTAATGGCAGGAAATGATTGAGGTTGAATGCCTCATTCCAATCAGTCACTAAGCTAAATTTAGGCTGGGTTTCAGTCTATGCAAGTTCTTGTCTATTTCTAGTTTACCCATACTCCTAGAGTCAAGAGGCCCAACTGCAATCCTGTTTTCATGACTTGAACTCCAATTTGTGTCTTACAGCACTGTGCAACAGCCAAAAGTTCTGTTTAAATTCTCAGCCTCTTAACAGATATTTATACCCATTTTCTTAATATTGTCCTATGGTGCTTGTAAATTGGCAATCACCTCTGGTGAAAAGTGGGATAGAGTTTCAGGCTTATGTCTCTGAGCTTTTCCTTCTTGCTAGCATCTTGGCTTCTCAAATCTTGGCTTCTAAGGTAGCTTTGAACTACAATTTTCATTTTCCTAGCCCCAGGAGATTGCAAGGAATCTGCTTAGCTGTCATTTTCTACTCTGGTTCTTGACTTATTTCCCTGTGTGCTACAAAAGTTCAAATGCCTTCAGGGATAACTTACGGTAGAAGAATAAGCTTTTCTCAAAAGGTTCCCATCTCTCTAGGATCTTGCATAATCATATCCTGGCTCCCTTGATGGTTCATTTCTGCCCCCTGAATCCATTTTTAGCATGGCTTATTGTATTTTATTTAACATTTGTACTTGTTCTTATTGGGGTATTTTATTCTGTTGCCAGTTCATCCATCATATCCAGAAAAGTGTGAATTTTTCCTTCTTTTAATTATTTATTATGGAAATTATTTGAATGTGACCATATTCTGTTGGGAATGATTCTGTGGGGATTCTTTAGAGAGAATAATGATGAAGAAATGTGGGGGTGTTGCAGTTGGGCAGTTTGATGTAATTATGAATTCCAAAAGTATAATTGGATCATGCTTGTAAAGTGATCTGTTAATCTGGGCATGATTAAGTTATGATTAGTGCATTGACTGGGCCACGTCAGTAGGGCATTGAGCCCCACCCCTTGGTGGGTGGGGAATCGAATATAAAAGGCAAGGCAAAGAACAGAGTTGAAGAGGTTTCTGAGAAGCAGTTTTGATGTTGGAGAAAAGGCCCCAGAAGAAGAGAAGTGAGCTGTTCACCTGATAGTCGACAGCTGACCATGTGGAGGAATCAGAAGAGCTAAGCCCAGAGAGAAACGCAGCCCCGGGAAGAGAGGAACACAAGAAGCCTGAACCCTGGCAAATGTCGGCAGCTGTCTTGCTCCAACACATGGCAATGAACTTTGGTGAGAAGAAACTTACACTTTATGGCCTGGTATCTGTGGACTTCTACCCCAAATAAATACCCTTTATAAAGACCAACTCATTTTTGGTATTTCACATTAGCACCCCTTTGGCTGACTAATACAGGGGGTTATCATTTTGAGTTCTTCTAAAAAAAAAAACATATGTCTTACCCAAAGGGTAAATGAAAGGATTACCTATCAAGGTGAGGTAGGTTAAGAGAAGCAAAAGGACCCAGTTTGGTGAGCCACCCAAGGAATAACAATGAAGGGAATACATGACCACATCTGGACCTGAAAGAGAAAGGGGAGCAAATGATAAAAGCTGAAACTATGAAAGTGGGGGCTGCTCAACAAGGGTTGTGGCCATAGAGGAAAATTGCTATTACAAGTTCTGTTGTCAGGGAATTTGAAATACAATACACAGATATCCCAATATTTCTAATCATACACTGTAATCTCCTGTTTGTGCTTCCAGTTAACCAAACTTAAGGAAATTTTTAAAACTTTTTGTAGTAACACATATACAACTTAAAATTGTATATGTGTTACTGTGCTACTGTATATGAGATAGAGCAAGATGGCGTCAGTTTAAGTCGGCACTCACCAGCTCTCTCACAAAAAAAAATGGCTGAGAAGGGGCAAGATCCTGCCTGAGTGAGCTGTTTTGGAAACCTACTGAGCAGGAGGCTTCAGGGCATCATTCTGGAAGGAACTGGACAAAGAGATAAAAGCCCAAGGCAAAACTGTGAATTTCTTGCCCTGGTGGCTGGAAATGGCAGGCGGCTAAGACCCACCCTCAAGGCAAAAAGCCACTGCGAACCCCCCCTGACTCCCAACAGCTACTGAGCGGGAGGGAGCATTCTCTGGGAGTAAGAGGGTACTGGTGAAAGGTGGAGAGGGCTTTCCTTTCTGTGGGTTTGGTTACCTGGACCGCCTTTGAACCTTAGGGAGCATACCAGCTGGCAAGAAGTGGCCCCAGGAAGAGGGGAGAACTAAATCTGCTCAGGCAGCCTGATTTACCTAGTGGACCTAGGAGAGAGGAACTTGGGCTAGGAGAGGGCGGAGTCAGGCAATTGACTAGTCTGGTGCTGAAAACTATCAAAATTCCAATTCCCCTAAGGGAGGCAAGCAGTAGGAAGCACTTAGTAACCTTCTAAGAGCCTCTTTAGGGTTCCCTGGGAGGAGAGGGAGGTCTGGAAGAGGATTGAGAGTCATTTCTGTGCAGTGAGTTTGGATACCAGGGTCCCATTTGAATTTCAGAAGGGAACTCAACCTGACCAGGAGAGGTGAGGGGGGATCTGATCACACAGGCTATCTCATCCTGCTGTCTGGGAGAGAAAGCAATAATAATAGAAAAGGGGTAGGGACAGACAGGCTCCTAATCAGTAGGAATCTACCCAATTGCAAAGAGACAAACCTACCCTAAGGAAAGTGACTAGATAGCTCTCTAGCTAACTGACCCAATGAAAAAGTTTAGCTCAGTGGAGGAGTCTCTGCTTTGAATATATGAGGACCCTGGTTCGATTCCCGGCTCTCCTCAGAGTAGTGATCCATCAGGTCATCAAACACTCAGCTGATACTTTAGGACAGGGAACACATAGACATTATTTTTGTATTAGCTTCCCTTGGGTCTCTTATTTTTCTTAAAAAAAGGTTCCTTTTTAAAAATTTAATTTAGTTTACTTGCTAAAACCCAATTCAAAACCTGCAGAGGGTAAGGCTCCAAGGTAATTGATTGATGAACACTGGCAGCCGGAGAAGCTCCTCAGAGGCCTAAGAGTGAAGGCTGTTTTCCCTAAGTTTTTGTTTTATTGCTTGCTTGAGTGTTTCTTTTTTGTTCTTTTTTTTCCCGCTCTTTCTTCCCCCTCCCCGTGTTTTTTTTTCTTTTTTTAAATTAGATGCTGCTGTCTTGTTTCTTGTTTGCTGTGTTTCCACCTTCAATTGTTCCCCCTTTTTTTGTACACCAGCTTTGTCTACCTATGCTAATTCTTTTCCTTCCTTCATCTTACTATCTTCTGCTTTCTATTTTTATTCTTACATTCCACCTCTCTTTATTCAGTCTTCAACTTTTCTTGTTTTTATTTCTATCTCCTCTATTTTCTGTGTTCTTTCCTTTTTAAACATTTTTTTCTTATTGTCTTTTCTTTTCTCTTTCCCTCTTTTTTTTAAAAAATCATTCTGGCTTGTTAATTCATTCTAGATATTTTTCTCTATTTTCATTTCATTGTTTTTACCCAACTTTTTTATTCTTATTACTCTGTACTTGCTACATGAGTGGATTATTCATTTTCATAGGTCTTATACAGTTCCTCTTCTACCTTTTACTATTATTATTATTATTATCCTTTTTCTCTTCTTATCTTTTTCCCTTTCTCTGGCCCTAATCTCTTTCTTTCAAGGGAACATAGACAACAGCAAGAAAATAGAATAAGATGAACAAAGTATCAAAGAAAACTTACCACACAAACAAAAACAGCAACTAAACAAAACCTCAGAGTAGAGAGCAAAACTAATCAACATAAAAACCCCTCAAGATAAAGAGATGCTGAAACACCAACAAAAAACTATAAACCATACTAAGAAACAGTAAGACACGGACCATTGCAATGAACAATCTAAAAACCAGTAGGAGATGCAGAACATGGAACAACTAATCAGAGCTGTACAAACAAATATCATGAGCCAACTTAATAAAATAAAGGAAGAGATTAAGGTTATTAAGAAGTCACTGGGAGAACATACTGAAGAAATTGTAAACATACATAAAAAGATAACGGATATGATGGTGATGAAAGGCACAATCCAAGAAATCAAAATTACACTGGAAGCACATAACAGCAGATTTAAACAGGCAGAGGAAAGAATTAACTATGTGGAAGACAGTACATCTGAAATCAAACAGATAGCAGAACAGATAGATAAAAGGATAGAAAAAAATCCAGTAGGGAGTTAAAGATCTGAATGACAGCACAAAACACACAAACATATGCATTATAGGCATGCCAGATGGAGAAGAAAAAGGAAATGGGACAGAAGGAGTGGTGGAAGAAATAATGGATGAAAACTTCCCAACCCTATTGAGGGAGATGGATATGCATGTCCAGGAAACACAGCACACCCCAAACAGTATAAATATCAACAAGCTTACTCCAAGACATGTATTTGTCAAACTGTCCAATGCTCAAGACAAAGAGAGAATACTGAAATCAGCAAGAGAAAAGAGAACCATCACATACAAGGGATGCTCAATAAGATTCAATGCTGATTTATCATCTGAAACCATGGAAGCACAAAGGCAGTGGTATGACATAGTTAAGGTGCTAAAAGAAAAAATCTTTCAGCCAAGAATTCTCTATCCAGCAAAGCTCAAATTCAAAAATAATGGAGAATTCAAAATATTCACAGATAAACGAAATTAAGTGAGTATGCAATAAGAAACCTTTGCCTCAAGAAATACTAAAGGGAATGCTGAAGGTTGAAAGTAAAAAACAGGAGAGAGAGAGTTGGTGGAGAGTGTAAGAAAAAAAAAGAGAAATAAAAACAACATATGACATACATAAATCCAAAGAAATTATGGCTAATGGAAGTAATTCCTTGACAGTAATATCACTGAATGTTAATGGATTAAACTCACCAGTCAAGAGACACAGATTTGCAGAATGGATAAGGAAATATTACCCATCTATACGGTGTCTACAAGAAACCCACCTTAGACCAGGGATTCAAGGAGGCTGAAAGTGAATGGCTGGAAAACAATTTTACAAGCAAACCACAACCAAAAAAGGGCAGGAGTAGCTATACTAATATCAGACAAAATAGACTTTAAATGCAAAACTGTTTTAAGAGACAAAGATGGTCACTATACATTAGAAAAAGGAGTAATCTTTCAAGAAAAAAGAACAATCATAAACATTTATGCACCTAACTGGGTCACCTCAAAATACATGAGGCAAACACTGGAAAGGCTCAGTGAAGAAACAGATTCTTTTACAATTATAATGGGGGGCTTTAATACACCATTATCACCATTAGATAGAACATCTCAACAGAAAATCAATAAACAAATGAAGACTTTGAATAATTCATTAGAGCATCTGGACCTAATAGACATATACAGAACACTACAGCCAAATACAGCAGGATATACTTTCTTCTCTAGTGCATATGGATCATTCTCCAAGATAGACCATATGCTAGGCCACAGAACAACTCTCAATGGAATCAGAAAGATTGAAATTATACAAAATAATTCCTCTGATCACAATGGAATGAAGCTGGAAATCAGTAAGGGCCAGAGAACCAGATTAGGCACAAAGATATGGAAGTTAAACAGTAGGTCAAGGAGGAAATTACAAAGAAATTAGTAACTTACCTTGAAAATGACCACACAACATATCAAAACCTATGGGATACAGCAAAAGTTGTACCGAGAGGGAAATTCATAGCCAAAAATGCATATATCAAAAAAAAAAAAAAAAAAAAAAAAAAGGAAATAACTGAAATCGAAGACCTAACTGCACACCTGGAGGAATTAGAAAAAGAACAACTAGTCACAAAAGAAGTAGAAAGAAGGAAATAACAAAGATTAGAGCAGAACTAAATGAAATAGAAAGTAAAAAAACACTAGAAAAAATAAACAAAACCAAATGCTGTTTCTTCAAGATCAATAAAATTGACAAACCCTTAACTAGACTAACAAAGAAAAAAAGAGATAAGATGCAAATACACAAAATAAGAAACAAGGAAGGGGATATCACCACTAACCCCACAGAAATAGTGTCATAAGAGGATATGCCAACAAGAACAATAATTTAGAGGAAACGGACAAATTCCTAGAAACACACAACCAGCCTACATTGACAAAAGAAGAAATTGATTAACTCAACAGACCAATCACAAATAACAAGTTTGAATTTGTCATCAAAAATCTCCTAACTAAGGAAAACCCAGGAGCAGACAGCCTCACAGGTGAATTCTACCAAACATTCCAGAAAGAACTAACACCAATCCTGCTTAAACTCTTCCAAAAAATAATTAAT
The DNA here is from genome assembly GCA_026826555.1 of Tolypeutes matacus. Taxonomy (NCBI): domain Eukaryota; kingdom Metazoa; phylum Chordata; class Mammalia; order Cingulata; family Chlamyphoridae; genus Tolypeutes; species Tolypeutes matacus. The sequence goes on from JAKSZT010054368.1 coordinate 4,006,154, forward strand.
TAATTAATTAATTAATTAATTAAAAAAAAAACAATAAAAAAGATATAAAAGGCATCCAAACTGGAAAGGAAGAAGTCAAAATTACACTATTTGCAAAATACATGATCCTATACATAGAAAGCCCTGAGAAATATACAACAAAGCTTCTAGAGCTTATAAATCAGTTCAGTAAAGTCGCAGGTTATAAGATCAATGCACAAAAATCAGTACTACTTCTGTACACCAATAATGAGCAATGTTAGGAGGAAATCAAGAAAAAAATCCCATATACAATGGCAACTGAAAAATCAAATATCTAGAAATAAAGTTAACTAAAAATGTAAATGATATACACAGAAAACTACACAACACTGTTAAAGGAAATTAAAGAAGATTTAAATAAATGGAAGAATATTCCCTGTTCATGGATGGGATTAAGATGTCTATCCTACACAAATTGATCTACAGATTTAATGCAATTCCAATAAAAATCAACAGCATTTTTTACTGAATTGGAAAAACTAACTGAAATTTATTTGGAAAGGAAGAGGCCCTGAATAGCCATTTTTCTTGAAAAAGAAAAATGAAATTGGAGGAATCACACTACCTGACTTTAAAACATACTACAAAGCTACAGTGGTCAAAACTGCATGGTATTGGCACAAGGATATACATACCGACCAATGGAACTGAATTGAGAATTCTGATATATATTCTCACATATACAGTCACCTGAATTTCCACAAGGCTACCAAGCCCACTCAACTGGGAGAGAATGGCCTCTTCAACAAATGATGTTTGGAGAACTGGATATCCATATCCAAAAGAATGAGAGAGGAACACCATCTCACACCTTACACAAAAATCAATTCAAGATGGATCAAAGATCTAAATACAAGAGCCAAGATCATTGTGATGGTTAGGCTAATGTGTCAACTCGGCCAGGTAGTTGTGTCCAGGTGTTTGTTCCAGCAAGCACTGGGATAATTGTAATATAAGAGCATTTATGGACTTCAATCACCAGTGAGTTTACTGTGTGGATGGCTGATTACATCTGCATCAATCAGGGAGATTACATTATCAATGGGTGGTGCTTTTATCCAATCAGTTGAATGACTTAAAAGTGGAAGTGATTTCAACATTCAGAGAGAATTTCCCTGCTCGTCGTTGGACAGGCAACTTCTCCCAGAAACTCATCAACAACGTTTCATCGGGCTTTCATCGGAGCCACTGGTTTGCAGCCTGCCTGCAGAACCTGGACTTGTGCATCCCCACGGTCGTGTGAGAGACTCTTTTAAAATTTCATATTATTGACAGATATCTCCTGCTGATTCTGTTTCCCAAGAGAACCCTGACTAATAAAATCATAAAGATCATGGAAGATAATATAGGAAAGCATCTACAGGACCTTGTAATAGGAAATGTTTTCATGAACTTCACACCCAAAGCACAAGAGTGAAAGAAAAAATAGATCAATGGGATCTCCTTAAAATTAAAAACTTTTGCACCTCAAATGAGTTTGTCAAGAAAGTGAAAAGTCAGCCTAATTAATGGGCGAAAATATTTGGCAACCATATATCTGATAGGAGACTAATATCCAGTATATATAAAGAAATCCTATAACTTGAAAATAAAAACACAAACAACCCATTTTTAAAAATGGGCAAGTGATTTGAATAAATTCTTCTCCAAAGAAGAAATACAAATGACTAAAAAGCTCATGAAAAGATGCTCAGCATCACTAGCTATTAGGGAAATGCAAATCAAAACTACAATGAGATATCATCTTACACCCATTAGACTGGTGGCCTTAAAAAAAAGAGGACTACAAGTGTTGGAGAGGATGTGGAGGAATGGGAACCCTGATCTACTGCTGGTGGGAATGTACAGCTATTGTGGAGGACACTTTGGTAGTTCCTCAAAAAACTAACTATAGATATGCCATATAATCCAGCAATTTTACTGCTGGGTATATACCCAGAAGAATTGAAAGCAAGGACACGAACAGGTATATGCACACCAATGTTCATAGTGGTATTATTCACTATTGCCAAAAGTTGGAATCAACCCAAATGCCAATCAACAGATGAATGGATAAACAAAATGTGGTGTATATATACAATGGAATATCACACAGCTGTAAGAAGGAATACAGTACTAACACATGGAATAACATGGATCAATCTTGAGGACCTTATGTTGAGTGAAGCAAGCCAGACATTGAAGGAGAAATATAACCTGATCTCTCTGAAATGAATTAAGCAAATCGATCAGACTCAGAGAGCTATTGTCTGGAAGATAGGTTTACAGGAAACAGAAAGGGAGAAGAAGGTTGTGAGCCAATGGCCATATGGGTAAAAATATGATAAGGTGCAAGTGAGTAGCTGTGCAGTGAAGGGATATGACAGGGGTGTAGTGATACTATTGGGCTGAGTGGTGCAAGTTTGACAGGGCAGTAGGGTAGGGATGGTGGGTTGGATGGCCCATGGAGCTGGGGGGGAAGGTTGGGGGAGGGAGCAGGTGAACACTGGGGATTGGTGGGTATATGGTTGAAACTACAATGTAGGGACAGCTCTTTTGGCAATATGACAAGGAAGGGTTACTGGTTTAGGGTGTTTGATGGAAGGGCATTCAGGACAGGGTTCACCTGAGGCAGTCTTCTAGAGAATGTGTGAGTGATCATTTTGCCATAGTATGTTGCATCAATGGGTGGAGACCAATATAATGACTGGGATGGAGTTGGACTCCCATCCTGGGGAGGCCTGATATATTCTCAATCAGAGTGGTGGGTATCTCTCAAGAGCATGGGGTGGTTCCTAATAGGGGAGGAAAGACCAGGGTATCAAGTCCTCAGTGTTGTTGCAAGTAATTATGAATCCTGTCCTTCAAGGAGTGAAGCCTGTTGGTTCCCATGGGTCCCAAGGGGAGGGGGAGGAGGGAATAGAATAGATGGAAGAGGGGGTATTGAGGGGGCAATGGAAGTGTTCTGCATTATCTTGCAATGTTGGATACAGGCCATGTTAAATTTCAGCAAACATTTAGAAAAGTGTATGGTCTAAAATGTAAACCATAATGAAAGCTATTAACCATGGTTAATAGCTATGTTTCAATCTTTGTACATCAGTTGTAACAAATATACTATCCAGATATAAAAAGGTTATTAATATGGGAAGTGGGAAAAGGCAGACTATGTTGGGTATGTGGGAGTCCCCTATTCTGTATGTGACTTTACTGTGACCTAAAACTTCTTTGAAGCCAAAATGAAAAAAAGTAAGACACTGGGGGAGAAATGGAAGAAAATGTCACTGTACATACAGGACAACAGATACTACAGTGATGAAAGGCAAAACGTCAAAAAAATTTTTAAACTATTTTTCATTATTTTTTTAATAGCCCAATTAAAAATTTTAATTTAGCTTTAGTTTTTCTAAATTATTATGTATTTTATTTCTTATGCTAAACCCATCATTATTATTTTGTTTTCCTATTAATTGTATTTGGCGATATTCTTGGCTTCATTTTTGAAGAAGTTTTGGACAACAGAAGGGTTACAGCTGTGGCAGGGCAGGATCATTGGTGTGGGCTGTCAGTGATGGAGGATACATGGGAGGAAGCTCACTTGCGCATACATATAAGGTAAATAAATGCATTCAATTGTTCATGGGGCATTGTCACAGTGGGTAGAGATTCACACAACAACCAAAAGAATATTGAATTCCCATCCTGGGGAGCTCTGCCACATTCTCTAATGGAACAGCAACAATCCCCCAAGTACAGAGGCAAACACTCGTGAATAAAGATGGTCCGTTGATGGGCCCTTGATATTGACCACTATGCTTATGAGCATTTGCTTTTTAAATTACAACTTTGCCTAGTGTTGTAGGGTACCTAAGAGTTACCTCCTGAGAGCCTCCTTGTTGCTCAAAGGTAGCCTCTTTCTAAGCCAAATGCAGCATATAAATGCAGTGTGGGACATGACTCCCAGGGATGAACCTCACTGGCACTGAGGGATTATTACCAAGCACCAACAAGCAATACAACTGGAAAAAGACCTTTAATAAAAGGAGGAAAAGGTAAAGACAAATGAGTTTATATGGCTAAGAGACTTCAAAGTGAGTCAGGAGGTCATCCCAGAGGTAATGCTTATGCACGTCTCAACAGGATCTCATAGACTGCCAAAGTAGATACTACCCCAAACCCTGGGGCTACTGAGGGCTCTGGAGACACCCAGGTCCTACAGTCATGGCAGATAGCTCTGGAGTTTGGTGCCTTGCCAGTGGGTCCTACTTTGGAGTTTGTGCTCCCGAGTGTGACAGTTTTGGTCTCAGTTGTGACTTCTCTACCCATGCCTCTTCTGTCCCTTCTATTTGAACCTATATTTGGTGCTGGATTTGGTAGGTTTACATTACGTCCAAGAGACTTGAATCTCTGGGCTGTCCATGTGCCAGCTGGGCCCTGAGCCTCAGCAGTGTTGCAACACCTATTCTTCAGTTCATTGGACTCACCCAGGACAACTAAAAAGGAGATGAGGTTGGACAACCACCATACCAAGGAACCAAGAGAGTCTACAACTGCAAGCAAGAGAGTCCCATCCATCAGCCGTATGGGATGGAAACGACCTCTCAATTAGAGGTGGAGTGGGAATTAAGATCCCAGAATCCTCAGGAATGAGGAATAAAATATGGACTAGAGTGGACTTACTGGTGGTATTCTACTATAGACTTATTGTGATTCTAGCAATGGAAGTAATTATATCATTGATGTGGAGACAGTGGCCACTAGAGGTGCTGAAGGCAGGGAGAGGGAAAAAGAGGTATAATATGGGGGCGCTTTCTGGACTTGGAATTGTCCTGAATGATACTGCAGTGACAGATACAGGCCATTAGATATCCTGCAATAACCTACAGATTTGAGTGGGAGAGAGTGTAAACAACAATGTAAACTATAGCCTATGCTTAGTGGCAATGCTCCAAAATGTGTTCATCAATTACAATGAATGTACCACACTAATGAAAGAAGTTGTAATGTGGGGGAAAGTAGGAGCTGTGGGGAGTGGGGCATATGGGAATCTCTTTTTTTTTTTTTATGCAACATTTTATGTAATCAAAGTATCTTTTAGAAAAAAATTAATTAAAAAATAAAATAAAGTAAAATACAAGGTTACACTAAAAACAAAAACAACATTTTTGTAGTAACATGTATATAACTTAAATTTTCCCATTTTAGCCAATTTCAAGTGTAAATTTATTGGTGTTACTTATAATCCCAAGTTGTACTACCATCACCAACATCCATTACACAAACTTTTCCATAATTTCAAACAGAAACTCTGCACCCATTAAGCAACAGCTTCCTCTTCCCCTCTAGTCCCAGACAACCTATAGTCCATTTTATCTCTCTATGAAATTTACTTCCTCTAGCTATTTCATATAAACAAGATTATACAGTAGCTGTCCTTTTGTGTCTGGCTTATTTCACTCAATACGATGTCATCTAGGTTCACCCATGTTGTAGCATGTATCAGAATTTCATTCCTTTTTATGTCTGAATAATATTTCCTTGAATGAATGTGCCATATTTTTTAACCATTCAACTCATGATCAGCACTTAGATTTGTTTCTACCTTTGGCTATTGTGAATAATGCTCTTATGAACATTGGTGTACAAATACCTGGTTGAGTCCCTGCTTTCAATTATTTTTGGTTTATACCAAGAAGTAGGATAGCCAGGTCTTATGGTAATTCTATGTTCAACTTTCTGAGGAATATCCAAACTAATTTCCAGTGGCTGTACCATTTTATAATCATACAAACAAGGCATGAGAGTTCGAATTTCTCTGCATCCTCATAAACACTTGTTATTATCTGTTTTGTTTTTAGTTTACTTTTAATAATGTCCATCCTCTATGGGTGTGAAATGGTATTTCATTGCGGTTTTTATTTGCATTTCCCTAATGATTAGTGAACTTGAGTGTCATGGGCACTTGGCGATTTGTATATCTTCCTTGGCTAAATGTTTATTCAAGTCATTTGCTCATTTTTCAGTTGGATTATTTTTCTTTTTGCTCTTGGCTTGCCATTTCTTTGCATATTCTGGATATTAAACCCTTATCAGATATATTGTTAGCAATTATTTTCCCCCAATCTGTAGTTTGCCTTTTCACTTTCTTGATAATGTCCTCTAATACATATATATTTTTTTTTTTTGGTGAAGTCCTGTTTATCTATTTTTTCTTTTGTGGCTCATTCTTTTGGTGGCCTATCAAAGAAATCAGTGCCAAATTCAGAGTTACGAAGGTTTCCCTTTATATTAACTTCCAGGAGTTTTATGGCTTCAGCTCTTATGTTTAGGTCTTGATACATTTAGAATTAATATTTTATTTGATGTAGGGTAAGGCTCAACTAAACTTTTTGCATGTGGATACCCATTTTTCCAATAACACTTGTTAAAGAGACCGTTATTTTGCTACTTATTGTATGTGTCAACCTTGTTGAAAATCAGTTGTCAAAGATATGAGTTCATTTCTGAACTCTCTATTTTATTCCATTTGTCTTTAATGTCTATCTTTATGCCAGTGCTACACTACTTTGATTAGATTACATAGCTTTTTACTAAGTATTGGAATTGGGCCCAATTGAGGCCTCCAAATTTGTTCTTCTTTTTCAATATTGACTTGGCTATTCAGGGCCCCTTGTGATTCCACATGAATTTGAGGACTGGCTTTTCCACTTCTGCAAGAAAAGTTTCTGGGATTTTGATAGATATTGAATTGAATCTGTAGATCACTTTGGGTAGTATTGACATCTTAATAGTATTATCTTCCTATCCATGAACAAGTTATGTCTTGTCATTTGTTTAGGTCTTCTTTAATTCCTTTCAGCAGTTTTGTAGATTGCAGTGTACAATTCTTCCCCTCCTTTGTAAAATTTATTCCTAGGTATTTTATTCTTTTAGACACTATTGTGAATGTAGTTTTTAAAAAATTTCCATTTCGGAATATTCTTTGCTGATGTATAGAAACACAACTGATTTTTGCATGTTTGTTTTGTAGCCTGCAACTTTACTGAATTCATTTATTAACTCTAGTAGTTTTTTTGTGTGTATTATTCATGATTTTCAATATAATGGCAATGTTATCTGTGAATAGAGATAGTTTTACTTCTTCCTTTCCAATTTGGATGCCTTTATTTCATTTGCTTGCCTGATTGCTCTGACTAGAACTTCCAGTACAATATTGTATAATAAATTTCTTGGATGGCAATTTTTTTTTCATTCAGCACTTTAAATATGTCATCTCACTGCCTATTAGCCTCCATGGTTTCTGATGAAAAATTTGCTCTTAATCTCATTGAAGATCCCTTCCATGTGATGAGTTACTTCTCCCTTGGTGCTTTTAGGATACTCTCTTTGTCTTTGGCCTTTGACAGTTTGATTACAATATGTCTTGGTGTGAGTTTCTTTGAGTTTATCCTATTTAGAGATTGTTGGTCTCTTTGATGTATATAGTCATGTCTTTTGTCAATTTTGAGAAATTTTCATCCATTATTTCTTCAAATATTCTTTCTGTCCTTTTCTCTTTCTCTTTTCTTTCTGGGACTCTAATAATGCATATGTTGTATTCTTCATGTTGTTCAAAAAGTCCCTTAGACACTGCTCACTTTTTTCATTCTTTTTTCTTCCTGGTTTTCAGACCAAATAATTTCATTTATTCTGTCTTCTTGTTCATTGATTCTTTCTTTTGCCCATTTAAATCTACTGTTGAAACCCTCAAGTGTAATTTTTATTTCCATTATTGTGTTTTCATCCCTAAAACTTCTGATTGGTTCCTTTTATAATTTTCTAATTCCTCTTTTTTGTTCATGTATTATTTTCCTGATTTCCTTTAGTTCTATATCCATGTTTTCCTTTAGCTCATTGAAAATAATTAGAAGAGTTGATTTTACACCTTTGATTAGTTGTTCCACAGTTGTGCTTCTTCTGTTGTTTTATTTTGTCCCTTTGAGTGGGCCATCTTTTTCTGTTTCTTTGTGTGTCTTGTATTCTTTTGTTGAAGTATGAATATTTGAATATTTTGATGTGTTAACTCGGGAAGTCAGATTCTCCCTCTTTCCCAAGGCTTTCGTATAGATTGGCTCTGTAGTGAGGCTCTTTTTCAATGCTTTGTCCAGTTTCTACTGAACCTATAGAAAAGCCCATGGTGATCATTTAGGTTCTTGTCAGATCTCTTTGAGCCTGTGTCTTGTCCTGGGCACACACTATAGCTTTCAAGAAGTCACTAGTTTGTGTGACTTTTTCTCTTCCCAAAAAGAGTTTCCCTTCTCAAACTTTCCTCCCAGGGTCCCAGGCTGTGCTCTTTATCACAATCACAGTCTTTCACCCCAGGCAGCTACAGTCAGCTCAGCTCTGCTCCACCTTTCTGCACTGGCTTCATTCCATGTTCTGCTCCCCCTTTCCATGTTGCTTCTCCACCTGAGTAAATTCTGGGTTAGGGGACCCAAACACATTTCCTAAATCAGTATTCCATGGAGTCTTTTGATGCTGATGTACAAAAACACCCACTATTTTCATTTAGGTCCACCAATAGCCTCAGGGGCCTATAGCTGAATTTACACAGGGTGCCATGGTGCTGCTATGGGTCATACAAACTCTTGCATGGAACCATGGGGTGAGAGGCACAAACAAAATTATCCCATGGCTTTCTTATCATTTTAGGACTTCTTTCCAATTTTGCATTCATTGAGTTTTCTCTACCCTGAATTGTCTTCTATGGTTTGGGGAATTTTGACTATGACAGATTCTGCCCATATTTCACTGTTTCTAATGGCAACTATTTGCCAAGGATGTCTTGCTCCATCTTCTTGCTGATGTCACTCTCTATGGAACTTTGTATGAGACATTTTATAAAGGTTAATCTCCCAGAACATGGGAGAGGTAAGAGAGTCAATCTGGGTTAGAGGCAATAGAGACCTATCAGCACATGAGAAACTAGCTAAAGGAGTAAAGTCTTTGATAAAATAAGGGACAAATAAATCCATATTGCAAAGGAATGACCTAAAAATATAAGAAGGACATTTCCTCCATCAAAAGAGGAGGAAATTCAAGTAAAGGGAACAGGTATGGATAGGTTCGTGGTGAGATCATGGGAGAATTTCCTCCAATGACTTCTATTTTCTCAACTATATGAAGTAATATCATGTGACCATAAGAAGCATGGGGAGTAAGTGTGAGAAGTTTGAAGAGAGAAGAGAAATTATTAAATAGTCACCTAGAGGATGCAGGGACAATCTTATTGGACAGACATTGTAGAAAAGTAGAGCAGTATTGAGAATCTACATGAGGTTTCTAATCATAAAGTTTAAGTGAAGCTTGTTTTTTCTATAGTAATGTTTAACAACTTAGGGGTATTTAACCATCTGAACAAGATGAAAGAAGAGAGACAAGGGAGGTAGGATGCTTTCAATGGAGTAATTATAAAAATGAGTCATGAAATCTAAGGTGGATAAGCAGGCAAGCAAAGATAAAGATTGATGAATAGTGGAAAGGTAAAGTGATCAAAGGACTGAAAGTTTGTAAAGACTGAAAAATTGTTGCTTTCAGGATCCTAGAAAAAATGAGCAGGAACATCAAGTGATGGGCTAGGACTGAGTTGTTTGAACGACATTTTAGAAGTGGAGATAGGTACAATTACTGGTGGTACAAAGTTCAGTGTATGAATGCTAGAGTGAGTGACGAAGGTAGAGTAGAATCAAGGTGGTTAGAGGAGAGGAGGCTGAAGAACTTATGATTAGTTATATGCAAAAAAATTTAAGCCACCAAGAACAAGTGAATAAATAGAGCTAGGGGATGCTTGTCTCCACATTTATGCCACATGCCCATGAAAACACACAGACACAAATAGCTCAACTCTGTCAGAAGATCAAGCTCCCTACCCTTTAAACTAGCTTTGTACCAGCATGAGATAATCCTCAGGAATTCATCTGGATTTCCATGTGTCTCCATTGTGACAAAAGGATTCTAAGTATTGGTAAAACCACATATTTAACTGATTTCAGATTCTAGCTTATACATGTTCAAATTCTCCCTAAAAAAAAATCTATTAAAGCTTTGAGAGAAATTAACTATAGAGGAAATTTTGGCTTCCTCCCAAAATACATTTATCTTACTGAGAAGTAGCAATGTTGTTTGGGTGGAATTGACTCTACCCTCAGGTTAGTTAGTATAATGGATTCCCTTTGGACATGATTGGCTTAGGGTTGAGCAGGTAGAATAAGTTGTACCAATCAGAGAGAAGTTCAGGACTTTTGTTTGATGGTTGGGAAAAAAACACACTCTCTCAGGGTTGTTCAGGTATTAAGACTAGACCTACTTTAGTTATTTCATTACCATAAGGACAGAGTCAGGAGGGCATAACCTAAAAGATGACAGAGAGATTGAAGAAGAAACCTTATTAAACCATGCCCGAAAACCACTCTAGACTGGTTTTTGTTATTTGAGCCCATAAATTCTAACCATATTTAATGTTTGTTCTGGTTTTCAGTACACTATGCCCAAAAGCATCCTTACTAATAAAAAATATTCAACATGCCTCCTTTTGTACTTAAATCAAATATATCCAGGGCATCTTTAAGGTGGAAATTGGCACTTAACTAAGGCTGAATCCTGACCAAGGTGCTCACTGACAAGCTAAAGTTCTATTTCCTGCAATGATTTGGCAAAAGTTCTCCAACAGGAGTTCTCAGGCAAAATAACTGAATACTGAGTGACCTGAAGGTTTTGTTTGAATCATGATGCACCTTCCTCAGGAACGTCAGTCTGACCCTTCCAGCAGAGGCTCTGGTATGGCTTCAGGCAGGAGCAGATACTGTGCAAACACAGTCACCATCATCAAAAAGGTTTTTCTCTGCATATACAAGCTTACTCCAATATTCCTTTTTCTTAAGGCCCCCTGCTTCTTGAGATTGGAGCTGATTCAAGCAGTTATATTTCAAAATATAGCTTGTTCTGATGCCCCAGGGGAACACATGGAGAGATGGCTGGCAGCTGATTAGGTCAGAAATACATCCATATCAAACATGCCTATTGACAATCTCACTTGAAAGCCAAGAACTACCCTTGCCTATTAGGCTGTTCAGTCAGCCTCATTGCTGTGTACACCTAATGAGGAAAGAGATTCAGAAAGGTAGTGAACTGGCAACCAAGCTCACTGTTGCATAAAGCACCATTTGATTTACTTACTGGAGGAAAAGTTGGTGTTTAAAGAGCTGCAGAATCTAGGGAAAGAAACAGCTAACTAGTTTCTCCTTTAGAAACCTGGGCTTATTACACTAAGGAGGAAGAGGGACTCAGAATAGAAAATGTTTTCTCTTTGCCAGTATTTTACTTAATAAAAAAAAAAAAAAAAAAAAAAGAGTTTTAGCTCCTGATTGCCTCAGCTCTGTTTGGCTGCAGGTGTTTTCAACATGTAGCTCAGACCTTCCCAGCAACTAAGATGTAGGCAGAGGGTACATCACAAAATACATTGGCACCTGAACAGGCCAAAGAACTAACCTTTTAGATATACGTCTATTTTGAAACTATGGAGTTAAATAACTTGTCCACAGTCACACATGTAATAAATACTGCAGCTGAGGTTTAACCGGAGCTAACTTTTTCTCCCTTAACAATGGTTCACAACCCTGGATGTACATTGGAATCACCTGGGGATCTTTTTTTAAAACGACCGATAAAGAGCTCCCACCCAAAGCCAATTAAATTAGCATATCTTTTTTTTTTTAATATCTCCCAAGATGGATTTTTTTTTTTTTTTTTTTAAGATTTTATTTATTTATTCATTTATCCCCCCCTTGCTGCTTGTGCTCGCTGGGTCAGCTAACCACGCCGTGCGGGTGGGCTTGCCTTCACCAGGAGGCCCCGGGAACCGAACCTGGGCCTCCCATATGGTAAACGGGAGCCCTACTGATTGAGCCACAGCCGCTTCCCCCAAGATGGATTTAAATTATTATTGGGGGTAAGCAAAATGGACCTATAGCAGAGTTTATCCAACTTTGCATATGCATGCAAATCACTGGGGAATGTTGTTGAAATGTACATCCTAATTCAATAGGTCTTGGTCAGGGCCCAAGATTTTGCATTTCTAACAAGCTCTCAGGAGATGCTGATGCTGCTTGTCCAGGGACTACACTTATGGAAGTAAGACTGTATAGAAGTGGTTCTTGAACTTGGATATGAATAAGAATCGCCTTAATAATAAAGAATCCAGAAGCTCAGCCAAGTTAAACTAGTATAGGACCTGGTCTTCCGTATTTATATCAACTTCCCCAGAACCACTGCTCTAGAGGATAATGCACTGGTTTTCAAATGTGGCTGCACATTGCAATCACCTGGGGAGCTTAAGCAACTACCAAAACTGATGCCTGAGTCCCACCCCCAGAGACTCTTATTTAATTGATCTGGATTGAAAGCCTAGGCATTGGGATTATAAAAGCTCCCAGGTAATTTTAATATGTAGCTAAGGTTGAAACCCTCTGGCATAAGCTGCATTCTAGTCCAGGGAATGAGGGGTCCGTGAGCTTGCACTGAAATTCATAAAAACATTCTTGTGGGGACATGTTGGTGCTGGTGTGATATATTTATTAAATAATACACAGTAGGGAGATGAGGTGGCTCAAGCGATTGAGTGCCTCTCTCCCACATCGGAGGTGCCAGGATTGGTTCTCGGTGCCTCCTAAAAAGAAGACAAGAAGAAGAGAAGACAAACAGACACAGAGAGCACACAGCGAATGGACGCAGAGAGCAAGACAGCAGGTGCAAAAACAATAAGCGGGGGGAGGGGGATTAATAAAAATAAATCATTAAAAATAAGTAAATAAATAAATAAATAATACACAGTTTAGTGTGGACTTAGTAAGGGGTCTGTGGATTTTACCTGACCGGCAAAGGGGTCTGTGGAACAAAAAAGGTTAAGAACCACTGTAGTCCAATAATAAGATTAAGCTGGGGGTTTCTTAAAAATGAAGATTCCTTGTCCATATTCCAGTCATTATGAATTGTGAATTATAATCAGTGGTAGAGTAATCTGAGAAATTATATTTTTAACAAGCAAATTGTTTTTGATCAATCAAAAATTAAAAATAAACATTGAGAGTGAAACAATATATCCCCAAGACTGTATAAAGATAAGATTTCTACTTCTCTTTTTGGGTCCAGTATGGATTTCAACTCTCTTATTGGATCTTAGAAATTTGGATTCTATCTTCCAAATGTTGAAAACTGAATTTTGGTTAATGTTGAGTCTCTACCACTAACTACAGTCATTGTTTCCTTTATTTATAAAATGAGGATTGCCACACTCTTCTGTCTTTAAGGGCTTTTCTAATATTATATTACATGAAAAAGGCCAGTGAAGTTGACATTTGCCTCTCCAGAATCTTTCCACTTTCTTCCAGTGGCAGCCCTTGTTTTCACTTTAGGATTTCTCTTCTCCCACACTCCGACCCAGCTTCAGGAATTGAAACATAACTCAGGCTTAAGTCAATCAGTGTATCACATACTCCTGGCCCATTGATTGGTTCAAGAATGAGCAAGTGACCCAAATAGACCCATAAAACAAAGCAAGCAAAGTCTTTTGCTGCTGGGAGACAGGCAATTGCTCTTTCCCCATTGGAACTGAACATGAGAGGATTTGAAAAGAAGCTGCTGTATTTATTTTGCCTTCACGAGGGAGAGACTGAACCATTGAGCATGAGGATGAAACCAATGTAATAGTAAAACTGAAACATGGAGATAAAGCAATTCCTCGTTACATTGTTTAGCCCCTAGATCCAACTGGGCCTGAAATATTTCCGTTTGATTTTCTATAATACGAGCTAGTTTGGATTTTGTACAGGTTAATTTGGATTGAGTGGTCATTTTCTTGGAATCAAGAGACTTCACTGAAGTAGATAATATTTTGAAGGTGGCTCTGTTATTATCCACATAAATATGAAAATAGACCTAAAACTTAAAAATTATTTACATAAAACTGGAATTTTAGCAGAAAAATCTATCACTTTTGGATGATTTTTTACCAATTAATAAGGCTTTGGGAGGCAGAAAATATTGTGGTTTGCAAAGGTTGTCATCCTATGCAATAACAAGAGAATTTTTTAAATCCATCATTAAAATATTCAAAAAGTTCAGAACACTCTCCTTAGATCAGTACCTCTTACATCATCATCCCATCCTTAGACCCCTTCATGATCATTCAGTGACTATAAGGACTGAGAATTTGGAGCATTTTTTAAAAGAGTAATCACAATTTTAAAAATAATAAATCTAGCATATAATATTTTATTAATAAGAACAAAAATTTTCATTCCAGCTGGTTCTCAACCAGGAGCCATTTTTTCCCCCAGGGAATGTTTGGCAATGTCTGGGTACATTTTTATCTATTGCAAGTTGGTGTAAGATGCTGTTGGCATCTAGTAGCCAAGGCTGCCACAGATGCTGCTAAACATCCTATACTGCACAAAAGCCTCCCAACAAAGAATTATTTAGCCCATAATTCCAATAGTGCTGAGTCTGAGAAACACTGAGCTCAAGGCATTATTAGGTTTAGAATCTTTCACCTAGATTCTTATGGTTGAATCAGCATAGGTAAGGTTGGACAAGATTACAAGATTTTCTACAAGATTAGAGATTAGAGAATCCCAGTGCACTATTTAAGGTTGCTGAAAATACTATCAAGTATTTAGTGACTCTTCATGTAATTAGGAGATGCATCAAGTGTAAACAGACCTAGAAAGGTGTTCAGGAACCTAAGTAATTCAGGAAGCTAAATTCTTATGCTTTTGTGGGCTCTCTTTCAGTGTTTCTTTTTTCTCTATATCTGATCTTTGCTCTTCTTCTGTTGACTTTCTCAGGCCAACTGGTGTGCGTATAATGACCAATACAAAGGTACAGGTAAAAGACCCACCTTCATTCATCAAGGGTCTCAAAAACAACTCATCAGCTGACTTCACTTAGTAATAACAATTCCTTCCATTTAAATAGTGCTGTAAGGTTGTCAAAATGCATTTATATATTATCTCAGTTGGTCTGTGGTATAGTTCTGTGAGGGAGATAGGATGGGTATCATTAAACAGAATCTACAGGTAAAGAGACAGAGGTTCCGAGTGTTTAATTTACTTCCCTAATGACATACAAGCCATTAAGGAGAACCAGAAATAGAACCGGGGTTCTTTGACTGCCTTTCTAATCCTATTTTTTAAAATGTTTCCTTTATTATTTTGCATTAAATTACAGAAGAGTTTATGCTCTTACTAACTAATGAAGCTTGAAAGTGTTGAAGGAACACTTAAGTCTCTCCCTTCATTTCTAATTTCTGAAGCAAAGATTCTCAATCCTTATCTGTATATTAGAATTATCTGGAAATCTTTTAAATTAAAATAATAATTCTAGAGATTCACCTGCAAGAATACAGCAATGGCCTGGGTAAGGCTATGGGTATCAATGTGTTTTAAAAGCCTCCTGGAGGAGAAGAAGCTGACTTAAGTAACTTTAGAAAATGGTATTTTGACGAAAGACAAAAAGAACTGTACGTAAACACTAAATTCTATTTTGTAAATTTGTTTTTCACAGGACTATAGGTTAGACGTTGAAAATACTTTACATGTACACTAGAGTTGAACAAATAAGCAAATAAACAATAGATAATGGAAATCAAAATTTTCACTAGCAGGCAAAGAAGTTGAAAAGAAACAAGGGGGAAAGGGAGGAATGAGTCCTGTGTTAGTGGATTAGAGTCTGAGACAGTATGAATTCATTTTTAATTGTGTATATATGAACATGTTAATATTATATAATATATTAATAAGTATATTAATATAGATGCACACAGTTATACAGATACAGAAATAATGATAGATATGTGTGTTTACATACATGTATTTCTTTGTCTGCTGAAAGGGCCCAGGAACAGAGGCACCTCTGTGGCAATAAGCACATTCCTGCCCAGAGCTTAGTTTCTAAATACCATTCTTCTTAGAGAAATGACTGACTTTGCAGCGGGGGCAGGAAATATACAATATGAGTTTGGAGTATCTTATAGTGCCAGAAAGAAAGGAAGTGCTCAAAACCAAAAGGAAAGGGGTATGCCAAAGAGACACAGGAGCCAACCTGAAAGAACTCCCATTGTCCAAAGCTGGAACAATTTGAGAAACAAATAAATATGTAGTATTGGATTATAACTCAAAGTATAAAATAAATATGAATAAATATATACTGAAATAGGGATGTGGTTCAAGCAGTTGAGCGCCTGCTTCCCACATGGGAGGTCCCAGGTTCGATCCTCAGTACCTCCTAAAAAACAAAACTAACAACAGACAAACAAATGAAAAAAAAAACAACAAGGGGAAGTTGGTGTGGCTCAGTGGATGTGTGCGGGTTCACACATGAGGTCCAGGGTTCAATCCCTGGCCATGGTACCTCACACACACACACACACAATATATGAAATAAATAAATAAATAAATGATTGAATAAATGGGTAAACAGGGGAGAGGAGACAAATCTTCCTTATGGAAGAATTCCAAATAATATTTGTACATATTCCCCCATCTAGAATGTAGAGCTTTGAATCTAGGTTGGACTTAGCGACTCACTTTCAAAGAGCAGAGTATGGAAAGGGAAAAATGTTAACTTTACAATAAAGAGAACTTGTAGACACCATGTGTGATAGTTTGAATTTGGTGAATCCCAGAAAGAAAAAGATTACATTTTAAACTAATCCATTCCTGTGGTATGAAACCCTTTTCATTGGACTACATCAGTGTGGTATGACTCAGGTTGAGACTCTGCCCTCTTACTGGGTCTGATATAAACAAAGACACCGAGAGACACACACCCAGAGAAAGGAAGCTGCCGTATTTGATCCGGCCATGTGAGAGAAAGTACTCCAGTTTCACCTACAGCTGGGCTCAAGGAGAGAAGCCCTGAGAGGCTCAGGGAGCTGAGGCCCAGGGAGAGAGAACTGAAAGTAGAGAGAGACTGGCATACATGCCATCTTGCCTGATCACGAGGTGGCAGGACTCCAGGATTGCCAATAGCTGACTTTGGTGAGAAAGCATCTCTGATAGTGCCTTGATTTGGACATTTCATGGCCTTGAAACTGTAAAATTTTACTCCAAGTAAATCCCCTTTATAAAAGCCAACACCTTTCTGGTACTTTGCTTTGGTAGCCCTGTGACAGTCTAAGACACTATCTGTTTTGGTTTCCTAGGTTGCTCAAGAAAATACATACAAAGGGATGGATTAAACAATGGGAATTTAATGGCTCACTGTTTTGAGGCCAGAAAAAGGTCCAAATTAAGGCATCATCAAGGCAATTCTTTCTTCCCAAAGACTGGCATTCTGGTTCTGGCTGCCAGCAATCTGTGGTCCTTGCCTCCTCTGTCACGTGACAAGGCACATGGCGGCTTCTCCAGGCCTCTCCCTTCTCTTCCGGTCTCGACCTTTGGCTTCCTTTTTCTGTGTCTGAATTGCATTCTGCTTATAAAGGATGCCAGTGATAGGATTAAGACCCATCCTGATTGAGGTGGCACATACCTTAACTGAAGTAATCTCTTCAAAAGTTCTTACTTTTGATTAGGCTCACATCCACAGGAATGGATTAAGTTTAAGAACATGTTTTTCTGGGGTGAATATAGCTCCAAATCACCAAACCATCTTAACCAAGTGATTGAGCTTAATGTCACCAGTGACCATTAGTAGTATATATCCCCAACATGATGGGATGAGAAAGGCACATTACCTCTGGTATTCTTCCCCAAAGCCCATAACCTCAGTCTGATCATGAGAAAAATATCAGACAAATCCAAATGGAAGGATGTTAACAAAATGCCTGAAAGTATTCTTCAAACCTGACAAGGTCAGAAAAAAAATAAGGGGAGACTAAGAGCCATCACTGGCCAGAGGAAACTCAGGAGATATGATGACTAAATGTGACATGGTATCTTGAATTTCATCATGAAACAGAAAAGAGGCATTAATGGAAAAAATGAAAACTGTAGAAATGCTAATAAAGACTGGAATTTACTTAATAGTAATACATCAATGTTGTTTCCTGAGTTTTGACAAATGTATCATCATCCTGTAAGGTGTTAACAATAGGGGAAATTGTGTGAAGGATATATGAGGGCAGTCTCTACTACCTTTGCAACTTTTCTGTAAAATCTAAAATTATTCCAAAACAAAAAGTTTATTTTAAAATGTAATGTACCAGTATTAAAGTTCATGGCAGATGTGAGGGTAAAAATTTCCCAGTTAATTCAAATATTCAGCCAAGGTTGAGAAACACCTTCTCAATTTGTAAGAAGATAACCATTCACACTGCTCTCCATGATTACATCTGCAAAGGCATAAACACGTTCTTTTGAAAATCATCAATATTTGCTTTAAATGGGTCATACTATAAATATTACTTTGCAACTTGAGGTTCTCATTTATACATACATAGAAGCATAATACCCCATAATAATATGAGTATACCACCATTTGTTCAATGATTTTCTTCTTGATAGACATTCAATTCATTGCATTCTGTTTTCAATATTTTCCACTGTCTTATTCCATCAGGCATGTCTGTAATGTTGATTTAAACGTTTTGGCCAGTATTTTCATGGGTGGTTTTTTGATCCCTCCTTCCCAAAAGGTATATCTTCTCTTTTTGTCTGTTGCAAATCCTTTTCTATTCCCAATTGAACAATGGCACCTTCTGAAGGGTTGCCCACATTTCTGTTTTTGGATTCACTCTCTGCCCTTCTCAAGCCCTAAGCTGGAAAACCATTGTCTCTTGTGCACTGAGGTAAGAGGCATAGTGGGTTGCTCAGCAACATAGGGCTAGTGAGTGATGAATGGGAGAGCTTACCAAGACTGGTCAGAAATGCACTCACAGGACGGAGGGATGGAATGAGGAGAAATTAAGACTGGTCCCAGGTTCAGACACAGTGTCCTGGGAGCACCACTCTTGTTCCTGGCTTTACCCAGCAGCCAGAAGGATTATTATAGCATGTAAATCATATCCTGCCCCTCCATATTCCTTTCTACTTCATTTCTTCTATGATTTTCATATTCACTTTAAATAAAATACAGTCACCATAGTGTGACCTCAGGGACCTGTATTTTTTTTCCTTTTCCTGCTACTACCCTCTCTTGCTTGCTCCACTAAGTCACTAATCACCAGTAAGCTCTGTACTACCTCATGCCTTTGTACTTGCATTTCCTTGAGTATCTGAATGTCTGGTTCCTTACCATCTCTCAATTCTCACCTCACATGTCACCTCTTCAGACAGGTCTTCTCTCACCACCCTAAACTAACCTATCTATTACCTTAAACACTGCACAGTATTTCTCTTCTTCCCAACACATTTCACAATCTCTAAATGCTTTCTATTTTCATATTCCCTTGCTAAATGGAATCTCCATGAGATCAAGGACCTGACTATCTGATTTATCTCTGTATCCTTAGTGTCTGGCACATAGTAGATACTCAATAAATATTTTATTGATTGCATGAATAAATGTATCAAGAACTGTGAAGGTCTGAGATTTTTTCCCTACCTTTGAGCTAATAAGTCAGCCTACCACAGTTTTATGGATGCTAGTAGAAGATACAAGACTGCTGATCCAGGTATGAAGTAAAGTTTATTATTACAGCAATCCCAATAGCCTGAATAACAGCATTTGTGATGGTTCTCTAAGCCCCAATTTGCACACCATGGTGTGGACAGGGCCAGGTGACATTTGCACATGCATTGGGTGCATTACAAGACAGGAACCCTGAGCTTAGGGAATCCAAATCTTTCATAACAAGTGGGAGCATGCCTCCTTTTTTATATTAAATTGAAAGTATTTTATTGCCAAAAATGCTAACCACCATCCAAGCCATAAACTTAACCATAAACATCAAGTCATAATTTTTTGCCGGTGGAGAATCTTGCCTCATTGTTGATGGCTGATCACTGATGAGAGTGGTGGTTGTTGAAGGTTGGGGTGGCAGTGACAATTTCTTAAAATAAGACAATAATGAAGTCTACCACA
Organism: Tolypeutes matacus; assembly: GCA_026826555.1. Lineage (NCBI taxonomy): Eukaryota > Metazoa > Chordata > Mammalia > Cingulata > Chlamyphoridae > Tolypeutes > Tolypeutes matacus. The sequence continues at coordinate 4,026,209 of JAKSZT010054368.1, forward strand.
TCAAGGGACTCTTCCTTTTACTGTAGCATACAATGCTGTTTAATAGCATTTTACACGTAATAGAACTTCTTTCAAAATTGGAATCAGTCCTCTCAAACCCTGCTGCTGTTTCATCAAAAAAAGTTGTAATATTCTTAATTCTTTGTTGTCATTTCAACAATGTTTATGGTAACATCACCAAGGGTGGATTCCATCTCATGAATCTATTTTCTTTGGTGATCTATAAGAAGCAACTTCTCATCCATTCAAGTTTTATCACGAAATTGCAGCAATTCATTCAAATCTTCAGACTCCTAATTTTAGTTCTCTTGATAGTTCCCCCACATCTGCAGTTACTTAACTTCACTAAAGTTGTGAACCCCTCAAAGTCATCCATGAGGGCTGAAATCAGCTTCTTCAAAACCCTTTTAAAGTTGATATTTTGCTTTTCTCCCATGAATCACACATGTTCTTAACGACAGCTAGAATGGTGAATCCTTTCCAGAAGTTATTAAAAAAATTTTTAATACATTAAAAAAAAATTTTAAAGATATTTTAGATTACATAAATGTTACATAAAAAATATAGGTGATTCCCATATGCCTCATTCCCTACCCCTCCCACACTTTCACACATTAACAACATCCTTAATTAGTGTGGTACATTTGTTACAATTGATGAACACATATTGAAGCATTTCCACTAACAATGGATTATAGCTTACATTATATTTTACACCCTGTCCCACACAAAATATATGATGGCCTGTATCTGTCATTGCAATATCATGTAGGATAATTCCAATGTCCTGAAAATGACCCTATATTACACTTATTTTTCCCTCTCCCTCTCCTCAGAACCTCTGGTGGCCTCTGCCTCCCCATCAATGATAAATGTTCTTCCATTGCTAGAATAACAGTAAGTCTATAGCAGAATAATAGTAAGCCTACTTTAGCCCATTGTTCATTCCCCAATCTTGAGGATTTGGGGATGGTGATGCCCACTCTGCCGCTAATTGAGAGGGGGTTTAGATCCCATGGGACAAGTGGATGGGACTTTCTTGCTTGCCATTGCAGACTTTCTCTGTTCCTTGGGATGGGCATTGGCCGTCATTATCACCTTGTTAGTTGTCCTGGGTGAGTCCAGTGAACTGAAGAGTAGGTGTCGCAACTCTGCTGAGATTCAGGGCCCAACTGGCACATGGATGGGCCAAAGGTTTAAGTCTCTTGGACATACACCTATCAAGTATAGTACTAGCTATAGGTTCAAATAGAAGGGGCAGAAGAGCCATGTGTAGGGAAACCACAAATGAATCCAATTCTGTTGCACTTGGGAGCATAAATTCCAAAGTGAGGCCCACTGGTGGGGTGCCAAACTCCTGAACTGTCTGCCCTGCCTGTAGTTCCTGCATGTCTCTAGAGCCCTCAGGAACCCTGCTGTTTGAGGCAATATTTACTGTGGATGTCAATGAGATCCTGCTAAGATGTGCATAAGTGTGATGTCTGGAATGACCTCCTGACTCACTTTGAAATCTGTTAGCCATAAAAACTCATTTGTATTTACCCTTCCCCCCTTTTGGTCAAGGTCTTTTTCCAGGTGCATTGCTAGTTTGTGCTTGGTAATAATCCCTCTGTGCCAGGGAGGCTCATCCCCTGGAGTAATGCCTCATGGTAGGGGGAAGGTAGTGCATTTATATGCTGAGTTTGGCTTAGAGAGAGGCCACATTTGAGCAACAAAGAGGCCCTCAGGAGGTAACTCTTAGGCAACACTTAATACTAGGCTAAGTTTCAATTTCAAAAGAAAAGGTTCATAAGTACAATCACCAATATCAAGGGCCCTTAGGAGCATGCCTTCTTATTGTTCCAGAGGGAGACCCTCTTTCCATTTCCCAAGGCTGATCCCTACACAGACATCCTAGAAGATGATCCAGAACAAAGTCAGTTAGTGCCTCTGCTCACAAGACAGGTAGAAGTGCAAGAGATACAAGAAGAATTGTTTGCCATCACACACAAAAAACAAACGGATTATTTCATTTCAAGGTTTAAGAACAATCTAACCTGAGCTATTTAAACAGAACTGACACAATAATAGTGAATCCAGACCTTGAGTCTTTCCAAAATATTCTTATATATCCTATAGAATCCCCACAGTAGGGATGATGGTTGAAGGAAGGATCCAAAACTTAGAGATGGAAACTGGCAGGGATGTGCAAAGCACCATGTCCCCAAACACATGACCTAGTATTCAAGGCGAAGCTCTTGTCCATGGTGGCATGGTGCAGGCAGGTAGGCAACAGTTAAGAAAAAGCAGAAAAGACCAAAAAGGGCATTTGATTGCATGGACCAGGCAATCATAGATGTAAGAAGCTCTGTGAGAATGAGGTTAACATTTACCTTGCTCATCTTTGTGTTCCCAGCACCCAAGACAGAACCTGCGCATGGAAAGCTCTCATTAAGTATTTGTTGAATTAAGGAATGGATAATGGAATGAATGAATAAACCAAAGTATAGAAGATTCTGATTTTATCTCTAAACAGGCACAAAGTTCTTATCTTGAGGTCTCATATTTTAGAAATTTCAACTGCAACCTGGCTCCTAAATAAAGCCTCAAAGTGGAGAACTGACATTAATATCTTGTTTTTGCCAGATTTATTGAGGACCATGGAAATCCTGAACTTGGACTTTAGTAGGCTCATCTGGGTGAAACTGAAGAGTGCAGAGGCAGAGTGACCTGATTGAGGTGGTTAACTGCTACAGTAGGGTAGAAGCACTCACCTTTACCCATCACACTGGCCAACAGTTTTTAAGGTTAGTTATGAAAAATGAGGGTAAGTCTCTGCAAAAGCAAAAACTTTCAGGTACTGCTGAGGAGAATTTCAGTTGTCAATATCTATTAAACATAAAAATGGCCCAAGTGATTCCATTTTTACTACATCTGTCCTAATGACACACTTGCATATGTACTACAACATTATGTACTTTTATTAAAAATTAGAAATAATCTAAATATCCATCAAGAGAAATATAGCTAAATTAAATAAAATGGAACATTATATAGCCATGAAATGGAATATTTTAGAATGAAAAAATAGAAGAATGATACTTAAGAGTGATTCCATTGGGGTCGGATGTGGCCCAAATGGTTGGGTGTCCATTTCCCATACGGAGGGACTTGGGTTTGATCCCCAGGACCTCCCAGTAAAATAAAATAAAAAAAAAAAAAAGAATGATCCCATTGATATGACATATTATAATTCATTTATTTTCATACATGTGATGGATATTTCCCAAATTGATGATAATGGCTACCTTTAGGTATAAGAAGACGAGACAAGGATTGGGTTAGTGGTTAAAGGAGACTTTCGCTATATACAGAAAAATCCTTTTTTTCTGAGAGAATGAATATATGTGGAGTATAACATAATGGTTAGTTAGGTACATGATATTAGAGTCAGATATCTGAGTGTGAACCTTGACTTTCTCACTTATTAGCTGTATGACCTTGGACACATTGCTTAACTTTTCTGTGCCCTGCCTTCTTCATCTACAACATGGGTATAATAATAATACCTGCCTCATAGGGCACTGAGGGGAGTCAAAGGGTAAATACAGGTAAAATGCATAGAATAGTGCCTAGCACATAGTAAGCCATGAATAAATGTCTATTAATTTCATTTGTTACTGATATAATTAAAATTAATTTAAAATATCATTCAGGAAAGGAAGAAAGGGAAGAATAAAGAAGTAAGAAAGAAGGGTTTATGTGTTTTTTTTTTTCCCAAATGGCGGGCTTTGATCAGCAGAGTATGTTTACAAAACAAAATGTCTTCTTGAATCATCTGGAAGTGTCATCCTCTCCCTCCCACAATAGGGGTAATTATCACGGCTGGGAGCTATTTCGTTAACACATACCCAATCATGAGGCGACAGCCCAAGAGTTCAGAGACAGGGAAATGTCTTTCTTTCTCTCTCTCTCCCTTTTTTAAAACATAATCTAAATTTAACAAGCCCATTAAAGCAAATGTTTCAACAGGCGACATTGAACTGATTATATTTAATAAATCCTACTCCCAAACGAGGGCTTTTAAACTCCAGCAAGGAGCCAAAGTTGTACTATATTCATCTCTTTTGTGCCAAGAGCTTGTGGGAGTGTTAGAAGGGGAACCCCCTTAGTGTTCTATCAAAAAAAGAGAAATAATTATGATCACCTATAAAAGTGCCATTTAGAGTCTCCAATTCTCTTGATAATGACGCTTGAATTGTAGGATCCAGCTTTTATTCCATGGCAGAGTGAAGAACCATTTCAATGGAGAGTCAAAAATCAAACGTTACGGCTTTCTTAAAACAGGGCCAAAGATATCAAGTTCCCACCTTGACTTCTGTCCTAGATATGTGACATTGAGTGGGTCACCTCATCTTTCTGTATTTTATTTGCTCCGCTGTAAAACAAAGGGGTTTGACAAGATGAGGATTTGGTTTTGCTAGTCTATACTTCCACGATTACAGTTCTAGAGTCACTTCCATTTGCTAAGTGCCTGGAGCAGGCAAATTGATTCTGTGAATGCGCAGCCTTCTGTTCCCATGTACATGTACTTTCTCCTATATATCCTGAGGTCCTGTGTCATAGTTCAGTACTGCTTTCCTGATGGATTCTGCAACCAGAGTTAGGGTGACTCATTAGGGTGGGAGATGGGTATCTCCCCATTCTGGGAAGGCTTTTCCTTGTACCTGGAGAGGTGAATCTGCATGTAGGAGGTAAGAGCTGTGGGAATAGCCACTGACAGTGTCTGGGTCTGTGCCTAAGATGCTCTCTGTCTCTCACGTTGTCTGTTCATCTCTCCAAGCACCTTCCTTCTGTGGATAGCAGTGTCTCTGAGCTTCTGTGCATATAGGTCCTTGTTTCTTGGCTATAGCTTTTGCTGATGATATTCTGTCTTCTGAGTGTGCCTGTCTCTATACCTCCAGTATTTTTGTCTTTCAGGGACAGCTCTTTTGCAATTTCTTGGGGGCCTGTGTCTCTTGGGTGTCTGCTTCTCAGCCTGCCTTTGTGCATTTCTCTCTCCCCTGCTTTGTTTGGTCTGAAATTTACTGACCTTTATAGCTTGTGTGGGTGTCTGAAATCGTTGGGGCTTTTAAAGTTCCAAAATTTACAGCTAGATAAAAGGAAAAGTCAGCCTCAGAAAGTCCCTGTGCAGGGTACCAGCCCAAGGGTAACCGCCCTTTACAACCAGCGTTCACAGTCCTGGGGGAAATCTTCCTTCTCTCAGAGGCCCTCGGCCCAGGGCTTGATGGGAGGCACTAAAACGAATCAGCCAGGCCCCAGGTTCCCCAGAGGAAGGGAGAGCAAACCTGAGAGCCATACATCATCTGTGTGTTCCTGCCTCATAGCTGTGGCTGCTTAGAAAACAGCCCAGGGAGGCTCCTATATCAGGCAGGCTGACAGCCTTACCCTGCTCTGGTTCCCAGGGAAATCATGCTTTGGTCGATCATGGGATTTGCTTAGAACACCAGCCTAGGCGTAAATACAAAGCAGAAAGGCAGATATCCTCCCAGAAGATGTACAGTCCCTTCTTGGGATTGGCAGCCAAGCCAATCTCTCCTTCCCCATCCATCTTCCAGCTCCTGGCTGCACAGTTAGGGGCCTGAAGTACAGCCTGTCTGAAATGGAATGGTACCCTATAAGATGCACACATCCTCCCAATCAGTCCCCATTGCATTTGTTCCCACCAGCTTCTCCTCTCTTGCCTCCCACCCACCCACCCAAGGCCACGTAATGGCATGTCCTGGTTTATACCGCCAGGATCTAATATGGTATCTGGGACACAGTCAGGGAAAAATACATAAATACAGACTCACTGAATTTGTGAATGATGAAGGAACACCCCTCCCCCAAAGAAAAAGCAGAAAAAGGTCCAAATCCAAATAGAAAACTGCTATAACCTTTGACCTACTGACAGCCCTTTTCAATTCCCAGCCAATACTCTAGCTTCCCAACATCACCCCCACCCCAATTTTTCTTCTTCAGAAAGCCCAGAATACTACGGAAGAAATCAGTAAACATGACTGTTTCTGAGGAGGAGAACCAGGACATCATAGTTGAAAAGGGGACTTAAGTTAACCTTTATAAGAATATCCTTTGAGAATTTTCCAATCTCATATAAATATATACCTTAACATTTGAAAAGGTAATACTACAAAATATAAGACACTTTAAAAGTATATCCAGTGACAATTGTTTCCCTTCTACCCCTGAAGTAAGTGGAATAATGCTTCCTCCCTCCACATCCTATTTGCAGAACCTGTGGATAAGTTAGCTTTAATGGGGAAAGGGCTCAGAGGTGGTCCCCAAGGACCAATCTATTAATTGTATTTGGCTATTTTATTGGTTTCATTTTTGAAGAAGCTTTAGATCACAGAAGGGTTACAACTGGGGCAGGGGAGGATCACTGGGGTATCAGTGATGGGGGATACATGGGAGGAAGTTTACCTGGGCATACATTTAAGGTATATAAATGTGTTCAAATGTTCATGGGCCATTGTCACAGTGGGTGGGGAGAGACAAACAATAACTGAGAGAATATTGAATTTCCATCCTGGAGAGCTCTGTCACGTTCTCTAATGTAGCAACAGCTGTTCCCCAAGTGCAGGGGCAATGACTGGCAAAGGAGGATGGTCCATTGATGGGCCCTTGATATTGATGACTAAGCTTGTGAGTCTTTGCTTTTGAAATTGAAACTTAGCCTAGTGTTGTGGTGTGCCTAAGAGTTGCTTCCTGAAAGCCTCCTTGTTGCTCAAATGTGGCCTCTCTCTAAGCCAAACTCAACATTACCTTCTCCCCAGTGTGGGACATGACTCCCAGGAATAAGCCTCTCTAGTACCATGGGAGGTACTACCAAGAACCAACTAGCAATGTAACTGGAAAAAGACCTTAAATAAAAGGGAAAAAAGGTAAAGACAAATGAGTTTATATGGCTAAGAGACTTCAAAGTGAGTTGAGAGGTCATCCCAAAGGTAACACTTATAACACATCTCAGCAGGATGTCATAGACTGCCAAAGTGGATACTACCTCAAATAGTGAGGTTCCTGAGGGCTCTGGAGACACCCAGGTCCTATGGTCAGGGCAGATAGCTCCGGAGTTTGGTGCCTTGCCAGTGGATCTTACTTTGGCGTTTGTGCTCCTGAGAGTGACAGAGTTGGACTCAACAATGGCTTCCCTACACATGGCTCATCTCTTCCTTCTATTTGAAGCTATACTTGGTGCTGGATTTGGTAGGTATACGTTTAAGAGACTTGAATCTTTGGGCTGTCCATGTGCCAGCTGGGCCCTGAGCCTCAGCAGAATTGCAACACCTACTCTCCACTTATCGGACTCACCCAGGACAAGTAACAATGAGATAAGGATTGACAACCACCATACCAAGGAAATGAGAGAGCTTACAACTGCAAGCAAGAGAGTCCTATCCATCAGCCTTATTGGATCAAAGCCCCCTCTCAATCAGAGGTGGAATGGACATCACCATCCCAGAATTCTCAGGATTGGGGAAAGAACTATGGAGTAGAGTGGACTTACTGGTATTTTACAATAGACTTGTTGTGATTCTAGCAATGGAAGAAATTACAGCATTGATGTGGAGGTGGTGGCTACTGGAGACGCAGGGGGCAGGGGGAAGGAGAAACAGGTGTAATGTGGGGGCTTTTTTGTGACTTGGAAATCATCCTGAATGGCATTGCAATGACAGATATATGCCATTACATATCTTCCCATAGCCTGCAGAACTGTGTGGGAGAGAGTGAACTGTGGTCCATGCCCAATGGCAATTTCCAGGATACATTTATCAATTGCAATAAATGTGCCACACTAATGAAAGATGTTGTTTATGTGGGAGAGTGTGGGAGGTGTGGGGAGTGGGGCATATGGGAATCCCCATATGGAAATACATATATATTTATTGTGGGTAAAAATCAAAATTTTCACATTACAAACAAATATTTTGTAAAATGATATATAAATATATATGTATATATGTGCATTTGCTTACATAAATGTTCTTTTTTTCATATATATTTTAAAAGATGCTTAGATTACATAAATGTTACATAAAAATTACAGGGATTCCCATGATCTCCACCTCCCATACCTCCCATAACATCTCACATAAACATCTTTCATTGGTGTTGCACATCACATGCAATGGATATACACATCCTGGGGCCCTGCCACTAAGCATAGACCACAGTTCACATCGTAGACCACACTTTTCCATACAGTTCTGCATGGTATATGCTGATTAAAATGTTGTCGCCACAACATCACTCAGGACAACTCCCAAGAGCTGAAAAAGCCCCTGTATTACAACTACCCTTCCCCTCCCCACCCTGAAAGCGTCTAGTGGCCACTGGCTCCACCTCACTAATGCAATTTCTTCCATTGCTTGAATCACAATGTGTCTACAACAGAATACCATTAAGTCCACTCTAGTCCATAGCTCTTCCCCGAATCCTGAGGGGACTGGAATGGTGATGTTCACTCCACCTTCAAGTGAGAGTGAGCTTATATCCCATGGATACGGTGGATGGGATTATCTTGCCTTCAGCTGCAGGCTCTCTCTATTCCCTGGGATGGCCATTGTCCATCATCGTGTCCTCACCAGGTGACTTGGGTGAGTCCATTGAGCTATAGAGTAGGAGTTGCAGCTCCACCAAGATTCCAAGCACAGCTGGCACATAGGCAGGCCAGAGGCTCCAGTCTCTGGAAGTACACCTACAAACTCCAGCCTCATATATAGATTTGAATAGAAGAGACTGATGGACCATGTGCAGGGAGGACTTATTTGAGTCCAACTCTGTCACTCTCAGGAGCACAGATTCCAAAGTAGAGCCCACTGATATGGTGTCAATCTCTGGAGCTATCCCCCCTTATATAGGACCTGGGTTTCTCCAGAGCCCTCAGGAGCCCCTCTGTGTGGGATGATATCCACTTTGGTGTTCTATGAGATTCTACTGAGGTGTGCGTAAGTTTTACCTCTTGGATGACCTCCCGACCCTCTTTGAAGTCTCTGAGCCACATGAATTGAAGTTAGGTCTTCCATTTTAGCTCTTTCTTCTTTTTCAAATATATGTATTTATGGCTATGAACTTCCCTCTCAGGACTTCTTTCACTGCATCCCATAGATTTGGATATGTTGTGTTGTCGTTTTCATTAGTTTCAAGGTAGTTACTGATTTCTTTTGAGATTTCCTCCTTGACCCACTGTTTGTCTAAGAGTGTGTTGTTTAACTTCCATATCCTTGTGCCTAACCTGTTTCTCTGGCCCTTAGTGATTTCCAGTTTCATTCCACAGTGGTCAGAGAAATTACTTTGTATAATCTCAATCTTTCTGAATTCATTGAGAGTTGTTCTGTGGCCTAGCATGTGGTCTATCTTGGAGTTTGGTCCATGTGCACTCGAGAAGAATGTAAATCCTGCTGTATTTGGGTGTAGTGTTCTGTATATGTCTATTAAATCCAGGTCTAATGTATTGTTGAGAGCCTTTGTTTCTTTATTGATTCTCTGTCTAATGATAATAATGGTGTATTAAAGTCCCCTGCTATAATTGTAGAGGCATTTATTTCTCCACTTAGTTTTTCCAGAGTTTGCCTCATGTATTTTGAGGCACCCTGATTAGGGGCATAAATGTTTATGATTGTTCTCTCATCTTGAGAGATTACCCCTTTTACTAATATATAGTGTCCATCTTGTCTCTTAAAATAGTTTTGCATTTAAAGTCTATTTTGTCTGATATTAGAATAGCTACTTCTGCCTTTATTGGGTATTGTTAGCTTGTAAAATTCTTTTCCAGCTATTCACTTTCAGCCTCCTTGAATCCCTGGGATGAAGGTGGGTTTCTTGTACACAGCATATAGATGGATCATATTTACTTATTCATTCTGCCAATCTGTGTCTCTTGATTGGTGAATTTAATCCATTAACATTCAGTGTTATTACTCGCAACGAATTTCTTACTTCAGCCATATTTTCTTTGGGTTAATGTCATATGTTGTTATGTTTCTGTTTTTGTCTTTTTAGTTGTTTTTAAACTCTCCTCCAACTCTCTCTCCCTTGTTTTTTCCTTTCAACTTGTAGAACTTCCTTTAGTATTTCTTGAAGTGCAGGTTCTTATTGACATACTCTCTTTTTTTTTTTCCTTTTTTTTTAACTTTATTTTGTACATTTAATAATTGAAAACATAAGCAATTAAAAACTAAAAAGTAAACACGAATGAATAAATATATACATTTCTCAATTAAATGTAATGGATACATGTAAATTTTTGCTGTTGTTGTTTTGTTTTTTGTTTTTTTTTTGTGTGTGAATCAAACAATGTATTACACAATATATTTGGTTCATAGTAATGCATTCATACAATATTTGTCCTTTTATGTCTGGCTTGCTTCACTCAACATAATGTCCTCCAGGTTCATCCATGTTGCCGTATGCTTTATGACTTCATTTCTTCTTACAGCTGCATAATATTCCATTGTGTGAATAGATCACAGTTTGTTTATCCATTCATCTGTTGATGGACACCTGAGTTGTTTCCAACTTTTGGCAATGGTGAATAATGTGGCTATGAACATCGGTGTGCAGATGTCTGTTTGTGTCACTGCTCTCAGTTCTTCTGGGTATATACCCAGTAGTGGTATTGCAGGGTCACATGGCAAGTCTATATTCATCTTCTTTAGGAACTGCCAAACAGTTCTCCATAGTGGTTGTACCATCCTGCATTCCCACCAACAGTGAAGAAGTGTTCCTATCTCTCCACATCCTCTCCAACACTTGTAGTTCTCTGTCTTTTTAATAGTGGCCATTCTGATAGGTGTGAAATGATATCTCATTGTAGTTTTGATTTGCATTTCCCTAATCATGAGTGATGTTGAGCATTTCTTCATGTGTTTTTTTGCCATTTGTATTTCTTCTTTGGAGAAATGTCTATTCAAGTCTTGGCCCATTTTTTAATTGGGTCATTTGTCTTTTTATTGTTGAGTTGTAACATCTCTTTATATATCCTGGATATTAAACCCTTATCAGATATGTGATTTCCAAATATTTTTTCCCATTGAGTTGGCTGCCTTTTCACCTTTCTGACAAATTCCTGTGAGGTGCCAAAGTGTTTAATTTTGAGGAGGTCCCATGGGTGTGAGGTCCAAGAAACCACCACCTACTACAAGGTCTTGAAGATGTTTCCCTACATTTTCTTCCAGTAGTTTTATGGTCCTTGCTTTTATATTTAGATCTTTGATCCATTTTGAGTTGATTCTTGTATAGGGGGTGAGATAGAGGTCCTCTTTCATTCTTTTGGTTATAGATATCCAGTTCTCCCAACACCATTCATTGAAGAGACTGTTTTTTTCCCATCAGTGTGGGCTTGGTAGGTTTGTCAAAAACCAGTTGACTGTATAGGTGAGGGTTTATTTCTGGATTCTCAATTCTATTCCACTGATTGATATGTCTATCTTTATGCCAGTACCATGCTGTTTTGACCACTGTAGCATTGTAATATGTTTCAAGGTCAGGCAGCGAAATTCCTCCCACATTGCTACTTTTTTAGAATACTTTTGGCTATTCGGGTGCACTTACCCTTCCATATGAATTTGGTAATTGCCTTCTCTAATTCTGTAAAGTAAGCTGTTGGGATTTTGATTGGTATTGCATTGAATCTATAAATCAGTTTGGGCAAGATTGACATCTTCACGATATTTATTCTTCCAAGCCATGAACACAGAATGTCTTTCCATTTGTTTAGGTCTTTTTAAATTTCTTTTAGCATTGTTTTGTAGTTTTCTGCATATAGGTCCTCTACTTCTTTGGTTAAATTAACTCCTAGGTATTTGAGTCTTTTTGTTGCTATTGAAAATGGAGTTTTCCTCCTGATTTCGTCCTCAGATTGTTCAGTACTAGTGTACAAAAACATTACTGATTTTTGCGTGTTGATCTTATATCCTGCCCTTTGCTGAACTCATTCATTAGTTCAAGTAGCTTTGTTGTGGATACTTCAGGATTTTCTCAATACAGGATCATGTCATCCGCAAACAGTGAGAGTTTTACTTCCTCTTTTCCTATTTGGACGCCTTTAATTTTTTTGTCTTGTCTAATTGCCCTAGCTAGAACTTCTAGTACAATGTTGAATAAAAATGGTGACAGTGGGCATCCTTGTCTTGTTCCTGATCTTAGGGGGAAAGCTTTCAACCTTTCCCCATTGAGTATGATGTTGGCTATGGGTTTTTCATATATGCCTTTTATCATATTGAGGAATTTTCCTTTTATTCCTATCTTTTGAAGTATTTTTATCAAAAAAGGATGTTGGATTTTGTCGAATGCCTTTTCTGCATCTACTGAGATGATCATGTGTTTTTTTTCCTTCAACTTGTTAATGTGGTGTATTACATTGATTGATTTTCTTATGTTGAACCAGCCTTGCATACCAGGAATAAATCCCACTTGGTCGTGACGTATAAGTCTTTTGATATGCTGTTGGATTCGAATTGCAAGTATTTTGTTGAGAATTTTTGCATCTATGTTCATGAGAGAGATTGGTCTGTAATTTTCTTTTCTTGTGGAATCTTTATCTGGCTTTGGTATTAGGGTGATGTTGGCTTCATAAAATGTGTTGGGTAATTTTCCCTCCTCTTCAATTTTTTGGAAGAGTTTAAACAGGATTGGTGTTAATTCTTTTAGAAATGCTTGGTAGAACTCACCTATGAAGCCATCTGGTCCTGGACTTTTCTTTGCTGGGAGATTTTTGATGATGGATTCAATCTCCTTAATTGTGATTGGTTTGTTAAGTTCTTGTATTTCTTGTTGTGTCAGTGTAGGTTGGTTATGAGTTTCTAGAAATTTGTCCATTTCATCCAGGTTGTCTAGTTTGTTGGCATATAGTTTCTCATAATATTCTCTTATGATTCTTTTTATTTCTGTGAGGTCATTTGTAATTTCCCCCCTTTCATTTCTGATTGTATTTATTTGCATCTTCTCTCTTTTTTTCTTTGTTAGTCTAGCGAGGGGTTTGTCAATTTTATTGATCTTCTCAAAGAACCAGCTTTTGGTTTTGTTGATTTTCTCTGTTGCTTTTTTGTTCTCATTTTCATTTATTTCCGCTCTAATTTTTATTATTTCTTTCCTTCTTTTTGCTTTGGGATTGGTTTGCTGTTCTTTTTCTAGTTTCTCAAGTTGTTCAGTTAAATCTTTGAGTTTAGCTCTTTCTTGTTTCTTAATATAGGGTTTATAAATTTCCCTCTCAAGACTGCCTGTGCTATATCCCATAAGTTTTGATACGTTGTGTTCTCATTTTCATTTGTCTCCATATATTTACTGATTTCACTTGCAATTTCTTCTTTGACCCACGGAATATTTAGGAGTGGTTGTTCAGTCTCGACACATTCACAAATTTCCTTTTTTCCTGTCTGTTATTGATTTCTAGTTTCATTCCATTATGATCTGAGAAGGTGCTTTGTATAATTTCAATCTTTTTATATTTATTGAGAGCTGTATTGTGACCTAACATGTGGTCTATCCTGGAGAAAGATCCATGGCCACTTGAGAAGAATGTATAACCTGCTGAGTTTGGATGCAGTGTTCTGTATATGTCTGTTAGGTCTAACTTGTTTATCATATTGTTCAAGTTCTCTGTTTCCTTGTTGATCTTCTGTCTAGTTGTTCTATCTAATGATGTGAGAGGGGTGTTGAAGTCCCCGACGATTATTGTAGAAATGTCTATTTCTCCCTTCAGTTTTGCCAGAGTTTGTCTCATATATTTTGGGGCACCCTGGTTAGGTGCGTAGATATTTATGACTGTTATTCTTCCTGGAGGATCGTCCCTTTTATTAATATATAATGGCCTTCTGCATCTCATCACTTTTTTGCATTTGAAGTCTGTTTTGTCTGATATTAGTATAGCTACCCCTGCTCTTTTCTGTTTACTATTTGCATGGAGTATCTTTTTCCAACCTTTTACTTTCAGCCGGCTTGTATCCTTGTGTCTGAGGTGAGTTTCTTGTAAGCAGCATATGGATGCCTCATGTTTTTTTATCCATTCTGTCAGCCTGTATCTTTTGATTGGGGAATTTAATCCATTCACATTCAATGATATTACTGAAAATGCACTATTTATTTCCTCCATTTTATTCTTTGGTTTTCATAAGTCATCTTATTTTTGTCTCTCTTTTTACTCTTTTGGTTATCCTTTCTGCTTTTCTTTCTTCTATACTCTCCTCCAAGCCTCTCTCTCCTGTCTTTTTCTTTCAGGTTCTAAGGCTTCCTTTAATATTTCCTGCAAAGGTGGATTCTTTTTTGTAAACTCTCTTAGTTTCTGTTTGTTTGTGAATACTTTATATTCACCTTCATATTTGAAGGACAGTTTTTCTGGATAAAGAATTCTCGGCTGGCAGTTTTTCTCTTTCAGTTTCCTAATTGTATCTCGCCTCCATGGTTTCTGAAGAGAAATCTGCACAAAGTCTTACTGGACGTCCTTTGTACGTGATCGTTTGCTTCTCTCTTGCTGCTCTGAGAATTTTCTCTTTATCTTTTACATTTGACATTCCTAATAATATGTGTCTTGGCGTAGGTCTATTTGGATTTATTCTTATTGGGGTACAGTGTGCTTCTTGGATATGTAAGTTCATTTCTTTCGTGAGAGTTGGGAAATTTTCATCTATTATTTCCTCAAATACTCTTTCTGCCCCTTTTCCTTTCTCTTCTCCTTCTGGAACTCCCATGACATGTATGTTCTTGCATTTTGTGTTGTCATTCAACTCTCTGAGCCCCCGCTCAATTTTTTCCATTCTTTTCTCTCTCTGTTCTTTTCTCTCTTCAATTTTAGCTGCTCTGTCTTCAGTATCACTTATTCTTTCCTCTATCATTTTGAGTCTGCTGTTGTATGCTTCAAATGTATTTTTTACTTCACCTATTGTGTCTTTCATTCACATGAACTCCGTTACTTTTCTGTTCATGATTTCAAATTCTTCTTTACGTTCGCGCAATGACTTCTTGGTGTCATTGATCTCTTTAACTAGATTCTTTTTCATCTCATTAATTTGATTTTGGAAATGTGTGCTCATCTCACTGATTAGTTCTCTCAAATTCTGCATCTCTTCTGGGACTTTGCTGTATTCCTTTTCTTGGGGCATGTCTTCTATTTTCTTAGTATGGCCCGTAATTTTTTGCTGGTGCTTAGGCATCTTGTTAGTTTGTATTTTACTTAGGTGCTCTATCTATTTCTCTTTTGTGGGGTTTTAGTAGCAGGAGGCTGTGAGTTACCACCACTTTTTGATTTTTGGCTCAACCTTGATTGTTAGGATTGTTCTGCTGGTTGCTCAAAACTGGGCACTGGACCCAGTAATTGGTTGTAGAGTCATTTCCTAGGGCTTGGGCAGGGAGGCTATAGAGGCCAGGAAAAGCTTCTCTTACTTATTAATTTTCTTATGTGCACTTCCTTGGTCTGCCAGGAGATGGCGCTTGTTGGCAGCTCTCAATTCAATGCCTGTTCGGAGCGTATTTGTTGTGACACAGACCAGATCAATGTGATAGAGCTTCCTGTCTGGGGGCTAGGAGCCCTGTGATTCAAACTTTCTGAGACAGTTCCCCAGACTTCTCTCATAGTGCCCCCCTTTTCCCAGCTAGGAAATATTTCCACTCCCTTTTGAATCCTCAACAATCAGTCCCTGTTAGTAGAGGAGGAGATTGCGGGGTTTGTATATCTTTAGCCCCTTGCAGGCTCCAAGGCAAAAAATGGTGCAGCCCCACCCAGCCTGGAAGGGCTCTTGGGACAGGGCAGACCAAACCTGGGAGTCCAAAGCAGGGTCAGCCCCAGGCTCTCTCTCCTCTCTCCTGTGGTGTCCTCAACAATTAGTCCAGGCTACAAGAGAGGGAGGTTGCGAGGACTGGATTTTTCCAGTCCTTTCTAGGCTCCCAGGGCAAACCGCCGTGTGGAAGGGTCCATGGGGCTCTGCAGCCCAAATTTCAGGTCAGAACCTGAGTCAGCCTAAGGCTGTGTCCCTCTCTCTCCCCTTTCCGGGAGTGGCAGATCCCTGAAGCCCCCTTTGTCTGTGGTCGCAGGCCCAGGGGCCCGAGAATTCTGAAGAGTGTGGGGGAGGGTGCTGGCAGCAACAGAAGCTGCTACTTGCAACTCATAGTTCTGTAGTCGCGATTTCCCTCTTCTGTCCCTCTCTCCTCTGGGTGGTGTGCAGCCTTCACCTGCTGTCCTAAACCCTAGAAGATCTTTTTCGGGGCTGTTTCAGCTTGTCCTCTAGCTATTTTTCTGGAGAAGAGATTCCCATGTCTTACTAGTCTGCCATCTTCCCGGAAGTCACCGACATACTCTCTTAATTTCTGTTTATCTGTGAATATTTTGAACTCTCCATCATTTTTGAATGCCAGTTTTGCTGGATAGAGAATTTGTGGCTGGAATATTTTTTCTTTTAGTACTTTGACTATGTCATACCACTGCCTTCTTGCCTCCATGGTTTCAGGTGAGAAATCAGCACTTAATCTTATTTTGCTTCCCTTGTATGTGATGGTTCTCTTTTCTCTTGCTGCTTTGAGTATTTCCTCTTTGTCTTGAGCATTGGACATTTTGACAAGTATATGTTTTGGAGTTTGCCTGTTGGGATTAATACTGTTTGGGGTACACTGTGCTTCCTGGATCTGCACACCCATCTCTCTCAATAGGGTTGGGAAGTTTTCAGCCATTATTTCCTTCAACACTCCTTCTGTTCCCTTTCCCTTCTCTTCTCCTTCTGAGATGCCTATAATGCGTATGTTTGTGCATTTTGTGTTGTCGGTTAAATCCTTGAGTCCCTGCTGGATTTTTTCTATCTTTTTGTCTATCTGTTCTACTTCCTGTTTGATTTCAGATGTATTGTCTTCCACATCACTAATTCTTTCTTCTGCCAGTTCAAATCTGCTGTTATGTGAATCCAGCATCTTTTTGATTTCTTGGATTGTGCCATTGATCACCATCATATCCGTTATCTTTTTATGTATGTTTACAATTTCTTCACTATGTTCTCCCAGTATCTTCTTAATATCCTTAATATTTTCCTTCACTTCATTGAGTTGGTCCATGATATTTGTTTGGAAAGCTTTGATTAGTTGTTCGATGTTCTGCATCTCTTCCTGGTTTTCAGTTTGTTCATTGGACTGGTCCATGTCTTCCTCTTTCTCAGTGTGGTTTGTAAGTTTTTGTTGCCTATAGTCATCATTTTATCTTGATGGGTTTATTTGGTTGATTAGCTTCTCTCTCTGCTCTAGAGTTTTATTTAGCTGGTGGTTCTGTGTGTGTGTTAAGTTTTCTCTTTGACACTTTTTCTTCTTATTTTATTTCCTTGCTTCTTTCTATGTTCCCTTGAAGGCAAAAAGATTAGTGCCAGAGGAATCAAAAGATGTGAGAAAGGAAGAAGGATAATAGTAATATTGATAAAAGTTAGAAGAGGGGCCAAATAAGACTTAATGAATGAATATTTAACTTATGAAGGCAGTGTAGAGTAATAGGAAAAAAAGTGCAGTCCCGGCAATGGACTGGGAAACCAAATAGAGGAATATATATATAATGATTTAGAAGGGTAGAATGATGAGGAGGGAGAGAAAGAGTAAAGAAAGGGCTAAAAGGAAAAAGTTAATATTAATAAAAAAAAGAAGAAAACAAAATAGTTAGAAAAGAAATTGACACCCTTAAGTTGTGGGCAATTAAAAAAAACATGGTATATAAGAACCACAACAGAAAGCAGAAGGCAGAAAGATGAAGGAAGGATAAAAGATAGCTTGGGGATACAAAATCAATATAGACAGAGAACAGGAAATCACTGAAGAAGATGCACAGCATAGAAGAGACAAGCTAGCAACACCTAATTAAAAAAAAATGAAAGAAAAAAGAAAGCAGGGAGGAATGAGGAAAGAAAAGCAAGAGGCAACAAATAAACAGAGAAAAACCAAACAACCACACAGGCAAGCAGTCAAACAAAGCTGAGGTCCTTCTACGGTCCTTGTGGAACCTCTCAGCCTGTTTGTGTTTATCAAGCTATTTTCCTGCTTGATTCTATTTGCAGGTTTTGAAGCAGATTTTAGCTATTAAACTAAATTAAAAAGAAGAATTCATTTTTCATTTTTAAGAGTGGCTGTACTTTTTTTTTTTTTTTTTTTTGCGAAATACAGGACCCAAAATAAGTCTTCTTCTAGACCACCCTAACTAGGGTGACCTAGTTATGAAGGGGACCCTAACTAGGTTCATGGATACTAATCAAGCACTTCCCACTTCCTGGCCTCCCAGGGGAGCTGAAGCTCTGATGCTTGCCAGTGCAGAATGATAAAAATGGCTGACTCTGCCCCTTCTGGAGGCGAGCCTCAGCATCACTGGGTTGCTGGGTAAATCAGGTTTCCTCAGCAGATTCGCCTCTCCCCTCAGCCTGGCGCTGTTTCAGGCCGGCTTATCTGCTCCCCAAAGCTATGAGGGGTCCAGGCAGCCAAATCAACAGTAAAGAATCCCCTCTCTACCACTTACCGGAGGCTCCCTCTTACCGGGCCCTGTCACCCAGTTGCCGGGAGGGAGTCGTGGCTCAAACTGGCTTTTTTTTTCCCCTAAAGCTGGGGCTCAGCTGTCTGTGTTAACCACCACAGGTAGGCTTAAAACTCGCGAATCTCTACGGATCAGTCCACGCCATCGATCTGTGCAGATAGATGTCCCAAGCTTCTCGTTCTGTGCGCCCACAGCACAGACCCCCGGGCAGGACCCTGTCCACAATCCGCCATCCTCAGTGAGCTCTCAGTGAGTGCCCTCCTAAACCGACGCCATCTTGCTTCTCCCAAAAAGAGATTTGTTTTAAAGCCCTATATTTTTTGTGTAATATCTGTGTAATCTATGTATCTTTACAAAATTTTAAAAATATATGTATTTTAAAAAGAGCCAATCTTGAGGACATTTGGAATGTGCAGTGTTTGGGCAAGCCCTTTACTGCACAGTGCCTATCAGAGCACTCTCCCTGCAAACTCCCTCTCTCCAAACAAAATTTACTAATAGCTACTGATACTGAGCTCTGCCCATGGACTCAGGTATAGTGTTCAGTGCCATTCTATTTAATCTTTACAATATCTCTGAATGGTGTTACTTGTTCCTTATTTTACAAAAGGAAACTAGGCTGAGAGAGGTGAGTAATTTATTTAATATCACACTGCTAGTGTGTCCAAGTCAAGAATTGAGGTCAGACCCTTGACAACAGACACTATGCAAAAATTTCTCTACTTCCCTCATATCTATTAAATTGGCACCAAACAGAGATAACTGGCATGGAACTTTTGCATGGCTGCCTAGCAAATTCAGGAAGTTTCTATGTTTTTCTTAAATGTCACTTCCCCAAGGAAGCCTGCTATGACTCTCCAAGCTTAATTAAATCTACCCGTCAGCACAGTCACAAAAAATATGTGCTGGACAAACAAAAAGCAGTGGGGACTTAAATCATGAGAAAGTCTGGGTAAAGAGAGGGCCAGTGGACATCCAACCCTTGACCAGTACACTGAGCACAATTCTTTTTGCCAATTGTTAAGAAGTCTCAGCCTGGTCAAACACTTGGATTGCTTCTATAGCTGGGGAAGTAATGGAGTTGGAAGGTGGTGGGGGAGACATTTGTTGAGGGAGGAAGGGCAAGGCATTTGAACAATCTTTTTAAATCATTATTTTAAATGTTGAATGCTTGGATTCCTCCCTGGGCCAAAAGTCACTCATAGTATTGACTTTTATTGCTTCTTTGAAGTACACAGGAATACTATAATAACAATTATTGAAAATTCATGATAGCTATTTTCCTAATTTGTATTGTAAGCTGGTTGAAAGTAGGAATAATTTCTGAATGTATTCATCATTATATTTCCAATACCTTAAACAGTGTCTGGCACTTACTGCGATTCAATAAATATTTGATGAATGAGTGAATGAATAAAATAATACAGTTTAATTAGAGGTGAAGTTTCCTTAGGATAGTTTGTCACACCATCTGGGAGAGCTGACCACTTACTGGTGCAATATTGTTCTATGCATGTAGGGAGAGCAGTAGAGAGGTAAAGCGCAGAGACTCAGAAACCAGATTTTCCTGAGTTCAATTGCCAGCTCTGCAACTTACTAACTCTGTAATCTTCATTAGATGATTTATCTTTTCTTTGCCTTCATTTCCCCATCTGTAAAATTAAGAGTATTAATCAATCTCATCGGATTTTGAGAATTAAAAAGTGTGTTATACCCAGACGTGGATGAGAATTGTGGTTGAGGGTACAAATGCAAGAGTGTCCTTCTGTGAGCTAGAGTAGATGTACATCACTATTGCAGGATGGTGGGAATGTGGAGAAGCATGGGAAAACTACAACTGGTGTGACCTATAGACTGTGGTTAACAGCAATTCTATAATATTTTTGCATCAATGCCAAAGATGTATTGTGTTGATAATGGAGGTATATGGAAAAAGTGTGCCAAATGTATGCTATGGACCATGGTTGGTAGTAATAGCCTGACAATATTATCTCATAATCTGTAACAAATATTTCAGCACGGTGTGGTGTGTTGGTGAAGGAGTGTTGTATGGGAATTCTACACGTGTATGATTGTTTTGCAAGTTCACAACCTCTATAATAAAATATATTTTAAAAAAATAGGGTTGGTTGGGGGAAAATACACCAAATGTAAGATAGGTAATACAGTTAGTAGTAATATTTTGATGATGATTTGCATAGTTTGTAACAAATGTTTCACAACAATGCAAAGTGTTGGTGGAGGGGTGATGAATGAGACCCCTGTATGATGTTATGTATGTTTATTTTGTAAGTTCACAATCTTTACTATACACTTACTGTTTATGCATGTTCATGTATAAATGATATACTTCAATAAAAAAATATATTTTAAAAGAGTATGTTATATGGAAAGTGCTTAGAGCAGGACCTAGTGTACTGTATGCTCTATAGGAACATGTTAGGTCAAGTTTCCCACAATGACCCTGGCAATGACTTTCATTACACATGCTCTTTTGCAATGTGATTCTGCCACTTCCCCATGAAGAAATAAAACCTGTTTGCTTTTTTCTTAAACCTGGGCTTGCCTTGTGATCTGTTATGACCAATAGAATATAGTGGGAGAGAGCTATGTAACTTCATGACCACGCCTTAAAAGATCTTCAGCTTTCATCTTCATTTCTTGGAAAAACAGCTTTTTGGAGCCTAGCATCCATGCCGTGAGGAAGACAACCAGCCATGCGGAGACACTTACATGGAAAAAACCAGGGCCCCAGGGAGCATTCCCTGATGAGCTACCCTGTGACCTCCAGCACCTCCAGCACCAATTTGCAGGCATGTGAATGAGGTCATTTTTTGGCCTTCAAGTTTTCCAAGCCCCTGAACTGACACCACGTGAAGAAGAAAGCCCATTTGTCAAACTGTAAAATCATGAGAAAAAATAAAATGTTTGTAGTTTTTACATAGCAATGGATAACCAAACCAGAAATTGGTACTAGAGGTGGAGTCCTGTGTAACAATAACCTCAAACAAATGGCATTAGTCTTGGGATTGGGAGACAGGCGGAGGCTGAAGGACAACAAAGAAATGGACTCTTACTAGAGGCTAGAAAGGCAGTAAGAAAGTTGTTATTGGAGGTTAAGAAAAGGAGACCCATGATGTAATGTTGTAACATTCATCAACACTTTGCCTTTGGAAAGATGGAAGGTAGAAAATGTACCTAATGAATTTATGGTTCTGGCTAAGGAAATTTCCAAAAGAAATAGAAAAGTACCAACTGACTCTTTTTTAGTTACTCATGATAAAGTATGGGGGCAAAAGGTGGTCTAAAGAAGAATTTAGAAGAATCAGTCTCAACCTAGGATTTGCAGATTTATAAAATAAAGCTGTTTCTATTTCTCAGCTTCTCCAGGAAGTAAAAGAGTCTCAAAGGAAATATAAACCTGTAGGAAAAGATCAAATCTAGGGCATTTGCACTAAAACATGGTCTCAGGGTCAATATTACCTAATGGGTATGGCTACAACATCATTTATTAAGTCCACAAGAAAATTTAAGGAGGTGCTTTCCAGATTCTATTAGTGAGACAAAAAAGCTTCTAAGAATCTTAACAGAATCCTGACTAACAACCTAAATAGAAAGACACATGACCCAAAGAGATCTGTGGGTGTTTTAGTTTCTTATTCTGTTCCAGCATATACCATGAAATGTGTTGGCGTAAATGATTGGAATGTATTTTTGTAGGAGTCTAGGAAAATTTCATAATCAAGGCATGGTCAAAGCAATGCTTTTTTCTTGAAGAATGGTTGCCAGTTATCCTTGGCTCCTCTGCCACATGGCAAGGCACATGGCAACCTCTGTTGGACTCTCCCTTCTCTTCCTGGTTTCATTGATTTCAGCTTCTTGTTATCATGGCTGGTTTCTCTCTCTATCTCTCTGTATTCATTCCATTTATAAAAGACCCCAGTAATAGGATTAAGACCTATCTTGAATGAGGTAGGTCACACCCTCACTGAAAAAGCCTCATTAAAAGGTCCTACATAAAGTAGGTCTACCTACACAGGAATGGATTAAATTTAAGAACATGGTTTGTTTTCTGGAGTACAAAAAGCTTCAAACCACCACAGTGGGTGTGTTTTTGTCTGATAGTCTGGACCTCAACAAGATTAATAAAAACCAACAAAGTCTTGCTAAGAATTGGACTGTTAGAAGTAATAACATCAGGTTAGACTTAAAGAGACATTTCAAAATGAAGAAAGGCCTCTGTCCCCCCAAATTTTTATGCAGTGGGAGCAAGTTTAGACAGCTACTCAGTTGTAAAAATGGGCCATTTCTAATGTAAAAGAAAAAAAATGACTGAGAAGGAAAAATTCAGAGTCCAGAGAGCAGAGACAAATGCTACTGAGAATGATTCCCAAAAGCAGAAATGAACCCAAGTCAATATACATTATCTGTCCCCAAAGCTGGGAGAATTGACCACATATACACTAGATTTCAGAATTGCTATGGATCAGTGGCTGCCACAAGCCTCCCCAGCAACCCTCCTTTTCTCTCTGTTTCATGTTGAGCGCGTTGGAGACAGACAAATTGCCTGGTTTTGCTTCACAAGTATCAGCATCTGAAGAGCTAATCCAAGGAACTGCACCCATGGAGTCTCATTTAGATTTGGATGACAAGATTCTGAACCCCAAGACTGAACCATATGCCAAAATTGGATGCAAATATTAGTACTCTTGGGTGGAAATGAATGTAATATGACCTTGAAGGATGTTTGTCATAGTCAAAAACAACCTAATTGTTCAATAACAGGAACTGGCTAAATTATGGAACAGGACATTAAAATAGTGTAATAGGGAAGCAGATGTGGCTTAAGCACACAATGAACAGACACAGAGAGCAGACAGTGAGCACAAACAACAAGGGGGGTGGTAAATAAATAAAAATAAAATCTTTTAAAAAATAGTGTAATAATCGAATATTTAAAAATACACAGGGAATGATGTTCATGGCAACTTGTTTACATGAAAAAACAGTACAACACAAGTCTATTTTAACATATATGATAATATGAAATATGTAAAGTATAGTGTAAATCATATAATATATAATATGTAATACATTCTGCATTATATGTTATATAATACATACATATACATAATTAATAATATATACAATATACAATGTATAATATATGATATATTAATATATTACTTTTCCATATATAAATATATGAATGTATATATATGAAAACATACATATAGAAAAAATGAATGAATGGAAGGATAAACCCCAAAATGTGAAGAATGTTTTATTGAAGTGGGATGATGAGTGATTTCTGTACTTTCTAAAATGAACATTCATAACTTTCAAAATTAGATCTTAGGAGGGTTGCAGCTTCCTCTGTCTATTGGATCCCTGATCTTGGAACCCAGTCTCTATGATGTGAGGAAGCCAAGCAACCATGGAGAAAGGCTCACATGGAGAAGAACTGAGGCCTCCCTTCCAAGTTCCAACCGAGCTCCCTGACAGCATCCCCCCCAACTACTGGCCAGGTGACTGAGGATGTTTTGGAATTCCTAACTTTCCTGGTGCCCCCACCAACATCACAAAAAGCAGAGAAATTACCTATTCAATCCACAGAATTGTGAGAATAATAAATTGCTTTAAACAATGTGTTTTGGTGTGATTTATTGCATAGCAATAAATAACCAACATAATAAAGGTTTATTTTTATTGTAATTATTTTTTGATATTTCCGTGGGGTTTCATTTTTCCTTGCCTTGGGTTCAGGCACACACTAGATTCAGTGGAGAAATGGGAGCTAAGCAGGTCCAGCTGTCACTCAACTTTTGCTTGCAGTGAAGCAGCTCTGCAGCTCACCACTTACAGTCTTCCAGAACCCAAATAAAGTCACAGATTGAGAGATGCAAAGATGACACAAATACCTGCCAGAGGATATGATGAAATTTAACAAGGATAAATGCAAGGCCCTGAATTTGTATTAAAGATCCAGCTGCCCAAGGACAGGTGGCTTAGCAGAAATACACATTTAAAGAAACTCAGCCTTTTTTTTTTTTTTTTTGACATTAAGCTTATAAGTATTGCTAGAGTTATGAGGCTGCCAAACAATTTGAAGTGGTTGAAGACTCTATTCATAGAAGTAAAGCACCCAGAGTAAGAAAGGTTATACACTTACTCGGATGGGGTCAGACCACACGTAGAAGATTCAGCTTTTCCCAAGGCACTGGAAAAGTGAAATGAACAGTAAATTCAAAGATAATGTGGCAAGACAGTTTGCACTACTCAAAAAGACATGTATTAATTTTAATTAAAAAATACTTTAAATTAATGAACATATATATCAATAAGCATATGACAGAGGGAATAAATTTTTAAAACTTTGTAAACAGCAATGCTATATCTTTTTTTAAAAGATTTATTTTATTTATTTATTCCCCCGCCCCCCGACCTCATTGTTTGCACTTGCTGTCTGCTCTCTGTGTCTGTTCATTGTGTGCTCGTCTTCTTTTTTTTAAGAGTCACTGGGAACCAAACCTGGGACTTCACATGTGGGAAAGAAGTGCCTAATCATTTGAGCCACTACCGCTCCCTGCTTGTTGTGTCTCTCATTGTGTTTTCCTCCTTGTGTCTCTTCCTTGCATCATCTTGTTGTGTCAACTCGCTGCACCAGCCCATTGCTTCAGTTTGCTGTCTTGCTCATCTTCTTTAGGAGGCACTGGGAACTGAACCCAGGACCTCCCAGGTGGGAGGCGGGTGCTGCCAACTGCTTGGGCCACATCTGCTTCCCAGCAATGCTATATATTAATTGCATCCTGTATTTAAGAAACACTTATTGAATACATACAGTGGTCCCAGCACTCCCTTAAATATTTAAAATGGAGTATAGCTTTTATTTTAGTGGTAGAGACAGAAAAAAACAAGTAAATAAACCAATATATTTTGGAAGGTAATGTGATCAGAAACATCATATAAGATTTTTAAAAACTGTCTTGTGGAATAGAAAAGTCTTTAATTTGGTTTTTCAAAGAGGGCCTTTCCAAGGAAAAGACCTGAAATGAGACTTACCTAATTATGATAGTCATGCACAGAACTGGGAAGTATCTTTCTAGGTAGCAGGGACAGAAGGCAGAAAAAGCCCAAAGCTTGCCATATTAAAAAAACAGAAAAAGCCAGTGTGGCTGAAGCAATATGAGAGAAGGAGAATATGAGCTGAGATGGATCAAGTGAGGACGGTCGTCCTGAATTTAAATGTTGTTTCACTATCCCCAAAGTATTATTGTCCCTGCCGTGTTTTGGGTCTTGAAGTCAGGTTTGTCCCTGACTAATGATTATTGTACATAGAATATATAAGGAAAGGGGCTATAGGAGTAGCCTCAGGAATATTCCAGTTCCTACAAGATGCATCTTCAGCTGCCTGTGGAATGTGGGATGGGGTTTGTGTGTCTCCAAAGGGTAGTACTATTATCTCAGTTGGTAGAAGCTACAAAGAATTGTTTAGCTAAGCAAAAGTCAGTCTTCTGATTTATATATAGCCAATGACAGAATATGCTTTGCATGGTAATTAGTCTCTCATCACAGGAAAAGTCCAAGTAAATTCTGGACACTGCCTTGAGGGTACAGTAGATGAAAATCAACTCATTGATGTGACTGGAATTTGTGTTTCCCAAAAGTCGGGACACATGCCACAGTGGGTAATGTTAGGTGTTACACAGATGTACCATTAAATAACATCAAATCAAGCAGTAAAAAAGTTATTCCTTTTCAATTTCCTTTTAATTATTCCAATTTTGTCAAGGAGAACATCTCATTTATCTTTAATACCTAACACTTACTTTGTGTCTCTTTTTAACACAGGGAAATAAATCCTTAGATGAACATTTTTCTGCAAGTAATAGTTCTTGCTAGACTTTACAAGTGCTACTTTGCTCTCATTGCATATATTTATGCATGCATTTATGTATTTAAGGTAAGTGGTGTGAACTTTGCATTTATGGCAGTAATATAAAGATTTTTTAAATTAAAATTACTTTATTAAGGAATTATATTGATTTAAAGAAAAATATAGTTAAGTAACCATGGATGTTGTATATTGTGGCTCAGGAATATGGAATAAGTCATTACTATGATGGTAGGCAAATAACTGACATTTAGAAAACTCTGGGTTAAAATTTGAAGTCTTTCCTGACCCTGAGATTTTTAGATTCCATGTAACAAAATTGGGTTTGATTTGTTTTGCTACCTTTTTTGAATGAAAGTCAACCCTTTTCAAGAAAGTTACTATTCAATTATATATGTTCAGTGGGATGCAAGAGTCATCTCAAAGGCTTTTCAGCTCAACCATATACCATTCTTTGCAAAGTTCAGAAAACCCAAGTCAAATCATCTCACATCACCAACAGTAACAGAAAGTTTAGGTATATTTATTGTCTCATGCTTCTAAAAATTTAGAGTTCTGCTTCAGGCAACACTTGATCCAAAGTCCATATTATAGCATGAAGATTCATTTTTGAGCAACAAGGAGGCTCTCAGGAGGTAACTCTTAGGCACCTTACAACACTAAGCCAAGTTGCAAATTAAAAAAAAAAAAAAAGGCTCATAAGCATAGTCATCAGTATCAAGGGCCCATCAATGGACCATCCTTCTTCACTAGTCATTGCCCCTGTACCTGGGGGATTGTGCCTGTTCCATTAAAGAATGTGGCAGAGCTCCCCAGAATGGGGATTCAACAATCCTTTGGCTGTTGTATGAATCTCTATCCACTGTGGCAAGCATGTGGATGCATTACCTCCCCACTAGCAAGTGACATAACTCCCAAGGATGAGCCTCCCTGGCACCAAGGGATCACTACCAAGCACCAGCTGGTGATACAACTGGAAAAAGACCTTGAATAAAAGGGGGAAAAGGTAAAGACAAATGAGTTTATATGGCTAAGAGACTTCAAAGTGAGTTGGTAGGTCATCAGAGAGGTAACGCTTATACATGTCTCAGCAGGATCTCATAAATGGCCAAAGTAGATACTACCCCAAACAGTGGGGCTCTTGAGGGCTCTGGAGACACCCAGGTCCAGCAGTTGTAGCAGACAGCTCTGGAGTTTGGTGCCTTGCCAGTGGGCCTTACTTTGGAGATTGTGCTCCCAAGTGTGACAGAGTTGGACTCAGATGTGATTTCTCTACACATGCCTCTACTGTCCCTTTTGTTTGAACCTATATTTGGTGCTGGAGTTGGTAGGTGTACATCCAGGAGACTTGAATCTCTGGGCTGTCCATGTGCCAGCTGGGCCCTGAGCCTCAGCGGAGTTGCAGCACCTACTCTCCAGTTCATTGGACTCACCCAGGGTAACTAACAAGGAGGTGAAGATTGACAACCACCATACCAAGGAACTGAGAGAGTTTACAACTGCAAGTAAGAGAGTCCCATCCATCAGCCATATGGGATCAAAGTCCCCTCTCAATTAGAGGTGGAGTGGGCATCACCATCTCAGAATCCTCAGGATTGGCAAATAAAATATGGGCTAGAGTAGACTTACTGGTGTTCTGCTATAGGCTTATTGTGATTATAGCAATGGAAGAAATGATGTCATTGATGCAGAGAGAGTGGCCACTGGAGGTGCTGAAGTCAGGGAGAGGGAAAAAGAGATATAATATGGGGGCATTTTCAGGACTTGGAATTGACCTGGATGACATTGCGGTGACAGATACAGGCCATTATATATCCTGCCATATCGTACAGAATTGAGTGGGAGAGAGTGTAAACTACAATGTAAACTATAGTCCATGCTTAGTGGCAATGCTCCAAAATGTGTTCATCAACTGCAATGAATGTACACACTAATGAAAGAAGTTGTTAATGTGGGGAAAAGTGAGAGGTCTGGGGGGTGGGGCATATGGGAACCTTTTATATTTTTTTTACGTAACAATTTATGTAATCTAAGTATCTTTTAAAAATAAATAAAAAATATATTTTAAAAAAGATTCATTTTTACCCATCTCTTGGCTCTCACTTCTGATTGCTAAATTCATGTTCAGGCTCAGCGAGGTGGTCCTTGGCAGCTCCACACTCACATCATTCCAGATCCAAATACAAAAAGACCGATTTGCACTACCTAGCAGATCAAACAATTGCCATTACCGTCAATGTTTCTACCTCCAATTAATCACATGCCCATCTCTGAACCAAACACTGTGGTCAGAGAATGGAATGCACTAGTTTCCTTTGACCTTGGTCACATGTTCACCCATGGGTCTGAGGGTGGGATCCCCCAAAAGGAATGCATTCAGGGTATAATTATCAGAAATCAGTTGAGAGAATTTGGGACAGGAATAAGAACAGAGATCAATTTTCCCCATACTTCTCAAACAGTTATGTGCACTAGAAACACTGGGGATCAGTTAAAATGAAGATTCGAATTCAGTAGGTCTGGGATGGAGCTTGAAATTCTGCATCTCTAGCAAAATCCACATGATTCTGATACTAATGTCTCATTGAGCACACTCTGAGTACCAAGGAATTCCAGAGGCTGGCTGATAACCATTCTTAATTACAAGTGGTCAGACCAATTGGGGGTTCTGCCTCAATACAACATCTTACCAGAGCAACTCATCACTAGTGATAGATCTCAGATTTTTCATTAAAAAGGACAGTTTATTCCTTGCCTGCTGGAGGCATGGACAGAAAGTTGGTCAGATACATACATCATGTAGCATGAGCCCCTGGGGCTGCTTAGTCTTTCTCGGGGTACATGAAGTCAGATAGAGATGTCCTGTTACCTGGATGCCTTTGTATAGAAGTCTGCATTCCTCAAGATTTACACCAATTCACCAGTAGGATCAGAGAAACAGCCCAGAGCTGCTGTTTGTATTCTATGAGTGACATTCACTGGAGAAAACCAGAGGTCAAGGTAGAGTCATATAATTTCATGGTTGAAGACTTTAGCCCATACCGCATATTTCTCAGATAAGGTATTTATTGCTGTAGGGGAAATCTGAACTTTGTTGGACAAAGAAGACCAAAGTCTTTTACTTTTTAAATACCATGTTAGTCTTTCAGCCAAAGGCTTACAGTCAGGCTTCTGTGTCTGGTTTTTAAAGGGTGCAGGATTTGGGCGTTATCTGACATCAGAGAATCATTGAGCCTTACAGAAAATGTCTACAATTGGATCAATTGTCCCAATGTTATATATCAGACAATCAATAGATGATTCAATCAGAATTTTAGCTATAACAAGGAATAGTTATTTTTGTCATTAGAAGAATTTGATTAATCTTTTCAAAGTTGATCCAGTTCTCAGATATTGACCACATTGATTTTCAAAGATATAAATGAAATATACACCTCACCCCCAAATCTCAGTACTTTCTAAAGGAGTGGTAATTTAGGTCACACGGTCTTGAAATGACTTGTAATACATAGTTTCTAGCCCAATTTAACAGTGAGAGAAACTGAGGCACAGCCAGGCAAAGTGAGCTTCAGTGACATAGCATGGGGTAAGGACTGAGGTTTCAAGCCACATGTCCAAGTTTCCTTGTTCATCTACTTTCCATGAGTATAGAGACTGTCTTGTTCAACACAGATCTCTACCACCTAACATGGTACCTGCCATATAGCAGACATTCATTTTACTATTGAAAGAATTATATAATAGACAATCATATTTGAATATCTAGAAAGACATATATTTCCCTCTCACTGAGTTTTCTTTCTGGTGTGAAAGATAGATTTATGTAAAAAAAATAATTGTGTGTGTAAAGAAACAGGGGCATGAAAGTGCATGGTGTATTTCAAAACTGGGAAGGATTTGGGCACAAATAAAGTGATGAAATGCATGATAGGGAATCATAAGAAGTAAGTAGAGGAAAAAAGTACAGAGCCATATTATGGTGTACATTAGTTAGGTAATTTCAGTTGCAAATGGCAAAAACAATTTGGTTTTAAGCATAAAAGAAATTGTTTTGGTACATCTAATAGAGAAGTCCAGAGATTCTAGATTCAGGCAGGCTTGATCTAGGTGTTCAAATAATGCCATAGGGAATCTGTCTCACTATATATCTGAATAGCTTGGCTTAGTTTTTCCCATGTAGTATTCATTTTCAGGCAGTCTTTCTCCCCAGACTCCCAAGAGTGGAAAAGTGAGCATCAGCAGCCCCTAGCTTACCTTCTACTAGTTGAGTAATACTTCTGCAATCAGGCACCTCTTTAACAAGCAAAAAAGGCTCTGGGGCTCACTAGTTTTGATTTGTTGGGCAGGCTGGGTACACTCTCCATTCTTTAGACAATCAGTGTAGCCCAGGGAAAATGGTATTCTTATTGGCTAGCCTGGGTCATGTTCTAATCCCCTGCATCCTGGAAGTGAGAGCTGTCTCATCCAAATATCATGGATTAAGTTTGGGAGAAGCAGGGATTCTTTAGGGAAAAATAGATCAGGAGGTAAAAGAAAAGACAGGAGAGAGACTTGGAAGAGAGTCTAGAAATGAAGGCTATATCAGTAAAAGTAACTAAAAGTGTAAAAAGAATGGTGAAAATAAGATATGACAGATAAAACCCAAAGGTTCAAATGGGTAAAGAAAGAACTGCCTTTACAGTAATAACATTGAATGTGAATGGATTAAACTCCCCAATCAAAAGACACAGACTGGTGGAATTGATAAGTAAATATGAGCCTCTATATGCTGTCTGAAAGATACTCACCTTAGACCCAAGGTTACAAATAGATTGAAAGTGAAAGGATGGAAAAAGATATTCCATGCATGCAGTAACTAAAATAAAGCTGGAGTAGCTATACTAATATCTGATGAAATAGACTTTGAAAGCAAAGCTGTTATTAGAGACAAGGAAGGGAATTATACATTAATAAAAGGGGCAATTCACCAGGATGAAATAACAATCATAAATGTATATATATGCACCTAACCAGGATGCCCCAATTACATGAGGCAAACGCTGGCAAAACTGAAGAAAGAAATAGATGTGCTCTACAATAATAGTTAAAGACTTCAATATACTGCTCTCATCATTGGATAGAACATCTGAGCAGAGAATCAATAAAGAAACCAATAACTTGAAAAATATTATAAATGAACTAACCCTAATAGGCAGATACAGAACATTGCATCTCAAAACAGCAGGAGATACATTCTTCTCAATTGCTCAAGGGTCTTTTTCCAGAAGAGACCATATGTTGGGTCACAAAGCAGATCACAATAAGTTTAAAAAGATTGAAATCATACAAAGTACTTTTTCTGATCATAATGGAATGAAGCTGAAAATCAACAACAGGCAGAAAAGGGGAAAATTCACAAATATATGGAGATTAAACATCACACTGTTTAATAATCAGTGTGTCAAAGGAGAAATTGGGAAGAAAATCAATAAATATCTTGAGATGAATGAAAATAGGAACATAACATATCAGAACCTAATGGATGCAGCAAAGTCAGTGCTGAGAGGGAAATTTATAGCCATCAGTGTTTAAATTAAAGAATAAAGAGATATGGGAAGCGGCTGTGGCTCAATCAGTAGGGCTCCCGTTTACCATATGGGAGGCCCCGGGTTCGGTTCCCGGGGCCTCCTGGTGAAGGCAAGCCCACCCGCACGGCGTGGTTAGCTGACCCAGCGAGCACAAGCAGCAAGGGGGGGATAAATGAATAAATAAATAAAATCTTAAAAAAAAAAAAAAAAAAGAATAAGGAGATAAAAATCAATAACCTAACTACACAGCTGGAGGAATTAGAGAAAGAAAAGCAAAATATTCCCAAAGCAAGCAGAAGGAATGAAATAACAAAGATCAGAGCAGACATCAATGAAAATGAGAACATACACACATACCCATACACAAAAAAAGAGAAAAAGAATGAAACCAAAAGTAAGCTCTTCAAAAAGATTAACAAAATTTACTTAGGTATACTGAAATAAAGAGGGAAGATATCAATAAATAAACTAAGATTGCGAATATTCTCACTGTCCTGATTCTGTGATAATCAGGGTGGGCTAAACATTCGCTATATTAGAAACCATGCATGTGTCCCCAGACCTCGTTTTCCTCCCTAGGTCTGGTTTTTAGAATGCTGGTGATAAACTAAGCCTGATTTATTATATGACCATCCTGTATGGGAAAAGACTGTAACTCTAGGTATCTCTGGTCAACCTTAAGAGATATAGCAGGGGGCTATATCTGGTTGGCGTCCATCTCCCATATGGAGGGACCTGGGTTCGATCCCCGGGACCTCCTGGTAAAAATTTTAAAAATATATAGAAGGTGCGTGGGCCGCCAGGCCCTGTGCGCAGGTGCACCACCAGTTCCCGCGAGCCACACAGCAAGATGATGACATAATAGGAGAGTGACACAAGGGAGAGGCAAGATGAGACACACCGAAAAACCAGCAACTAAGGTGGCGCGGGAAGGATGCCTCTCTCCTACATCAGAGATTCCAAGGATTGAATCCCAGTGAAGACAGGAGGAGAAGGATGAGAAGAGAGGGCAGAAAATGGACACAGAGTTGCCCAGCGAATGGACACAGAAACAGCAAAAACGGGGGGGGCGGGAAGGGGTGTAAAAATGGGAAAAAAAAATAAATAAATAAACTAAGAAAACGAAAAAGGGGATGTTACTGATCACACAGAAATAAAAGAGATCATAAGAGGATATTATGAGCAACTGTATTCCAATAAACTAGACAATGTAGATTAAATGGAAAAATTCCTAGGAACAAATGAACAACCTACACTAACCCTAGAAGAGACAGAAGACCTCAACAAACTAATTAGAAGTAAAGAGATTGAAACTGTCATCAAACAACTCCCCAATATCAGATGGCTTCACAGGTGAATTCTACCAAGCATTCAAAGAAGATTTAATACCAATCTTATTCAAACTCTTCCAAAAAACTGAACAAGTGCTATCAAACTCATTCTTAGAAGTCAATATCATCCTAATTCCAAAGCCAGATAAAGATATAATGAAAAAAAGAAAATTACAGACCCATTTCCCTAATGAATACCAATGCAAAAATCTTCAACAAAATACTTGTTAATTGAATCCAACAACACATTAAAATTATTCATCATGATCAAGTGGGTTTTATACCAGTCATGCATGGGTGGCTCAACCCAAGAAAATCAATCTACATAATACACCCAATAGTAAATCAAAGAAGAAAAATCATATGATCATTTTGATTCTTGCAGAAAAGGCATTTGACAAAATACAGCATCCTTTTTGATAAAAATACACCAAAAGACAGGAATTAAAGGAAAGTTTCTCAACATGATAAAAGGCATATATAAAAAACCTACAGCTAACAGTGTACTCGGTGGTCAAAGACTGAAAGCTTTCCCGTTGAGATTAGGAGCAAGACAAAGATGCCCACTGTCACCATTGTTGTTCAATATTGCACTAGACATTCTGGCTACAGTAATCAGGCAGGAAAAAAAAAAAAAAAAAAAGAAATGAAAGGTGTCCAAATTGGAAGGAAGAAGTAAAACTTTTGCTATTTGCTGGTGGTATAATCCTATGCCTAGAAAGTCCTCAAAAATCTACAACAGGGGAGCGCATGTCTGCGGAGAGATGAGGGTGCGTGGCCCTCTCTACGGTCCTTCCTGCCTCTGTACCTGCAGCTTCCTCTGCAACCATATCTGACAAACCCGATATGGCTGAGATTGAGAAATTCGATAAGTCGAAATTGAAGAAGACAGAAACGCAAGAGAAAAATCCACTGCCCTCCAAAGAAACGATCGAACAGGAGAAGAAAGCAGGCGAATCGTAATGAGGTGTGCGCCGCCAATATGCACTATGCACTGTACATTCCACAAGCATTGCCTTCTTATTTTACTTCTTTTAGCTGTTAACTTTGTAAGATGCAAAGAGGTTGGATCAAGTTTAAATGACTGTGCTGCCCCTTTTCACATCAAAGAATCGAGAACTACTGACAAGGAAGGCTGCTGCGCCTGCTTCTCCCATCTGCCTGTCTGGCTGGCAGGGAAGGAAAAGAACTTGCATGTTGGTGAAGGACGACAGTGAAATCTAGAGTAAAAGCAAAAGCTGGTCCAAGGTGTCCTACAGGCTGTAAAATACAGTTTAATCAGAGTGCCATTTTTTTGTTGTTGTTGTTCAAAGGATTTTAATTATTGGAATGCACAATTTTTAAATATGCAAATAAAAAGTTTTAAAACCTAAAAAAAATAAAATAAAATAAAAATCTACAACAAAGCCACTAGAGCTAATAAACGAGTTTCAGCAGAATGGCAGGATACAAGTTTAATTTGCAAAAATCAATGATGCTTCATTACACTAGTAATGAGCAATCTGAGGAGGATGTCAGGGAAAAAATTCCATTTACCATAGCAACTAAAAAAAAAAATAAAATATTTAGGAATAAACTTAACCAAGAACATAAAACACTTGTATTCAGAAAACTACAATTCATTGTTAAAAGAAATCAAAGACGACCTAAATAAATGGAAGAACATTCTATTTTCAAGGATTGGAAGACTAAATATCATTAAGATGTTAATTCTGACCAAATTGATATATAGATTCAATGCAATCCCGATAAAAGTTCCAACAGCCTTTTTAAAAGAAATGGAAAACACAATTATCAACAATTTGGAAGGGTAAGGGGCCACAAATAGCCAGAAACATCTTAAAAAGGAACAAGGAAATCGGATGGTTCTCATTTCCAGATTTTAAATCATATTACCTAGCTACAGTGGTAAAAAACAAAACAACAACAACAAAAAAACAGCATGGTATGGGCATAAAGATAGACATGTAGACCAGTGGAACCGAATTGATGGTTCAGAAACAGACCCTCACTTTTATGATCAAATGAATATTTTTGATTAAATTATTTTTGACAAGGCTGTCTAGCCCACCCAGCTGGGACAGAACAGTCTATTCAACAAATGGTCCTGGGAGAACTGGATATACATATCCAAAAGAAAGAAAGAGGACCCCTCTGACACCTTATACCAAAAGTAACTCAAAATGGATCAAAGATCTAAATATAAAAGCTAGAACCATAAAACGTCTAGAAGAAAATGTAGGGAAACATCTTTAAGATCTGATGGTAGGTGGTGGATTCTAAAACCTTTCACTGAAAGTACGAGCAGCAGAAGGAAAAATGGATAAATGGGACCTCCTCAAACTTAAATACTTTTGTGATTCAAAGGACTTCATCAAGAAGGTGAAAAGGCAGTCCACTGAATGGGAGAAAATATTTGGAAGCCACATATCCGATAAAAGGTTTGATTTCCTTGCTATATAAAGAGATCATGCAACTCAATAATAAAAGAGCAAACAATCCAATTAAAAAATGGGATGAAGACTAAATAGAGTTGGCATCTGGTGCTCCCTCGGTGGTGACTGATGGAACTTTACTAAAAAATGTCTAAGCAGCAACCAACTCAGTTTGTGAATCCAGAAACCCCTGGCTATGTTGGATTTGCAAATCTTCCCAATCAAGTACACTGAAAATTTGTGAAAAAAAGGTTTGAGTTCACACTAATGGTGGTTGGCGAATTTGGTCTAGGAAAATCAACTCTCCTAAAGAGCCTTTTCTTGACTGACCTCTACCCAGAAAGAATCATACCTGGAGCAGCAGAGAAAATTGAAAGAACTGTCCAAATTGAGGCTTCAACAGTTGAGATTGAAGAGCCAGGGGTCAAGCTGCGCCTGACTGTGGTGGACACGCCCGGTTACAGCGAAGCCATCAACTGCAGAGACTGTTTTAAGACTATTGTCTCCTACATAGACTAGCAGTTTAAACCACACCTGCATGACAACATTGGGCTGAATCGTTGGCAAATCATAGATAACAGCGTGCATTGCAGCTTTTACTTTATTTCACCTTTTTGACATGTACTTATGAAGGTGATACATAATAAAGTGAAGATCGTGCCTGTCTTTGCAAAAGCCAACACACTGACTCTGAAGAAGAGGGAGCGACTGAAAAAAAGGAATTTTGGGTGAAATTGAAGAGTTAAAGAGCATAACATCAAAATCTATCACTCACCTGATGTAGACTCAGACGAAGACGAGTATTTTAGAGAGCAGACTGGACTTCTCCAGGCCAGCATTTCGTTTTCTGTGATGGGGTCCAATCAGTTGATTGAAACCCAAGGCAAGGAGGTCAGAGGCAGTCTCTACCCATGGGGAGTCATGGAGGTGCAGAACCCAGAGCACAGAGACTTCCTAAAGGTGAGGACCTGCAGGAGTTTACTCAGGACCTTCATTACAAGAAGTTCCCTTCCAAGAGGCTCAAGCGGGGTGGCAGGAAGGTGGAGAATGAGGATATGAATAAAGACCAGATCCTGCTGGAAAAGGAAGCAAGAGATGATCGCAAGAATGCAGGCACAGATGCAGATGTAAATGCAGGGGGGGAGATGGTGATGGCAGTGCTCTCTGGCAACACGTGCAAGAAAATACTTTTCAAGATAAAAAAGAAAACATTCCAGAGGAGGGTTACAGTTGCATGTTTTTCATAAGATGGTTAGAAGTTTGCCCATCCAAGTTCTATAGTACCTGTTCCTGAGAATTCATTTTTTCTTTTAAACTTCTGGTGTGCTTTTGTTTTGTTTTGTTTTGTATGAAGTATTTTTAACATTTGTATTTTGTTGCTATGTTATACTTTGTTTTGTGAGGTGAACTGTGCATTTTCATTTTTCTCTTCCTTAACTAACCACTAGTGTTAGAATTGTTTCAAGAAGAAGGCTTCATGTAGGGAATCAATAGATGGGTCTGGAACCTGGCAAGAAGTCCATGTGGACATCGATACCCCCAAGATGGCTGCTGGAAGACCCTCGTAAGATTCTATCATCCAGAATGAGATTCCCAGAGATTCCCAGGAGAAGCCCCAGATATTCTCCAGGGACATTATCATTGGACCCATCCAGGGGGATTGATGGGTAGAGTAATCAACCAAAACAGCAAACAGCTGGAACTTGTCCCATGCCATAAGCAAAGGGGTGGAATAACTAATGGTTTAAAAAGCAGGCGTAAAGGTCGAATAGCGCTCTCCTTCTTTCTCCCAAGCCCCTCTTGGCTTCTACGCCCTGCACTCACTGTGTCCCCCTGCATGGAACAACCCGCAAGTAAAACCTGGGCATTTATAATTTATTATGGGAAATTATAGTCTATAAATCAGCCCTGTTTATCACTCTTCAGCCCCTTACTCTCTACCGGGGACCCGTGATCTGTTATTTTCTCCCATTTCTCTTCTACCTTAATAAATTACTGGCCTACATAACCCGGCATGCTCTGAAATTCATTTCTGCAGCATAAGTCAAGAACCTAGACAAAATCCGGTAACAGCTATGTCATACTTTATGTTTTGTGAGGTGAACTGTCCATTTTGTTTTTCTCTTCCTTAACTAACCACTAATGTTAGAATTGTTTCAAGGATCAGTCAGCATATTTAGTTAATATTGAGTTTCTTTCATTTCAGTTGGTCTAAATGACTAATCATTGATGAGCACTCTTGATTTGTATCTAGAAACAAATTCACATTGACTCAGAATGTTCTTGAGTGGTAGAGACACCTACCTAGTGATATTAAAAAGAGAAGCTGAGTTGGTACAAGGCCATTATTTAGCAGTAGCATCAGGCACAGACTCACTTCCGTGCTTTTGTTTGGGCCCAACACCTAAAACCAGTTTTGCTGCTATAATTCAACACCATTAATTCATCTGTATATTCATCTTTTTACCAAATAAAATGGAATAGAATTATCTAATAAGATATATGTTTATGCTTAGCTTTTTTTTAGAACAGGCTTTTAGGGGTGAATTTCAAGAAGTCTCTGGATTCTGATGCTAGATAATCTTTTAAACCACTATTGCAGAGAACCAACCACTTTCATAGTACTCTGTACTGGTCTTGGTCATATTGTGTGTGCTACAGAGAAAAATATCAAAAAAGTATCAACTCCAATTTTCATATTGCAACAAAGATTCTTTCTTACATAAGGATGAGAGTCAGCAAAGCTATTTTTATTCAACTCAATTAAAAATAGCTTTTAAAAGAAAATTAACAATTGACCTGTTGGAAACCAACCATTTAGTATTTTCATGCTGTACTTTAATGTGTTTTTCTGTAAATGCATTTGTAAAAATCAGCCCCAGCAGTGGAAATCAGGGTTCTTTGTTGGCGTGTCTCTGTGACCCAGGACCAGTGGCCCTGTTCTGGTCCCCTGAGGCCCAAATGCCTACTGGTTTTTCCCAATTCCTGTTTCTTCCTTGTTTTTCCCTTTTTGAATGGTTTTCTGATGGGAGGCAAATAGTGATAATTTCATGTACATACTGTCTAACCTACTTGTCATTTCCTTTACTATGTGTAATGCAGATTTCTCCACGAATCCTGTAGGAAGGAAAGACATTTCGTGTCCTAGGGACAGACTGGTGGCGAGGCTTAGCCTTTGCTCTTGAAGGGGCCACAGGGGCACTCCAAGGTGCTTGTTCGGCTTTTCTCCTCATGTGGGCAGTCCATCCCAATGCAGGAGGAGGGAGCAGGTTTAATCTAAGGATGAGGAGGGTTTTTGACTTTTTTTGTTTTGTTCAGACAAACAAAAAAATGAGGTCAAAATACATTAATTATGAAGGTTCAGTACTTCACAAACTCAACTGGTGTTCTCATCATCTTTGGCCTTTTACCATTGAATTGTGAATGGTAAAGGCTCTATGCTTAGGTGCATTGAGCAATATTTTTACTAAGAAAAAGTGTTCCGTGACTGTAGACTATCCTCATGCAAGGTCGATTATTTGGGCCATTTTGACAAATATTAACTATGCTGGAGAAATCTAAAAAAGAAAAAAATAATTTTCAAGTGGTCACTGTAAGTGTTGTTAGTGTGTGAGTAAAAGGCATACTTAGGGCAAACTGCCACCAAATAGCTTTTGTGTGTTCCAGGATGGGGACATTACACTCGTAAATCCCGTTCTGTTTTGCTACCTGAATAGAAATATATACTTTTGTTAATAGATAATTGCTCTTTTCCTTGGAGGTAATCTCTACCTATAGAAATGTATTTTGAACACAGTTATTTTATGGAACAATTTTATACCCATTAAAGCTAACCTTTTATCAAAAAAGCACACTTGCTTAGATATATTTTTTAAAAGACTAAATAGGCAATTTTCCAAAGAGAAAATAAAAATGGTGAAAAATTTTTAAAATGTTCAATATCACTAGCTATTAGGGAAATGCAAATCAAAACTATAATAAGATATCATCTCACACCTCATCGAATGGCCATTATTTAAAAAAACAACAACAGAAAACAACAAGTGCTAGATAAGATGTGGAGAAATAGCAGCACTCCTTCACTGTTGGTGGGACTGTAGAATGGTACAGGTCCTGGCGAAAACAGTTTTGTGGGTCCTCAGGAAGCTAAATATAGAACTGCTGTAAGTTCCTGCAGTTCTTCTACTAGGAATACATCTATAAGAACTGAAAACAGTGACCCGAACATCCTTTGGCTCACCAGTGTTCACAGCAGCATTATTTACA
Source organism: Tolypeutes matacus (assembly GCA_026826555.1). Classification (NCBI taxonomy): domain Eukaryota; kingdom Metazoa; phylum Chordata; class Mammalia; order Cingulata; family Chlamyphoridae; genus Tolypeutes; species Tolypeutes matacus. The sequence continues at coordinate 4,066,225 of JAKSZT010054368.1, forward strand.
ACTGCTACAAGATGGAAACAGACTTAAGTGTCAGATAAACAAAATGTGGTATATACATACAATGGGACACTATGCTACTATAAGAAGAAATGAAATTGGGACACATATAACATGGATGAAACTTGCAGACATTATGCTGAGTGAAATAAACCAGACACAAAAAGACAAATATGTAGGGAAGCGGCTGTGGCTCAATCAGTAGGGCTCCCGTTTACCATATGGGAGGCCCCGGGTTCAGTTCCCGGGGCCTCCTGGTGAAGGCAAGCCCGCCCGCACGGCGTGGTTAGCTGACCCAGCGAGCACAAGCAGCAAGGGGGGGATAAATGAATAAATTTAAAAAAAAAAAATCTTTAAAAAAAAAAAAAAGACAAATATGTATGGTCTCATTAAGATGAATTAAATACAAAGAATAAACACATAGAGATAAAACTCGAGTATAGGTTACTGGGAGATAGGATGAGAACTGAGAACGGGTAATGATGCTTAATGCATGTAGAAATTTTAATTAGCTTGACATTAGAGTTGACAGTAACACATTAAATTGAGTATAACTAAAATAACTGGTTTATAAATGGGATTGTGGCTGAAAGGGGTAGTTTAGGGGTATAAATGTCAATTGAAAAAAAGCTAGAATATAATCTAGGGACTGAATAACATATTGAACCTGGAAGTGATTGAGGATTGTGGTTAATAATACAATAATTTGTAATTTGTACAACAAATGTACATCACTATTATAAGGTAGTAAGAATATGGTGATGCATGGAAAAATATAATTGATGTAACCTATGGACTACAGTTGACAGCAATATTGTAATATTCTTACATCAATATCAAAGAAGGTACTATATGAACGCTAAGGGACAATAATAGGGAGGTGTGGGATTTCTTTCTTTTGAACTAAGTTAAACGTTCAAAATTTACTAAGGCAATGACAACACAGCTGTGATGAAAGTGAGAGCCACTGAGTGTACACTTTGGATAGAATGCACAAGGAATGGGACTGTATAAAATAGTGAATCGTGTGATGGAACATGGACTGTGGTTAACAGTGCAACATGAGAGAGTTCTCTCATAAACTATAACAAATGTATAATACTAATACACAGTGTTGATAATAGGGGGTGTATGGAAAAATATACCAAGTGTACACTATGGACCACAGTTAGTGGTAATAGTCGGATGATGTTCTTTCATAATCTGTAATGAATGTTCCACAACAATGTAGATTGTTGGTTGAAGGGTGATGCATGGGAATTCTGCACATTATGGATGATTGTTTTGGAAGTTCACAACTTCTCCTATATATACACACATATATACACACACACACACATATCAGGAGGGAAAGCAGCCAGACTCAAAAAAAAAAAAAATTTATTCCAGGCTGTATGATCCCATTTTTATAAAATTTTAGTAAATGCATTTAAACTAAAGTGACAGAAAGCAGATCAGTGGCTGCTTGTGGAGGGAAATGGTGGGAAGGAGGGATTGAAAAGGAGCAGGGGAGGAAACTTTGGACGTGAAGGGTACGTCTGTTATCTTGAATGAGGTGGTGGTTTCATGGGTATATACGTATGCCAAAAGCCATCAGATTGTACATTGTATGTCATTTAAACTTCAATAAAGTTTTAAAATTGTAAAAAAAAAAAAAAAAAAAAGAAAGGAAAGGGTGACAAGCAACAAAAACAGCTGCTTAAGATAGTAAGCCACAAAGCAGTAAGGAGTTGGCACTATTTTTTAAGCAGAAGACTAATATAATCAAGGGTTTTAATGTCCTTTTGGAAACTGTACAGAGAGTATATGGAATGAGAATGGTTAGGATAGAAAGAAGAAGACCTAGTAAGAGGCATTTTAGATGATTCTTTTGCCTTTTATCTCATAGGCCCCCTTTTATTCTAGGCTTCGTTAGGCAGCCACATTTGTGCAGGTGCAAACTTATAGCACCTCATCTCAGCTCTCCCACCTCTCCCACTTTCTGCCCTACACCTTCTCTGTAGTCAGAGCTTGGAAGCCTGCAGTACACAGTCTGGCTTTTAAGCTTGCCCAACCTGAAAGAAGAGAGCTAATGAACCATGGGAGTTGGGAATCAAAGGATGAAGGCTCCCCCTTCCAACTCCTGGGTGAATAATTTCTCAGCATGTTCTAATTGCCTCTTTACAAGGTCTCAGCAGGATCAAACCAATGACCACCTCAATAGTATCCTCTTGTATTGGTTTTCCTTCCCCCTCTTTTATCTCCCAGTCTCTTCCCCCCATTCCCTGAATCCCTTCCCACACAAAACTACCACCTTCAGGCTATGCTTTCCAGGTGCCTGGGAACCCAGACAGAAGTATAGGTGAATGGATAGTCTAGTTAAATAGTGCTGAGACCCGGAACTAAGGCAGTTTGAATAGAGAAGCAGAGAAAGATTTATCCAAAGGAGGAGCAATAGGACATGGCGATTGGACTTAAGAGGGTGTGAGAGATCATTATATACCTGGGTTTTCCAAGAAATCAGTGGCACGCAGAGGAAATCCAGTGACAGGAATGAGCATTTACAAAGAAGAATATAATGTTAGCCTTATCCAGGACCCACGGTGCTGAGAAAGGGTTAGTATTTTCAGTTTCCTGGGCATTAAAATTGTCCCCAGTCAGATTATTATTTTTTTTAATGTTACAGTGACGGTGTGCTAATGGTTCCAGCACATTATACAAGCCACCTTTCATATACTAACATGAAAACTAATAAGATGGAGGAAATCTCATTTGACAAATCCCTTAAGGAGATCCTATCAGTGCCTAAAAATGTACTTTGATAAGTCACTTAGGGTGATTGATGGCAGACCAGGGATGCAGCAATGCTGAGAGCATCTCAAAGGATATGCTCCAGGCATAAACTGGGTGCTGAAATATCCTCTACAGAGAGTGGGTTTGGTGCATACATAAAACAATAGAAGGCTCTCGGTTGGGCTGAGTCCTTTGGTGAGTTGGTAAGTGAATCTGTAGGGAGGAAGGGCTGAGGGGAGGGATGCAGCTGAACTGGTCTGCTTACAAGACAGGAGACAAACCAGGGAAGTGGCCAGAGAGAAAGGGAAGAAAAAGACAAGGGAGGCTTCCCCTTGGGTGGGAGAAGAAGAACCACAGATGAATTAATAAACAAACTGAACAAAAAATACCTGCTGTCAGTGTGGTTCAAAAGGAATTTTGAAGAACAGTACTATATATTGAATTTTAATATATTTAGGGATAAAATGTAACTCATTTGTTTTTGGTTTCTGTCTTTGAAACCTTCAGTAAAATTTGCAGCACTCACTAATTGTTTTACATGAATGGGTTTGGCTGAAGATTTTAAAAGGTTTGAGTTCTGTGTATCCAGGCGTCATGAGGTCAGACAGTGTCTGCTTACAGTATTTGATTCCCTATGCATTTCATCTGTTTCTGTGTAATCTAACACTTTAATTTTCTTATGCAGATACCACCCTGTTCACAATGTGATGTCTTTTTAAAATGCTTTAATGTCTGATAATAAAATACCCTTGCTATTCTTCTTTTTCAAAATAGTTTTGCTTCCCTGAATTTTATAGTTTTAGACCTATAATAGTTTTTATACTTTTAATAAGAAAAATAATATATGCAATGAAAATTGTATTGACATTGTGAGCAGTAGGTAGTAATTTAATGATATAGAACAAATTTCCCCAAAACTTAGTGGCTTAAAATAACAGCAATCTCTTATTATCTGTCATAGCTTCTGTGGGTCAAGGAATTCAGATAGGTCACAGTGGACAGGGCTTGTCTTGGCACCACATTATCTAGGGCCTCACCTGGAGGACTCCAAGACTAGGGCCTGAAATCACCTTACATTATTCATATGGGGGAATGAATGCTTGACCTTGGCTTTATCTACTCCATGAGCTTGCAGACAAGATTTGCATGCTTTTGTTGCCTGGGTCAAGCGAGCCACATGCAGTTCAAAGTACTAGGGGCTGAATACAGGGATATTTGACAATACACCTCTTTAGTTGGATAAAGGGTCTCTATTCATAATCGGTGGGAAGGGAATCAATGAAGTTCTTGGCCCCTTTGCCTTTGACAATAGGCTTTCTGAGCAGCAGAAAGAGAGAGTCTCTAAGAAGGTGATTAATGTGAATTCCTGCTGAGGACTTCAAATTGATCTTGGCAAAGAAAATGTCATTTCTTTGCCTGTCCCTTGGGCTTCAGAGAGAAAATATGGAAAGGAGAGTTTCAAACAGACTTAAGAGGATACATGAGGTATTTGCAAGGAAGACACAGGATCCAGGAAGGCCATCCTGGTATAAAAACAAGCTGAATCATCAACGCAATAATAAAAGCTCATTAACATATTATAATATTATAACATATTATATTGCCTCCACTTTGAGTTGCCTTGTAGGTTGTCATCTTCTTTGACAAGGCCAACACCTGATCCTCCATGTGACACCCTGATGTCACAAGCCTTTGATCCCACAACCACAATGACGTTCTTTTTTTCCCCTTGTATTAGTAGAGTGCATACATTTTCTTGACACTGCATTCAGTTCTGGGGGAAGTGGAAATAAATCAGACATGGTCCTAGCCCTGAAGAAACTCATATTCTAGTGGAGAAAACACTAGATATGCAAACAAGTAATTATAATCTACTGTCAGAAATATAGTAATAGAGATGTCCCTGAAACATACTGGTGATAAAGAAAAGTATTCACTTTGTTCATTCATTCAACACATATATGCCAGGCTCTGGAGCTACAAGCCAGAAAAGGACAGTCACAGTTGTTTTCAAAGAGCCTTGAGCCCTGAATTGTTTAGAGACGTGAAAAGATAACAGTGTGGGTGGACCTTAATGGTCAAAGGGCAGAGTGTCATGAAAATGAGCTTGCAGAGCTGAGCAGGTGCCACATCATGGAGGTCTGCACAAGCTATGCTAAGCAGTTACTTTTTTTGTAGAAGAGGGGTTTTAGGACAGGAAGTAATATGATATGTCTTTTACTTTTGAAAGATCATTCTGGCTGCCACATGGAGAATGGTTTTGGGTGGGAGAAGGGTGGAAGGAAAGTCAAGATTGGAAGAAGGGGAGTGGATGTGGCTCAAGCAGTTGAGCACCTTCTTCCCACATTGAAGGTCCCAGGTTTGGTTCCTGTTGCCTCCTGAAAAAAACAAAAACAAAAACAAACAAAAAATAAATTGGAAAAAGATCAGTTGGGAAGCTGGTTCATGTGGGAGATTATGGTGGCCAAGAATAGAAAGTGACAGTAAATGTGAAGGGAAGAAGATGGGTGAATAGGCATTCACCGCAGGCATATGACAAGGCAGGGACTAGCAGGAATATTCCAGGTAGAAGGAAAAATATTCTAACTTAAGTGATGAAACAGTAGGGGTAATGGATAGTACTGATGATAGCACAATACTGAGAGTATAATTAATACTATTGAGTCATACCTTGAAAGTGATGGTTAAAATGGGAAATTCTGTGCTGTATATTTGTTATTACAATAAAAAAGTTTTTAAAAATGGAGGCATGAAATATTTGAATTTTATCTCCTATATAGACACCAAGAAAGGCATAATCATACCAGAAATATCACAACCACCACACTATCATCATCACCATTATCATTACTACCATCTTCTGAGTACCATCATAATGAGTAAGACTTTATCATTCATAATAGCTTTGGTTTATAATGGATTTTCATCAGTACTAACGCATTTGAATCTCTCAAGTGGGTCATCATTTCTGAGGTAACCATTCTTCAACTCTTGTTATTTCATCTGGGAAATACCTTTGATTTTTTTCTCTGTATTTGTTGAATATTTAATGTGTCTTGATATCATATTGAAGGTTTTTCCAAATGATGTTTTCACATTTTTGTTTAGGCCCATTTTTAGACATTTAAATATATTTCTTGAATATACTTAAAGAGAATATATTTAATTTTCTCATTAAATTTTCTAGAAGCTAATGCTAGCACACTGAAATCTCAGTTTTTATAGTTGTTTAACAATCAATCACTTTATTGAACTTTATTTAACAAATCAATTTTATTGATACATATTAATAAAGCATACAACTCACCCAAAGTGTACAATCAATGTATAATCACATAGTTGTGCATTCATTACTTCAATCATTATTGGGGCATTTTCATTATTTCAATAATAATAATAAACAAAAACCAGACAAACAAACAGGAAAATTCCTTTCCTCTCAATCTCTCTGTTTCCCCTGCTGTACATAGCTGCTATTTCTGGCTATTCTTGTAAAATTATTTATTTGTTTATTAAGCAATTTTATTGAGATATATTCATATACCATATGATCTATCCAAAGTGTATAATCAATGGCTTTTAGTATAATCATAACGTTGTACATTCATCATCTCAAAAATTTTAAATCAATTTCATTACTCCAAAGAGAAAGACTACACACCCCTTAGCATTCCTTCCTCAGCCCTACATAACCATTAATCTAAGTTAATGTTTATAAATTGATTTATATTTACATTTTATAAAAACAGATAAAAGGGGCCTCATCAAAATTCAACACTTTTGCACCTCAAAGGACTTTGTCAAAAGGGTGAAAAGGCACCTGAAGAAGGAAAATATTTGGCAATCACATATCTGATAAGGGTTTAATATCCATAATATATAAGGACATCATACAACTCAACAATAAAAAGACAAAGTATTCTATTAAAAAATGGGCAAAAGACTTGAAAAAACAACTGTCCAAAGAAGAAATACAAATGACAAAGAAACATATGAAAAAATGTTCAACATCACTAGCAATTAGGGAAATGTAAATCAAAACTATAATGAGATATCATTTCACATCTATTAGATTGGCCGCTATTAAAAAGTCAGACAACTGTAAATGTTGGAGAGGATATGGGGAGATAGGAACATTTATTCTCTGTTGGTGGGAATGTGGAATGGTACAGCAACTGTAGAGGACTGTTTGGCAGTTCCTAAGGAAGGAGAATATAGACTTGCCAAGGGACCTGGCAAAACCATTGCTAGGTATATACCCAAAAGAACTGAGGGCAGTAACAAGAATAGACATCTGCACACTGATGTTTATAGCAGCATTATTCATGAAAGTCAAAAGTTAGAAACAACCCAGGTGTCCATCAACTGATGAATGGATAAACAAATTGTGGAGTATACACATGATGGAATATTATGCAGTGGTAAGAAGAAATGAAGTCGTGAAACATATGACAACATGGGTGAACCTGGAGGACATTATGTTGAATGATGCAAGCCAGACACAAAAGGACAAATACTGTATGATTGCCCTATTATGAACTAAATATATTATGTGAAATGTAAATATATTGTGTAAAATATGAATATGGATAGAATTGTATATATAAGACCATTTTCTTTGAAGCTGAACAAATGTAGGTTAATATTACAAAATGTTAATATTAGACAAAAGAAAAAAAAACACATTATACTAAGTGAAGGAGACCAGACACAGAGTACTACATATTGTATCATTCCATTTATATAAAATGTAAATACAAATCAATTTATAAAGATAAAATTAGTTTAGTGGTTATATAGGGCTGGGAAAGGAATGACCTTTTAAATCATCCCTATACTGTTAATGCACCAGTATCATTTTATCCACTCTGTATTCAACCTTCATCTCAGTAAATGACCCCTCATTTTATCTCAAAGAAAAGACAAAATCTTCACAGTCTCCTGCACATTCACTACTCTGCAGCTTAAAGTCTTTCTTCAACTCACTCTTATGTTTTCAACTTATCTTTGAATCCAACCATATCCTTTTTCAGTGTTACCAATGTGGGTAAGAAACCAGTTTTCTGATTTAGTTTCTTGGCTTGAATCTTTCACTAACAGTTCACCAAAAACAGCTCTTTTTGTAGCCTTTATATTCTGAGTCTGATATCTCGATAACATCTGCCTTAATAATATTTAAGGTCACAGCTATTTTATTTGTTCTATACAGTGTAGAATTCGATAGCTTGATTACTGATTTCTCAAGGTCCAAAGTTTAATTCTGGTCTGTTCCCTAGGTGATCCCTTAGTTTACCACAAAATGGAGAGGTGTTACCTTATTGTCATCCATGTGTCCTTGTTAGGTCTTTCTGCATCTCTGTATCCACAAAAGGAAGCTAACCCCAGACACAGAACATCAGTCTGTTAAATCATAGCAGTGCGATTCCAACTAATAACAAAAATGCCAGGGAAAATTGTCTTGAACTCCACTAATATTTCTCAAAGCACAAATTAATAACTAACTGTATACAGAGGCTCACTTAAAAGATACCATCCATGAGACAACCAGCAAGATGGTAGCAGAGTAAGGAAATCCTAGAATCAGCTCCTGCTACGTGGCAGTTAATAATCACCCAGAGCTGTCCAAAGCACCTGTTTGGGGGCTCTGGAAGACCAGAAGTACATCCTGCAACATCCTTGAAAGAATGGAAGGAGGAGACTGCCCATCTGCAGAGAAGATTCGTAAGTAGAGCCTTCATGCCCAGCCTCCATGGAGGCACAAGCCACCTCGGGAACTATTCCGTGGCTGGAATTGGAAGTGCCACTTCCCAAAAACGGGGGAGGAAGAGATGGTTGGGCACCAACTTCAGCTACTGATTAGTAAATTCAGTGGGCTAAAGTATAATCCTAAGAACACTAAAGTTTGAACCTGTCCAAGTCAGAGAGGCCGGTAGCCGCCATCTTAACAAAGGGAAGTGGGGCTGACTGAAAAATCACAGTACTGGTAGAGACCGGCTTCTTTCCATCGAGATCAGATTGCAGCTCTAGCCTAAGCCCCAGGCCCACCTTGGGCAAGGAGGAAACTGGGGGGGGGGGGGGGGGGGGGGGGGAGCTGCACCAGCCTCTCCGGGAAACTACAGACCACGCCGAAGAGGCTGGTGATCATCCTACTTTGGCAGCACAAGCCACCCCAGGAGCTATTCTGTGGCAGGAATTGGAAGCTCCATTTCCCAAAAACAGGGGAGGAAGAGATGGTTCACCACCGATTTCAGCTACTGATTGGTAAATTCAGGTGGCTAGGGTATAACCCTAAGAGCAGCTAAAGTTTGAACCTGTCCAAGTCAGAAAGAGGCTGGTAGCTGCCATTTGACTGTACCCCCAGCATGAGGGGAAGCCAGGCTGACTGAAAATCACAGTGATGGTAGAGACCAGTTTCTTTTACCCAGATTGGCCTGCAGCCCTAGTCTAGGCTTTATCCCCACATCTAGCAGGGAGGAAGCTGGTGGACCCTGCACCAGCCTATCCAGGTAACCACAGGTACATTTAGCTGGCACAGACTGAATAATTGGAAGTCTACCAGGGCAATTTCAGTCACCTTGAACTGCACTGCATAGATTGCTGCCCACACCTGTAGCTCCATTGCCTCTCCAGGCAGGGAAGAAAGGAACGTGAAGCTTCATCAGTCTCTCTGGGCAACTAAAGTCTAGGCCTACATGAGTTGGATTATTCCATACAGCTGTGGCTCTGTCCCTACCCCTGGCAAAGGAGAAAGTTGGGAGAAGCTTCATTGGTCCTTGAGGCAAGGAGGGCAGCTTGAGCCTCCCACAGCTTATAGCACCAACTACATCCTTAGCTCCTACTACACAACCAGCAAGGGAGAAAGGGCAGGAAACCCTAAACTAAAGAGAAAAACTGCAACCAGAATAAATACTCTAGTAAGCCAAATGCCAAGACACCAACAAAAAATTACATTCCACACCAAGAAACAGGAAGATATGGCCAAGTTAAAGGAACAAGATAAGCCTCCAGATGACATAAAGGAGTTGAGACAACTAATCACAGATGTTCAAACAAATCCTTAATAAATTCAATGAGATGGCTAAAGAAATTCAGGATATTAAGAAAACATTGGATGAGCACAAAGAAGAATTTGAAAGCATACATAGAAAAATAGCAGATCTTATGGGAATGAAAGGTGCAATTAATGAAATTAATAATACACTGAATCATATAATAGCAGATTTGAGAAGGCAGAAGAAAGGATGGGTGAGCTTAAAGAAATGGCCTCTGAAAGTGAACATGCAAAAGAACAGATGAAGAAAAGATTGGAAAAATATGAACAAGATCTCAGGGAACTAAACTACAGCAAGAGACATGCAAACGTACATATCATGGGTGTTCTACAAGAAGAAGAGAAGGGAAAAGGGGCAGAAGGAATATCTGAAGAAATAATGGTAGAAAATTTCCCAACCCTCTTGAAGGACATAGATATCCATGTCCAAGAAACCTGACATACTCCCATCCAAAAAAAAATCTCAATAGACCAACTCAAAGACACATACTAATCAGAATGCCAAATGCCAAAGACAAAGAGAGAATTTTGAGAGCAGCAAAAGAAAAGCAATGCATAACATATAAGGGATACCCAATAAGACTAAATGTTGATTTCTCACCAGAAACCATGGAGGCAAGAAGACAGTGGTATGATATATTTATGATACTGCAAGAGAAAAACTTCCAGCCAAGAATCTTATATCTGGCAAGATTGTCTTTCAAAAATGAGGACAAGTTTAGAATATTAACAGATAAACAGAAACAGAGAGTTTGTAACCAAGAGACCTGCTTTGCAGGAAATACTATAGGTTATGCTACAGCCCAAAAATAAAAGACAGGAGAGAGAGGCCTGGAAGAGTCTAGAAATGAAGATTATATCAATAAAAGTAACTAAAAGTGTCAAAAGAGTGGTGAAAATAAAATATGACAGATAAAACCCAAATATTCAGGAATAAACTTAACCAACAATGTAAAGCACTTGTATTCAGAAAACTACAACTCATTGTTAAAAGAAATTTTAAAAAGACCTGAATAATTGGAAGAACATTCCATGCTCACAGATTGGCAGAGTAAATATCACTAAGATGTCAATTCAAATCAAATTGACATACAGATTCAATGCAATCCTGATAAAAATTCCACCAGCATTTTTAAAATAAATGGCAAATATGATTATCACATTTATTTGGAAGGGTAAGGGGTCCTGAATAGCCAGAAACATCTTAAAAAGGAAAAGCAAAGTTGGAGGACACTCATTTCCAGACTTTAAGTCATATTACCTAGGTACAGTGGTAAAAACAGCATGGTAGTGGCATAAAGACAGATACAAAGAACAATGGAACTGAAGTGATGGTTCCGAAACAGACCCTCACATCTATGGTCAAGTGAATTTTGACTAGCCTGTCAAACCCACTCAGCTCCAGCAGAACAGTCCTTTCAACAAATGGTGCTGAGGGAACTGGATATCCATAGCCAAAGAAGGAAAGAGGACCCCCATCTCACACCTTACACAAAAATTAACTCAAAATGAATTAAAAACCTAAATAGAAAAGCAAGAACCATAAGGCTTCTAGAAGAAAATGTAGGAAAATATCTTCAAGACCTGGTGGTAGGTGGTGGATTCTTAACAGATAAGAGGAGGACTGAGATGGACTACTAATATTTAATGTATGTAGAAGTTTTAATTAGCTTTACTATAATAGTGTGAAAATTTACAGAGTTGATGGTAACATATTATAGTGAGTAACAGCTGGTTTATAAATGAGGATGTGGCTGAAAATGGTAGTCTAGGGATGTAAATGACAATTCACAGAAAGTTAGAGAATAATCTAGGGACTGAGTAGCACAGTCAACCCAGAGGTGGATGAGAATAGTGGTTGATGATACAGATGCAAGAGTGTCCTTTGTGAGCTAGAGCAGATGTACATCCCTATTGCAGGGTGGTGGGAATGTGGAGAAGCATGGGAAACATACAACTGGAGTGACCCATGGACTGTGGTTAACAGTAATAATGCAATATTCTTACATCTATGCCAAAGATGTACTGTGTTGATAATGGGGGAGTAGGGAAAATGTGTGCCAAATGTATACTATGGACCTGGTAATAAACAGATATTATCTCATAATCTGTAACAAATGTTTCACCACGGTGTGGTATGTTTATAGAGGGGTGTTGTTTGGGAATTTTGCACATGTGCATGATTGTTTTATAAGTTTACAACTTCTGTCATAAAAATATATTTAAAAAATAATAATATAGTAGGTTGGGGGGGGGAATACACCAAATGTAAGATAAGGAATATAATTAGTAGTAAGATTTTGACAATATTCTTTCATAATTTGTAACAAATGTCTCACAACAATACAAGGTGTTGGGGAGGGTTGATGTATGGGACCCCTGTATGATGTTATGAATGTTTGCTTTGTAAGTTCACAACTTTTACTATACACTTATTGTTTATGTATGTTCATGTATAAATGATATAAAAATAATAATAATAGGGTGGGTTGGGGGAAAATACTTTGGTTTGTAATAATATTTTGAGGATGCTCTTTAATTATTAGTTAAAAATATTTAACAGCAGTGCAAGGTGTTGGTGGTAGGGTGAGGTATGAGAGCCCTGTATGATGTTACGTATGTTTGTTTTGTAAGTTCACAACTATTGCTATACACTTATGGTTTATGTATGTTCATGTATGAGTGATATACTTCAATAATTTTTTTTAAAGTACAGGGAGAAGAATCTTTCCGCATTAAAAAAAAAAAAAAAAAAGATACCATCCATGATGGTGAGGTAGCATGACATTGTAAATATGATTAACCCCACTGAGTTGTGTGTTTGGGAATGGTAAGGATGGGAAAGTTTATGTTGTATATCTGTTTCCACAATTAAAAAAAAACAACAACTAAAGAGACAGTGGCAATTAAATGTCATACATGACACTGGACTGGATCTAAGAATGGAAGAGAAAATGTTCCAAATGGAAAATTGAAATATATGATAAATTTGAATGTAGACTGTAAGCTTTATATCAATATTAAACTTCTTAAACCTGATACTTAAGATGATTACATAAGTGGATATCCTTGTTCTTAGAAAGGGTATGTGGAAGAATTATATGTTCAAAGAGCATGTTGTTATACAGCCTATCCTCAAATGTTTAGCAAATAGAGACTGACATAGATGATAGATAGTTAATGATCCAAATGTGGCAGGATGTTGAAGTTGGTTGATCTGTGGATCGGAGGAATGGGACTTCTCTGCATAGGTTTTGTATTATTTTTGCAACTGTCCTGTAAATTTGAAATTATTTCAAAATGAAAAAAATTTGAAAAAAAAAAAACCAGAAAATAAATAGGAAATATAAATATAGAGAGAGCCAAGTTCAAGTCACCAGATTGCTGAGAACCTAAATGATGTTTTATCGGTTCCTACAAAAGTGCTTTTTCCTAAATTATGTCTTAGTGGTATCTTCATTGATGATAATTATTAAAAACAAACATACAAAAAAAGGTGTTAAATTCATTATTCTTGACATCACAAACATCCTCTTTATGAGGATCTTAGAGATATATTCCAGTCTGATCTTTATACCAGAATCTTGTGTACTCCTGAAAAGCTGGCTTGTTTTTATTTCATGGGCATTTTTGATTAGTGGGAAAACAGTTAAAATTTCCTTAGGAAGCTTAAAATCAAATATTTGTCCTACCATTTTCTAGAATGTACATCAGGAAACCATCAGGAGTCCTTTCTGGACAAGGAAGAGATATAAACAAATAAAATGTATTCTTTGTTTCTAGTGTCATTGAAAAGTTGCATCTCTTTAATGTTTTTAAGTACCTGCAATAACAACTTGGGCAAAACAATCAGAACCATTTTGTTTTTTACCAGACCTCTGAACTCAATTTTAGAATATGTGGTAAATGAAAAAAGTATGTGGACAATATCTAACTTTGATATGAAAAAGACAAAACAGGTTCATGAAGATTTTCCTCTGGAGATTTTTTTTTTCCTTGCTGTAGAAATGACTGAAGATGTGCTCATACTAAAGGGCAGGGTTTAGATATACTGAGTATGTTTAGCCAAAAAGATATCATGAACCAAAGAATGACTTTGTGCTGGTGAGCAAGACTCAGCTAGAGGGAAATATAGTTCCGAATTATTAAATCAGTCTCCCAAAGCAAGATACAGTCGTTGAAACAAACACAATTGGACTATTTCTCCTCTGTTTATGTCTCAGAAGGTAATAAGCATCCCTACATCTGAAGTAACAGTCTCAGGGGCAGGAAGCCAAAAGGAAGGTGATTTTAATATAATGGAATGGAAAGGGCAAGACAGAATCTGGGAATGCCTTCACTTGCAATGTGTCCATTCTGTTAAGGTGATAATTTGAGATCCAACAATATTCCTTTGTTCTCTCCCCCACCCTGGAGCCATGATCCAGGATGACCCTTTAACATCTTGTCTACTTCAACTTTCCACTCAATCTACTTGGCTTTCTCTTTGTTCTTTGAAAATGTCAAGCTTATCTGTGCCACAGGGCCTTTGCATTTGCTCTTTCCTCAGTAAGTCTCAAACCCTCTTCCTCCAGATCTCAGCTAAAGCTTTGGCTGGAGAATCACTTCATAAGAGAGGCTGTCCTCAACACTTCCTCTAAAGTAGCTCCCCTCCAACTCCTGCTCTATCATCTCTCCTTGTTTATTTCTTTCAGTGCCGTCTTAGAAATCTGCAATTATTTTATTCAGTTATTTTCTTGATTATTGATACTCTTTTCCTATAAAACATAAGCTCCAGGAGAACAGGGTCATTTTACATTTTGTTTCTCATAGACTGTCCGGCTCTTATCAACAAACCTGGCATAATGGACTCTCAATACATAATAAGAATAAGGAAGAACATGACATTAACATTTGTTGAGTCCTTTCACACTTGCATGATTCTAAGTGTTTTTCACATATTCAATAATTTAATCCTCAACATCACTCAAGAAGTTATTGTAATTATTATCCCAACTTACCTGTGAGGTAGCAGGCTCAGGGAAGTTAAATAACTTACTCAAAGTCACACTGCTACTGAGTGGCAGACCTGGGATTCTAACTCAGCAAGTTTGGTTCCAGAGTCTAAGTTCTTATCCACTATCCACAGTCATCTTCATATTTGTCATGAATGAATGAAAGAATGATTATTCCAAGATGAATGGGAATCTTCAGATCCAGACAGTCTTTTCTGAATTTCCAGCCGCATTTACTTGGGTGGGAAATATTCAGTAAAGGGAACTAACCTGGGAAGGCTCTGGCTCTGTATGCTCCCAAGGTTTGAAGTCCTTTTATTTTTCTAGGACTGCATACCTACTGTGATCATGCTAACTCACTGGGGCCAAATCAACACCTTATGATGGGACAGGTTATAGTTCCTTCAAAGATGTTGAATTGTTAATGACTGGGCTGTGGTCCTCTGGCTATTTTTTTTTTCTTTTTTTTTTTTAATAATATATATATATATTTTAAAGATTTTATTTATTTATTCATTTATCCCCCGCTTGCTGCTTGTGCTCGCAACCCGGGGCCTCCCATATGGTAAACGGGAGCCCTACTGATTGAGCCACAGCCGCTTCCCCCTCTGGCTATTTATAAAGTGGTATTGAATTTCCCACATCCGCAGTTCAGCGCTGCCCTGAGAGATTTTCCATCCTTGTCTATTACCTTCTGATGGTGTGTGAGAGCAGGGAGTCAGAAACTGTCCCCAGGCTTTCTTTTTCTCTTTTTGCCTTCTATATATTCTCTGAACACAACAGTACTCCAGGACAACATGAGCTTTTGTGCCCATGTGTGGGACGGTTGCCTTTCTCACCTTATTATAATTCTTCCCTAAATGCCTTGCAGAATTCAGGTCTGAGCACTGGAAAGTGGGCCCGAGAGGATTATCTTCTTACACTATCAGGTCCTGGCAACTTTATTCCAATAGTGTCCTCAGTATTGATTATGTGTCTGCTCTGTGAATAATAATAATAATACTAACTACCTACATTTATACAGTCCATATAATCCCTCAAGTTTGGAAGGAAGCTTGAAGGTCATCAAGTTTAACATAGCCCACCATGCCCATCCTGGGCACTGATTTTTTTTTTTTTTTTTTAATTGTGGGTAAAAATCAAAATTTTCACAATACATACCAACATTTGCAAAATGATATATAAATGTATATGCATATATGTGCATTTGCTTACAAAAATGTTATTTATGTATATATATAAATATATTTTAAGAGGTGCTTAGAAACCCAAAATATTACACGGAACCCACTGGGATTCCCATGTTGCCCACCTCCCACCACATCCCACACAAACATCTCCCACAAGTGTGGCCCACCACCCTCAATGGACTTACACATCCTGGAGCCTTGCCACCAACCATAGACCACAGTTCACACCGTAGACCACACTCTCTCCCACACAGTTCTGAGTGGTATGTGCTGATTTAAAATGGCCTACATCCGTTGCCACAAAGGTACTCAGGACAACCTCCAAATCCCAAAGAAGCCCCTGTATTTCAATTGCTCATCCCCTCCCTGCCCCAAAAGTGTCTAGTGGCCACTGGCTCCACCTCATTGTTATAATTTCTTCCATTGCTAGAATCACCATATGTGAACAACAGAATACCATCAAGTCCACTCTAGTCCATAGTTCTTCCCCCAATCCTGAGGGGACTGGGATGGCTGATTTTATCTTATGGAAACCTCACAACTATGTGAGGTAAGCTGGGATGTTAGCCCTGTTTTACAAATGGTGACGGGCAGCAAGAATGACTTACCCAAGGTCACATGGGTATAAATGACATTTCTCACTCACCAGTGTCTTTGTAAAGTGACATGATGTGACAGACATGACAACCTGCTGGCACTACCTGGCAAGCAGCAGTTAGCTTTCTCTAGTAGCAAATATTCTCAAAAATCAATGGCTTAGGGGAGAAGATGTAACTCAAATGGTTGAGTACCTCCTTCCCATGTATGAGGTCCTGGGTTTGATCCCTGATACCTCCTAAAAACAAAAACAAACAAACACACGAGAAAAACCAACTCTCATTGGGGAGTGGATGTAACTCAATGATTGAGTGCTGCTTCCCATGTTTGAGGTTCTGGGTTCAATCCCCAGTTCAATCAATGGCTTAAAACAACAGTCTTTTATTAATCACAAAAAACCCAAGTGTCCATCAACAGATGAATGGATAATCAAAATGTGGTCTATATACACAATGGAATTTTATTCAGCTATAAAAAGGGAATGAAGTTATGATGCATGCTCCAACATGGATGAAACTTGAAGACATCATATTGAGTATGTTGAGTGAAATAAGCCAGACACAAAAGGACAAATATTGTATGCTCTTGCTGATATGAAATACCTAGAATAAGCAAATAACATAAAGATAATAAATTAGAGGTTCCAGGGGTCAGGGGATGAGGGGAATGGAAAGTTATTGCTTAATGGGCAGAGTTTCTGTTTGAGGTGATGAAAAAGTTGGTGTAATGGAGGTTAGTGAAGGCAGAACAATATTGTAAATGTAATTAATACTACTGAATTGTACACTTGAAAACGGTTAAAATAGGAAATTTTAAGTTTTTATATACATTACAGCATAACAAGTTAAAAGTGATTTAAAAAATCCAGCAGTCTTTTATTTATCTCAAAATACTATGGGTTGACAAATTGGACTAAGCGCAGTGGGGTGGCTCTTCTGGTCTCAGCTCGGCTCACTTTGGCATCTGTGGTCAGCTAGTGGGTCAGCTGGGAGCTGGCTGGCCTAGGATGGACACAGCCAGAACAGTCCATTTCTCATGGTTTCTCACCCTTTCCCAGACTAGCTCAGATTTTCAAATGGTAGCTGGCAGAGTCCCAGGATGGGAAGGAAAGCTGCAAGACCTCTTGAGACCTAGGCTCAGAACTGACACACACTGTTCCTTCCACCACATTCTGTTGACCAAAGAAAGTTACAAGACCAGTCCAGATTCAAGGGTAGGGGGAAATAGCCCCACCTCTTGATGGGAGTGGCTGCAAAGCCCTCTCATTACAAGTTTGTGAAATGGAGGGGAAATCTTTGTGACTTTTTCATTTTTTCATCAGCCACGGTGTGTTGGGAAATTTTTTTAATTTATAAAAGACATAATCCTTATACGCAGGTCATTTATAATTTGATATTTAGATACCTCTTGAAGTTCAAATATATTAAAGTAACTCACATATAATGATGTTTTACTCTTTTTAAAATACTCTCATATCTCTTTTTTTCTTTACTCCAGGAGCAATCCTTAAATAAGTCAGAAGAATTACTGCTATGTCTAGCTATACCCGAGAAAGCTAAGATTCAGAGAACATCAGTGACAGAACAAAACTGCACAGTATGTTGCAGTGCTGGTCAGTGCATCATTATCTACAGTCTCACATGCTTTCTGCTACAGCCAGTCACCTCATGTTACATAGGGGAGTTTTGAATCTCATAATGAGGGAAAAAGGAGATGGAAGTCCTTTTATTTTATTTTTTTTTATTTTTATTTTTTGATATATAAATATATATGCATATATGTGTATTTGCTTACAAAAATGTTATATATATATATATACATATATTTTAAGAGGTGCTTAGATTACCGAAAATATTACACGGAACCCACTGGGATTCCCATGTTGCCCACCTCCCACACCTCCCACCACATCCCACACAAACATCTCCCACAGTGTGGCCCACCACCCTCAATGAACTTACACATCCTGGAGCCTTGCCACCAACCATAGACCACAGTTCACACTGTAGACCACACTCTCTCCCACTCAGTTCTTAGTGGTGTGTGCTGATTTAAAATGGCCTACATCCGTTGCCACAACAGTACGCAGGACAACCTCCAACTCCCAAAGAAGCCCCTGTATTTCAACTGCTCATCCCCTCCCTACCCCAAAAGTGTCAAGTGGCCACTGGCTCCACCTCATTGTTATAATTTCTTGCATTGCTAGAATCACCATATGTGAACAAGAGAATACCATCAAGTCCACTCTAGTCCATAGTTCTTCCCCCAATCCAGAGGCGACTGGGATGGTGATGTCCACTCCAACTCCAAGTGAGAGAGGGCTTATATCCCATGGTTATGGTGGATGGGATGATCCTGCCTGCAGATGCAGGCCCTCTCCATTCCCTGGGATGGCTATTGCCAATTGTTGTCTCCTTACCAGGTGACTTGGATGAGTCCATTGAGCTGTAGGGTCTTTGCTCTTGTAAATGAGACTTAGCCTGCAGTTGTGGGGTGCCTAAGGGTTGCCTCCTGAGAGCCTCCTTGTTGCTCAAATGTGGTCTCTCTCTAAGCCAAACTCAGCATATGATTGCATTACCTTCCTCCCAACGTGGGACATGACTCCCGGGGATGAGCCTCCCTGGCAACGAGGGATTAATACCAAGTGCCAACTGGCAGCTTTGTGCAGTGGCAGTATTGTAGCCAATGAGGTTTATCCGAGGCGCGATTATTGCTAATTGAAAACTTTTCCCAAGTGCCAACTGGCAACACAACTGGAAAAAGACCTTGAATAAAAGGGGGAAATGGTAAAGACAAATGAGTTCAAGTGGCTAAGAGACTTCAAAGAGAGTCGGGAGGTCATCCCAGAGGTAACTCTTATGCACACCTCAGTAGGAGCTCATAGAACATCTAAGTGCCTATCACCCCACTCAGTGGGGTTCCTGAGAGCTCCGGAGACACCCTGGTCCTATATAAGGGGGGATAGCCCCAGAGACTGATGCCTTATCAGTGGGTTCTATTTTGGAATCTGTGCTCCTGAGAGTGACAGAATTAGACTCAAATAAGTCCTCCCTGCACATGGTTCACCAGTCCCTTCTATTCAAACCTACATGTGATGCTGGAGTTTTTTAGGTATACTTCCAGAGACTGGAGCCTCCCGCCTACCTATGTGCCAGGTGTGCATGAAATCTAGGTGGAGCTGCAACTCCTACCTTACAGGAAGTCCTTTTATACTCAACAAGCCTGTAAAGTCCTGACAGTGACTTATCTAGTCACAGCAGAAGCCGAGGTGTGATCCCTGACTCTTCACTCATTCACTGACTTCAGAGTGGTGAAGTCACTTTCAGTTTCTGTTGTAAGTACTTCCAAGAATTTTCTCCATTATTTCAAATAATTACCATTTGTTAAGATTTGTGAAATGTTTTAGGGTTTGCAAATCAGCATGCACAGATGTTATTCCATTTAACCTTCACAATACATCTGTAGTTATGGATTATTGACACACAGTTCACAAATCTGTAAGTCGGGACACATGGTTATAAGTGACAGAAATCTAACTCAAAGCGGATTAAGCAAAAGAACAACAATAAAAAATGCTCTAGTTTATGTACTTGGAGAGTGCACAGGTTGTCTGGCTTCAGTTGTTCAAGGTGCTTTAAAATTCTGCCACCCTTTCATCTCAAATCTTCTTTCCTCTGCATTGTCTCTATTCATGGGCAGTGGCAGTGTTTTCCCTCATTATGATAAAGGTAGCCACTGCAAGCTCCTGGTAGCTCTAATAAGCATCTTCATTGGCCTGAGTCATGCGTCCCTGCCTGAACCAATTCCTGTGGTCAAACAGATCCAGAGCTCTTGTTGTACAAAGTCCATGTGGGGACCCAGGGTTCCCCCTAAGTCTTTAGCACGTAGCTGACTATGTGACCTAGACATAAATTAAAGCTTAACTATCCCCCCCAGAGGGGATAAAATGCATAGATGTTATCATAAACTATAATCTTCCCAAAGCAGTAAACATCCTTGTTAAACGTCCTTCCTACGAGTATAGTGAAAACATCACCAGACACCATGTGTACACTTCACGTGACCATAGCAGGAATTCTGTTCTCATACCCTATGAAATGTCCTTATTCAGAATCCCCTTATATATCATCCCTCATTTTCTCATCGCTTTGCGGAGTGCTATCTTCATTCATTCTTTGACCACCTGCCATCAAAGATTCTCAACTGTCTGTAAGTCCCAATAAAGCCTATGCCTGACTAAATACCAGGGGTGTTTTGGTCTTGTGGTACCACCAACTCATGCCTTTCTGGAGTTGGGTTGTAATAGCCCATCAGAACCAAATGAGGTATGGTTACACAATGTAAAACTGGGGTGCAGATACCAGAAAAAGAAGACTAGGATGCTGAGCAGAAAAAACAACAACAGATATCCACAATAGTAAAAAAACAAAAGAAATGTGCTTATTAATGAAGTGATTTTTAAAGATAGCCTAGGTACTGAATGCATGGTCTAGAATTCCAGCCTGTGCTTTAATACACCATCCCAGGGTACCAGTCCTTAATGATGCCTTGATCATTAATTCATAATGACAACAACTACAACAACAATATCAATACAATGGCCATGTTTGAAGTCCTGGTTTACATTAACTTATTTAATCTTCACATCAAATCTATGAATTGGGTACTATTATTATCTCATTTTTCCAATAAGGAAACTGAGGTACAAAGAATTTTTAAGATTTGTCCACAAAAGACAAGGAAGAGGGATTGCCCAAATACCTGCTCAGTGAGCAATAAATATTTCTGAAGTTTAAAAAAATTTAAATCTAAGAATATATGCCTTATGCTAAGTGAAAACCACCAAACTCCAATGATTCCATTTATATTATATCCTGGAAAAAGAAAAACTATAGATACAGAAAATAAATCAATAGTCACCAGGGGCTGGGGGAAGAGGGAGGGGTTGACTACAAAGGAGCACTGGGGAATTAGGGGAGGTTGATGGAACTGTTTTGTGTTTTGATTGTGGTGCTTGTCACTCAATGGAAAAATTAAAAAAAAAAAGCCATAAATATTGATCATTCTCCTCTATAATATATATACTAATATTTATGCTCATATAAACTCATGTTTTACTCTATTTGCCAACAGATAAAATTAGCCCTTTTGAAAAATATTCCTGCGGCTTCTTATTCTCTTAGGCGTTTCTCTGTATAATACAACACTTAGCCTTTGGGATCTGGCTGATCTTAGATCAAGTCCTGTCCCAGACACCTAGGAGTGCCACCCATGGGCAAATCACTTGGCCTCACTCAGTTGCAGTGTTCTAGCTGTAAAAGAGGATGATGTACCTATATAATTAGGGCAATTGCCTGGAAACATTCCGCCATTGATCTTGTTCTTACCAGTGTTAGCACATAGTCTCTACTCAAAGGGAGTGATTATTATTGTGTTGCTAGTTTTGGACCTGATTGCCCTCAGATCGGTTTCTCACTCTTCCCTTGCTGTTTTGTATATTTCATTAGGGCTTCTCCGCTGCAGCTATATTTCCTAGATTTTCATGGCAGCTAGCTTCCTAGTAGGTTTTGCAAATGGCAGATACTAGTAAGAAATTGGATAGCAAGGTGGAAGGGAGAAATGAGGCATATTTTCCCCTTCTATTCCATTCAGGTGGTATCTGGGGTACAGTTACTGTGTCCCTTCTGTGGCTTCAGCTCCTTCAACACAGATCGTTGATGGTTCTAGCTTCTTCCAGGTGTCCCCAGGCTCTGGTACCATCACCCTAGGCTTTGTTTCTCTAGTCTAGAGTTGGGAGCAGCTTCCTGCTAATCTCTGGGTTACCTCACCACCTTTTGTTTATTCTCAGCTTCTCTACCACCTGTGCAAATAATCCCCTCTGTTAAATTCTTCTGTTATAAATACTCAACAGCCATCTCTATTTTTCTGCTTAGACTCAAACAATTGTCAACCCTGAGCTATTGCGGGCTGACAATATCTGAAAAGCACAGAGCTAATTTCTGAAACAAGGCACCATGAGTTCTCTATGTGGTCTTGGTTGAGGCAGTCAAGAGCTCTGTCTGTTCACCCAGTTGTAAAACCAAGGTGTTGAAGATGGTGATCACAGGGGCTACCATTGTTGCTGGAAGCCTTTCTCCATGGCCTGGACTAATTTTCCTCATCATTAGCCTTGGTAACATAAGCCAGCGTTCTCTTCGCGAGCAGCTGCTGATAGTGTAGCTTCTCTGAGTCGCTGAGCCAATTAGGAAAGAAGTTGGGCTGCATGCAGGTTGTTGGGAATGAGCGGGGTGGCCGAGGAGGATGGAAGCAGCTTCTGCACCCCATCCCCTGAGAAAGACCAGACAGCCAGAGCATCCGCAGAAGAAACTACAGACAACAGGCCTGCCCCACCCTGCAGCTGCGCTCTCCACACCTGGAGGAGTCTCTGGCTCCTACACGCAGACGCGGAGAGGCACCCAGCCAGCAGTCCTGCTGGCTCTGCAAGGATAAGCGCCAGTGGAAAAAGCCTAGAAATAGGGACACTCCCCTGCCCGCGTTAATTAAGATTTCAGTCTCTAGCAGATGCTACTGTGACTGTGAAAAGAAAAAGCCCCAGTTTTCTGCTTTTCCCGGAGCTCTTCTCTTTCCTTCCTGTAGAGACCGTCTCTTGGAATAACGGGAGGAAATGATTTTTGACTCCGTTTTCACGGACCATTATAACAACTGATCACCAATAAGAATACTATTAGCTCTGATTTCCTGAGTGCATCCTATGTTCGAGGCACCTGGCCAGCCACATTCACTTTAGCATCTCATGTAGTCCTCACCACACCCTAAAAGCTAAACCCCATGTTCCACATATTCAGTGGAGGAAACTGATCTTCGAAGGAATGTTACTAATCAAGCCTCTGCCACCTTATCAAAGAGACTTCCCCTGCACACTCTGATGAAAGTAACATGCACACACACACATAAACACATTTTTACTTCCACTGCTGTGTCTTCTTACTATTTACCACCATCCAACATATATATTTATTTATAGGCTTTTTGATTGTTATTCCCCATTAGAATGTAGATTGCATGAAAAGTATCTACTTTTCTTCATCCATTACACCTCCAGCACCTAGAACAGTACTTGACACATAGTAGGCGCTCAATAAATATTTGTTGTATGAATTAATTCAATGATCCAAATATGTATTTCATAGCCCTTATTATCTGCAATTATTTTAATTATTTATGTGTCAACTATTATTGTCCTGCGGCAGAGGGTTAGATGTAAGAGAAGAGAAGCCTTGCCTTTTTCGCTTGCTGCTGATTTCCTGCTGCCTGGAACAGGCTCTTGCTCAGTGTTTAGGTGGGACCCGGAGCTGGTATGGAACAGAACTCTAACTGAGCTCAGTTCTCCTTGACTCCAAATCCCTTGTTTTTGTCCTCTAACTTCTGCATAGCCTTTGGGTCAGCAGTATCACAAATAACTCTGGAACATGAATGGGAAGGTGTCAGCTCATGGCCCTTCCTGACAGGGGCCCCAGAGAATGTGGTGGATGCATGTAATATGTCTTTCTTTCCACAGAAGAATGGTGCAGGTGGGAGACTGGGAGGCTGGAATCACAAACCAGATCATTAACTTTACAACTTTCTAATGCAGTGGAGATGCTGCCTGGAGTGTTAGGTGTAGCAGGACAGGTCCAAAGCTCTGCTTGGTGGAGTAAATGAGGATTAGAGCAGATAATTTATTCACAGATGTTTACCGAGCACACACTCTGCGGCAGGCCAATCAGTAGGAGAGAAGGAGGGTAACAGTGTCCCCACCTCATGGCACAAGTTTCCTGCAACGTGACCAGTGTCCCCAAACTAGGACTCAAACCCAGGTTTCTCTGGTCTCAAAGTCCATGCCTCTCATATATTGCAGATGGAGGCAGAAATGCATAACCTTTTAGAGCGAAAGTGAAACCTGAGGATCTGAGAGGGAAAAAAAATGTATGCAAGTTTACACAGCTAATCAGAACCCAAATGAGGATTCATAAATTGCCGGTTCAATCTGGTCAGGCCTGGAGCTAGTGCCACAGACACAGGGAGAACAAGGTTCTCCCTTGCTCTTTCTTTGTGCTCAGTGGATGAAAGCATTCTAAAGGAATTCTGTCATTCCATAATCAGGGCACACCTACTGTTTTCTTCTCAATTGGAAATCAGAGTGGTCCATTAAATGTGGTATCATTTGCTTCCAGGCCAACTTTTCCAAGAGGGGTGCTGCCTATATCCAAGAAATCAAATGTCAAAAATTTCTCATCTTCCCTGAAATCACTGCCGTCAGGGCAGAATGACCTGAGGGGAAAAAAAAATCAGTCTATTCTCACTCAAAACTTTTTTTTCTGAAAGTGCCTTAATCTTTTAAAAATCCAACTTTTTATTGTAGTAATATATATTCTCTCAGAGCACTGCTCGAAGTCAATGCTGCTTTGCCCCATAAATCAGATGGAGAGGTCAGGATCACCTTTCAGAAGGGAGCTTTCTCCAGGGAACATTTACCCTCTAACCCATAGGTCCCCTTTTCTTCAGCTAAAGTCCACTCTCATGGCTCCTCAGGCCTCATTTCATATCAGCCATCAAATCCTTTCAAGGATTTCAAGCCTTGGCCCTTCCTGCCTCCCGGACCCAGGATTTACAACGTTTGAAGACTGCTTCATTCATAGCCCAGAAGTCCCTCTCAAGTCAGGCTTAATTCACTTTCTTTAGATAAGGAACCTGAGAATCATCCCAGTTTCCTGGCTGTTCCAAGGTCCGACATCCAAAAAGGTAGCCTCTGATTCTGACCCATACTTATTTTATGCCCAAAGTATTGGCTATTCTCAAACCACTTGGCCTGATCCTAGTGATGTTGATGTGTAACCTATACTCTTTTTTATTATGATGACTAAACTTTTATTTTGATATAATTGCAGACTCACATGTAATTATAAGAAGATTTCTTTTATCATTCTCATAGTTTCCCCTCAATTGTAACATCTTGCAAAACTATAGTACAATAACGCAATCAGGAAATTGATCTCGCTGCAGACAAGATACAGAGCATTTCCATATCACCAACAGAATCCCTAATATTGCCCAGTTATAACCACACCCACTCCCTTCCCACATCCACCCTGGCAGGACACTTACTAATCCCTGGCAATCACTAATCTGTTTTTAATTTCTATAATTTTATCATTTCAGGAATGTTATATAAACACACATATATATACACACACACACAATATGCAACCTTTAGGGATTTACTTTTTTCATTCAGCATAACTCACTGGAGAGTCATCCAGGTTGTTGTGTAGGTCAATAGTTTATTTCTTTA
The DNA here is from genome assembly GCA_026826555.1 of Tolypeutes matacus. Taxonomy (NCBI): domain Eukaryota; kingdom Metazoa; phylum Chordata; class Mammalia; order Cingulata; family Chlamyphoridae; genus Tolypeutes; species Tolypeutes matacus. Next base: position 4,092,157 of record JAKSZT010054368.1, read on the forward strand.
TTCTGCTGAGTAGTATCCCATGGTATGCACATAGCACAATCTGATTAACCGTACAACTGGTAAGGACATCCAAGTAGTTTCCAGTTTTGGTTATTATTTTTAAAAATGGCTAAAACATTTATCTATAGGTATTTTTGGGAGTATAAATTTTTATTTCTTTGTGATAAAAGCCAAGAATGTAATTGCTGGTCATATAATCGTTGCATATTTAGTTTTTTTAAGAAACTGCCAAAATACTTTCCAGAGTGGCTGTATGATGTTATAATCCTGCCAGCGATGTATGAGTGATTCAGTTTCTCCACATGCACACCAGCATTTGGCTTTGTCACTTTTTTTCAAGTATTCTGGCAGGTGGGTAGTAATAGCTAATTATTATTTTAATTTGCGTTTTCCTAATGGCTAATGATGTTGAATATCTTTTCTTATGCTTATTTGCCATCTATATATCCTCTTCAGTGCAATGTCTCTTCACATCTTTTGCACATTTTGTAATAATTCCATTTGAGTTAATTTTTGTAGAAGATGTGAGGTTTAGGTCAAGGACCTTTTTGTTTTTGTTTGTTTGTTTGCCTATGATGTCCAATTCCTCCAGCACCATTTATTGAAAAGGCTATTTTCCCTCCATTGAATTGCTTTTGCCTCTTTGTCAAAAATCACTTCGGTGTATTTGTATGGCTCTATTTCTTGTCTATCTATTCTGTCTCCTTGATCTATATGTCTATTCTTCTGCTCATGCCACAGTCTTGATTACTGTAGCTGCATAGCACATCTTGAAATAAGTAGAGTGATTACTTCTACTTTAGTCTTTTATTTCAGACTTGTTTTATTTTCATTCCTTGCTGTCCCATATAAATTTTATAACAGCTTTGTAATATCTACAAAATATATTGATAGGATTTTGATAGTAATTGTGTTAAACTTGTATGTCCATTGGGGGAGAATGAACATTTTTTAACCATTATGGCCTGGAGATTTCTTTCATGGTCATTTTAAAATTTTGACTTCAAGTTCTTTAATAGTTATATAGCTATTCAAATTATCCACTTCATGTTAGACATTGTACTACTGTGTTTGCTTTTTGAAGAATTGGTCCATTTCATTTAAGTCGTCAAATGGTTGTGTATAGAGTTGATAATATTTCAATATTATACTTTTAATATCTACAGTTTCTATAGTGATAACCTCTGTTTCATTCCTGATATTGCTAATAGATGTCTTTTGTTTTTGTTTTTGTTTTTGTTTTTTTGAGGTATCAGGGGCCAGGGATTGAATCCAGGATCTCATACCCTCAACCACTGAACCACATTGGCTTCCCTGAGTTGGTTTTTTAATTTGTTTTGCTTGTCATTTGTTTTTGTTTTTTTCAGCAGGCACTAGGGAACCAAACCCAGGACCTCCCATGTAGGAGGCAGGCACTCAACTGCTTGGGCCACATCTGCTCCCTGTCCTCTCTTTTTTGCTTTGCCAATCTTGCTAGACATTTGTTGAATCTTTTGCTCTTTGCAAAGAACCAGCTCTTTGTTTCATTGATTTTTCTCTGTTTCCAATTTCATTTATTACTCTTATCTTTATTGCATATTGTTTATGCTAGTTTTAGGTTTATTTTGCTTTTCTTTTCTAAGTTCTTGAGTCAGGAGCTTAGATTATTTATTTGAGTCCTTTCATTTTTTTCTAACGTAAGCATTTGGTGATATAAATTTCCCTCTCAGTGCTGCTGTAACTGTGTAGGACAAATTTTGATGTATTGTATTTTCATTTACATTCAAGTCATGGGTTTGTAATCCATTCTGCCAATCTTTGTCTATTAATCCATGTATTTAAACCATTCATATTTAATGTAACTACTGGTATTTTAGGGCTAAAATCTGCCCTTTTTCCGTTTGTTATCTCTTTTAGTTTCTTTCTTTTGTCTGCCTTCTTGTGAGTTGCATGAACATTTTTTTAGAATTTCATTTTTATTTAGTGTTTTGAGAATATTTTCTTGTATGGCATTTTTAGTAGTTGTTCACATATGATATTATATATATGTATATTTATAACTTATTTCATTTGTTGTGAACATGTTCTTAATGCTCATTGAGGCATCTTTATGGTGACTTTTAAAATCTTTGTCAGATAATTCTAACATCTTTGTCATTTCAGTGTGGCATTGATTGATTGCCTTTTTTCATTCTGTTTGAGATTTACCTGGTTCTTTGTATGAGTGATATTCAGTTGAAACCTGCACATTTCAGGTATTATGTTATGAGATTCTGTATCTTATTTAAATCTTTTGTTTTAGCTGGCTTTCAGTGACAGCACTCTGACAGGGGAAAGGAGGACACTGCCTTGGGGGTGGGTGGGTAGAACTCCAGGTTCCCCACTCAGTCTCTTGACATCTGAGTGAGGAACAATTTCCTCATTACCTAATGGGTGGCAGTGGGTTTCTGCCATCCCACTAGGCCTCTGCTGATACCACCCTGTCTGAGAAAGGCAGGTGTGCCCTATTCCTCCTCCCTAAGTAGCCTCCATTGACATCACAGGGAGTGGCCTCAATGTGGGACAAATGTGAAATTCGTGATTCTACACTAGGCTCTGACACCACCCCTGTGGGGAGGGTGAGGGGAACCTCATTACTTCTGGGTGGGGGTGGAATTCCAGGCTCCTGATGTCATTTCTGTTGATACCACAATGGGGGGGTGGGGGTGGCACCCATTAGAGCTGGTGGAAATCCAGACTCCAAATGTGGCCTTTGCTGGCACGGGTGGGGGTAAGGCTATGCTTTTTTTTTTTTTTTTTTTTCCTATAGTGTTTGGCTAGAGTTTAGATGAGTTATTCTGTAAAAGTTTTCTGTTTTGCTAGGTTGCTTCTTTCCTGATTCATTGATGAGAGTGAGGATTTTTTGGGGGGCTTTTTTTTTTGTTTGTGCATGTTGTTGCCAGTTGCCAGGTTTTTTAGTTACAAGTCTGGGATATATGATGCAATAAAACAAAAAACAAAACAAAACCGATGCTGTTCCTTGAATCCCAAGGTACCTCACTGGTCTGTCTGGGATTTTAGTTATATCTAATGGAAGGAATGGGGGAAAGTACATTACTTCATCTTCCCAGATGTAGAAACCCCTATAATCTTTTAAATGAAGTACCAACTCGAAGCCTTGCTCCCAAAATCTTAGATGATCTCGTCCCTACCAACCATTTTCAATCTTACTGTCCATTCCCCATGCAAATAAAGCAACTTACTTGTGGGTAAGAGCTAGATTCAAATTCACATGCTATTAGTTACCTTAGATAAGTTACTCAGCTTCTATGTACCTCTTTGCCTCTTTTCTTTGCCTGTAATGTGGGAAAATGATGCTATCTATATCTTAGGGTTGTTTTGAAGAATGACATAGTAGTAATCCTTATAAAGTAATAGTGCAGTGTTGGCATTTAATAACATTCAGTGTGCATTAGCTCCTCTTATTATCATGCTTTCCTTCCTCCACACCTTTACTCTTTCTGCTCCTACTCCATCCCCATTCCCAAAATCAATGCAATCTTTAAGGTCAAGTGCCAGTGGCACCACTTCCATGAAGACTTCCTGTATTATCTCAGTTATATCTCAGTTATAAGAAGAGTTTACTCTTCTTTGAAATTAAAGAACATTTTCTATGCTTCTCCAATGCTGGAGTAAATTTCATGTATAATTTTCTTACGGGGCCAACTTCTGGTAGTGAAAACTATGCTATACTGAGACCTAAATTTGCATATTCCTAATTCATTATAAAGACTCATGCTGAGTGAAATAGAACAGAAGAGCAGATGTGTTAAGTCCTAGGTGGCTACAATACACAGAATAATGACCTCCCAAAGATATTCACATCCTAATTCCTGGAACTTATGAACACTGCCTTATACAGTAAAAGGGACTTTGCAGATGGGATTAAGTTAAGAATCTTGAGATGGGAGATTATCCTGGGTTATGTGGGAGAGTCCAATATAGTCACAAGGGTTCTTATAAGTGAAAGAGGGAGGCAGGAGAATCAGAGTTAAAGAAGAAGACATGAAGACTAAAGCAAAGGTTTGAGTGATATGATTGCTGGCTATGAAGATGGAAGAGGTTCACAGCCAAGGAATGCAGGCAGTCTTAAGAAGAAGGAAGATAAGGAAACAGATTCTCTCTTAGAGCCTCCAGAAGGAATACACCCTGCCAACACCTTTATTTTAGCCCAGCATGACCTATTTTGGACTTCTGATTGCCAGAGCAATAAGATAATGATTTTGTAAAGTTTTAAGTCACCAAGTTGTGGCAGTTTGTTGCAGCAGCAATAGAAAACTAATTCAGTGCCATTGGTGACATCCCAAAGACAGGCTCTTGCCTAGATTATGGTGAAAATTAAAAGCATTCATTTATTCATGCATTTATTCCATAGTTACTAACTACTTTTCATGAGTCTGGCAGTCTTAGGTGTGGTAAGATGACAGGGTGGGCAGATTCAAACATGAATCTGAAGTTTCCCACATGCAAGACACTCACAGTAAGTATGCAGTGGGCTCATGGACAATTCTGACAAGGTATCAGTGTTCACAGAGCAGTAAAAGGCTCCAAAAGGCTTTTTTATGCAAAGAGAGAAACCATCTTTGTCCAGCACTAAATTGTACCTTTGCAGAATATTCCGCTTTTAGACTGAGTTAAGTCAGAGCTGAAGGACCTTCTGAAAGTGTTCTATACAGGGACAATGCATCAGACAATGCATTAGAACCAGTAGAGCTCCTATCTGTGTCCAACCCTGCTTCTACCACCTGGAGTCCATATGACCATGATCATGTCATGGGACCTTTCTGTGCCTCAGTTTCCTCATCTATAATATGAAGATAGTAGGAGCACTTACCTTTTATAAGATTAAATGAGTTAATAAGTATAAGCACTTGGAATAGTGCATTCAAGTGGAAAACACAAAATTGATAAATTAAAAACGACAGCCAACAAATTCTGAGCCCAACCCCAAATCAGAATTTCTTAGAGCAGTGCTTGGAAATTGTTAATCTCATGTACTGCAAGGATGGGGAGTTGCTGCACTACTTAGTCCCACCGTGTCCTGCAGGATGAGGCATTCATTCGACTACTCCACAGTTTTGTTTTGCTTTGTTTTTAGTTATCCAGAGAAAGCCTTTTTGAAGGTTTCTCTGTCAACATCTTCCTTCCCAAACCTATGGATTTTCCTACAAGCCAATTGGAAATTCGTATGTTGCAATCTAACACATTTTTTAAAAGAAGCTTTATTTATTTATTTTTAAAGACGCTTTATTAGATAAATATTACATAAAAAATATAGGGGATTCCCATATAAACCACCCTTCCTCTTCTCCCACTCTCCCCTATTAAAAATATTTTACATGTGAACGGTACATGTTACAAGTGATGTACAAATATTGAAGCATTGCTACTAACCATGGTCAATGGTTTACGTTATGGTTTTCATTTTGCACCATACATTTTATAGGTATTGACAAAATTTAAAATGGCCTGTATCCACCATTGCAAGATCATGTAGAACAATTCCAGGGCCCTAAAAATGCCCTATGTTCCTTCTAGTCTATTCTTCCCTACTTCTCCCCTTGGAACCTATAGTAACCACTAAGTTTCAATTTTTGAGGAATAAGGTTCATAGTTACATGCAATAACTTTCTAATACTTTTTTAAAATGTCTAAAGTTAATACTTTATAAGGGAAAGGTTAATGAGAATTATCTTCACTGTGAGCACTCATTCATTCATTTGTCCATTCATCTAGCAGTTATTTAATGAGTCATACTCTGTGCCATATATATACACACCTTATATGCAGGGGCAAAAAGTTCTCAAATAGAGAAATAATGGAGTATTATGTTAGCAGAGGTATGTGTGTGTGCTTGTGTGTGTGTGTTAGAAACACATTATTGGAGTCTTTAATAGAAAATAGAATTCAACCAACCAAATGTACGCTTGAGGAGTACAGGTCAAAGCTATTCCAGGCAATCACAAATAGAGACTTTCATTAGAAAATTCTCTAGCCTCAAGTCTCTCTGCTGTGGGTAAAGAGAAAATGTATTACCTGTTCCTCTTGGGATTCAATAACTGCATACATGGCATAGCAAGGCTGGGTTCAAAGATGAATTTGTTGCTAGTACCTGAGAAAGCAGAAATTCCATATCAAAGTCCCTGGGTACTGGGAAGACCTGAGTGGAAGAGGCAAGAAGCAGCAGGAGTAAGAGGATAGAGTTCAGGGAGTCATGCCTCAGGCTGTGGGGTACTAAGATGATTAATATCACAGGTTTGAGACTCAGACAGACTTGAGTTCAAATCCAGGCTCTACCACCTACTGACTATATGATCCTGGGTGATTCATGTAGTTTCTTTGATCTTCCTCTTTGAAATATGCGTCATAATTGTACTTCTCTTAAGGATTCTAGAAGAATTATGGAAATAATTCTAGCAAATATGTAGCCTACAGCCTGGCACATATTTCTTTAAAAAGAAAAGTAGATGATATTTGATACTGGTGGGCTGGGTTAAAAATGGTAGTGCTGCCTATTTTTAAAATTTGTTTTTTTTTTTTCTTCCTTGTTTATTGAAGTAATAAATGTAATAAGTTTAGTAATAGGTAATAAAATACCAAGCATTTATATGTTCCCCCTTGGTCCCTTCACCTGGCCCCCGAAGGCACTTCTGCAGTGTTCCTAGGACTCCATAGACACAGCTAAAAATCAATAATGCAGATAAGTGACTTCATGATTGGCTCAAGAAGTCCCTGGGGTCTCTTAAAACAGTCCTTCCCTCTCTCCTGTCCTATTAGGATGGGGTGGTTTGACCAAAAGCCTCCACAGTCACTCACGATGATGATTATTTAGTAGTTCATTGTCCTTCTGCTCCAGATCCCGGTTCATGGACAAAGAGTTTTTAGGGACTGGGCATAATATGAAGATGCTTCCAGACCTATCTCCGTCAACCCTTCAAAGCAAGGCAAGCTCCCCTGTCTGGTCCTGGAGGATGCATAAGCCCTTTTGCAGAGCTCTATAAAACACCAGAAGTTTATAAACCATGGTCTCTGAGGCTGCTGAAAGCCATCATTTCCCACTCTTCACATCTGCTCCATTCATGTCCATGCCGTGCAACATGCCACATTATGAAAGCAAAATATTCTGACTGAACATATCCGCCAACTCCTCACTGAGTGCCTAGTATGTTCCATTCTCTTAATAATAACTAAGTGCTAATGGATGGGGATTAACCAATGGCAGTAGTTCTTTCTCTGGGATAACATGCAAATATCCAAGAGGCAGCATTGCATAAAGGTTAAGGTCTAGGACTGGAGCCAGATTATTTGGTTTCAAATTCTAGCTTTGCTACTTACTACCTGGATGACCTCAGGATGATGATTTTACCTCCAAGTTGCTCGTTTTCCTTATGCATAAAATGAGCCTAATAATATTAATATTATTTAATAATAGTGTACATTTAAAAAGGAGGTTCTGAAGATCAAAGGAAGCATTGCAACCACATGCTTTATTTTTATAAGATGTACTTGAGAATGCCCTGACACAAGAGATCTTGGGCAGTGATGTTCTTGCTACTAGCCCAGAGGTTTTAGTAGCATGGAAACCAGTAGTTTCCTGAGCCTCAGGCTTGGGGAGAAGGAGAAAGAGGGCAAGGAATACAGAAGGTCAGAGGAAAGAGCTCTTGGTCTCTATTAAGCAGTCCCCACATATCACAAAGAAATAGATATTCAGGAAAACAAGAAATCAATGTGCTGACTGAATAACTATCGGCTTACACACTTATTAGTGCATGTCCTTGGCTCTTGGCATTTGGGAGGAGAATGGATTTTTATTGCTTAATTCCCTGTAAGTGAAGGACTAGTGAATTGTAAACTCCTGTTGCTTAACATGTAACATTAAGTATTGAACTAGCAAAAAAAAATAAAATCAATTACAGGTTTGGCTGCATATTATTTTTCTCAGGGAATTGAGAGTAAAGTTCTGTTATTGCTCTTCTCTTTTATTCATAAAGTCCTGTGTGTGTGACACCTTAGTAAGCATGTTGGCCATCTTAGGCTTCTTTCCCATTCAATGGCCATCATTCTACAGATTCCACATAGGCTCACGCATGACTCAGTCCCAATAGCGGCGCTGGGTGAGCCAGAATTCTTGTTAAGATTGGCTCCTAATAGTGTGTAGAGGCTGCACAAATCTGTAGTCAATCCAGACTCCTGAGGGTCTTCTTTGAGTATCAGCCATATGTCTTTCCCAGTCCCAACTAACTGCAGGGTCAACTACCACCCAGGCATTTAAGGCAATAGAAATCTTATTTCTACCTGTAGGAGTAGTGACTTTGCTGGTTATTGGGGGAATAATTTTCTGACATCTTGCCTGCCCATGGACCTGCCAAATCACCACTCCAGCAACCCAGTGCACTTGACTCAGCTTACTCTTGGTCCTTTGTTCAGCAATACATGTCAAGAAGAGGCAGAAACCAATATTTTTATGTGATAACTGTTTTTTTAAAAATTGTTTACAACTATTGGTTCTTTCAGAAAATGATATGATGGACAATGATTTGGGGACCAAAGGCAACAAACCTGAATGCCAATTTAGCAAGAGTTTTGTGACTTCTGGTATAAGATTCCCTATAAGCATATGGAGCGTGCCAGAGTGAGCCCATGTGGGATTTGCAGAATGCTGGCCATTACGTGGAAACTGATGTAAGATGGGTCCATTCTGCCACACACCACCCAGGAACTCTTTCTTCTTAAAGTATTTTTTCTTCAAGTTTACTGATTAATTTCATTATTGACACATTCTACCTTCCCATATCTCTTTTCTTTTTTCAGATGATTGCACAATTATTGAGTTAGTAGAGCCATATTTCTGCCTGCATTAATCTGTCCTGTTGAGTCCCTCTATTTCTTCCCTCCCTTTCTTCTTCTGCAAGTATTTTATGCTGCCTACATCACAGGCACTGAGTTTGAAAGATGAACCAGAGTACAGTCCTTGATTTCAAAAGACTCACGTGCAGGTGGACTAGATAGGAGGGAGGAGAAAAAACACAGTAAGGGGATGTGAGATTTTCTCTTTGGACTAAGAAAAACATCCAAACATTGACTGAGGCTATGACTGCACAATTCTGTGATAAAGTGATTGCCACTGACTGTACATTTTGGATGCATGGTACAAGGCATAGGGTTGTATTACATAGTGAACCATGTGGTGGATAACAGTACAAATATGAGAGCATTCTCTCATGAGTGATACTAATACATGGTGTTAATAGTAGGGGTTTGTATGGAAAAAATAAACCAAATGCAAGCTATGGACCATAGTTAGTAGTAATATTTTGATGAAATTCTTTCATAAGCTGTAACAAATATTCACAAAAATGAAAAGTGTTGGTGGAAGGATGATGTATGGAATTCTGCATGTTATGCATGATTATTTTGTAAGCTCACAACTTCTCCAATAAAAAGTATATATTATGAGAAACAATTCCAGGTTGAGAAGAAATTGTCAAGGAAGGTTAGATAAACCTTCAAGAGATGCAAGTAGCTTATCATGGCAACCTAGAAGTTGATAAGCCTGAGCAAGGGCTGTAGGCAGAGCTCAGTTCAGGAAAAGTCTAATTCTCTGCACTGAGATTGTTCTCGATCCTGCCAATGATAGGGGCCATTTGCAGGTTTTTGAGTTGGGAATGAACATCTTTTGGTTTACTTTGAAGAAAGTTCACTGTGGCAGGCAGCAATGTGGAAGATGGATTAAAGGGTGTGGAGAGGGAGGTAGTTATACAAAGTAAGAGAATAGAAAGGTCATCTGAAACAGTACAACAGCAATGGGGGTGGAGAAGAAGTGATTGATTTGGATGAACTTAGGAGGGAGAGGATCGTCCTGGTGTGTGGCCACTGTTCTAGCTGAGGCTAACCTCAGCCATTCCCTGTATCACTGCACCAGGCTCTTAGTGGGCTCCCTGACTTCTGCACCTCCTTCTCCAATCTACCTTCTACCAGGAAGGTCATTATAACAACCAGACAGCTTAAGAAACTGTTTACTCTCTATCAGCTATAGAAGTGGTCCTCATTTGGGCAGAAGGAAGAGATTTTGTCCCCAAGGTGGCATTTCTAAATATCTAGAGATATTTTTGGTTGTCATGACTGGGAAGAGGGTGCTGCTGGCCAGAGACATCCTACAATGCATAGGAAAATCCCCACAGCAAGGAATTATCCAGCCCAAACTGTCAATAGTGCTGAAGCTGAGAAACTCTGAGCTACAGTAGAAAATCTATAGTCCTCAGTATGGTGTAATATAATTCCAAATTTTTCTTTGTCTCTACTCTCATTCAATTTTTTAAAAAAGATTTATATATTTACTTATTCCCCCCACTCCTCATTTTTTGCACTCACTGTCTGCTCGTTGTGTGCTTTCTGTGCCTGCTCATCTTCTTTTTTTAGGAGGCACTGGGAACCAAACTTGGGACCTCCCATGTAGAAGGGAGATGACCAATTGTTTGAGCCACATCTGCTCCCTGCTTATTGTATCTCTCATTGTGTCTCCTCATTGTGTCATCTTGTTGCATCAACATGCCATGACAGCCTGTCATGTCAGCTGGCTGTCTTGCTTCATCTTCTTTAGGAGGCACTGGGAACTGAACCTGGGATCTCCCATGTGGGAGGTGGGTGCCCAACTGCTTGAGACACATCCACTCCCTCATTCGATTTTTGAGAACCATGTTTTTCATATCCTGTGACTTAGCATATGTCCTTCACTTTATCTGGAATTCCTTATACTTACTTCTATACCCAAGGAATTTTTTCTCTTCTTCTAAGATCTCTTTCAAAGAGCCTCCTCTGTTAGGTCTCCCTAGATTCTTCCAGAAAATGTTAATATCTCCCTTCCTAAGCACTTTAGACACAGCCCTGTCATAGGACTGCTCTTAGTTTTTTTTTCCTTTTAAATTTTTTTGTTATGTGTTCCAGTTACAAAAATACTATGATTGAAATAATACAATAAAATTTGTATAAATGCAAAACCATGTTTCCCTGTTCCTATCCTCTCTGCATTCCTCTCCTTCTCTTCCTACCCTCCCAATAAGAAAAATTGGGGATGTATCTTAGTAAGATTTTCTTCTTAGATATACAAATACACATCAGCATATGCACACACATATAAAGGTTTTCTTTGCTCTTTGTTACACATTACAGTGCAACTTTCTACTTGAAATATCTGTAATGGAAAGCTTTACACATCAATAAATATACATCTAGTCTCTGTTCCTAATTTATTTATGCTTATATGTGGATATTTGAACTAAACAAAAAAGGAATAATATCATAAATGAGAAGCTTTCTTTTTATATTGCATTGTTTTTCTCGTCCCACTCCCAAATTCCATAATCAGGAAACCTGTGCTAACAAACAGTTATAAATTATTCTTTGCCTTTCTTAATTTTCATGTAACCTATTTACACACACATACACACACATGCCTTTTCTGTCATTGTTTGTTTAATAAAATGGAATTGTGTATGAAACACTTCTCTACCCTTCTTTCCTTACTCAACAATGCCTCAAATACATCCTTCTGTTATAGCCATAATTCATTTGTTTCAGTAATTGCAAAATATTCTATTATATAGATTGCTCAACCTTTTCTTTGTCATCGACATTTATCTTTGCTACTATAAGCAATGCTGCTATAAACATCCTTGCATACTTGTTCTAGCATACTGATGCTTTTATCACTATAGGTTGAAGTCCCAGAAGTGGAATTGCTGGGTTGAATGGCATGTGTATTTTTAATTTTAAGAGATGTTGTCATATTACTTTCCAAAAAGATTATAAAAATTTATACTTCTTCCATGATTTTTGAGACAACAATGTTTCCTTCATGTCTGCTGGGGATAAGTGTTATAATTCTTAAGTCTTTTGCCAAACTCTTGTTGTGTAAAGTGATATTTTCTTGTTATGTTCATTTTAATTTCCCTTACCATGAATGAGTATGAACTCTATCTCACACCACATAAAAATAAATCCCATATCCATACAAATACATTTGAACATGAATGTTCTTAATGGCATTATACACAACTGCTTAAAGTTGGAAACAACTTAAACATCCACCAAGTGGTGAATGGATGGACATGAATAAAATTTGAAGAGACTATATATATATATATAAATCCTTAAGATAAGAAAGCATTATTCATTGGGATGAGACACCCAGAAGTTACAGAAGGATATATAGGTAATCTGACTGAATACAATTTTGTAATGTCTATTATATCAAAACACATTTTAAAAAAAATCAAAAGTCAAATGACAAAGATGACCACATAATAAGGCCAACAACTCAATAAAAAATAGGTAAAGGCTATCAATCTCAGAAGAGCAAATCCAAGTACCAGCCAGGGGGAAAAAAGGTAAAAGTATTTAGTTAATTTCAAAATTAAAACATATTTATCATGAAAAAATGAAATCGGTAAACATTACAGAAATATTGAGAGTGAAATCAGACACCTCCTATATGAGACAGGGTTCTGGTGGGAAGCAGATGGCCCAAGCGAGGGGTTTAAATGAAGAGAGTTAAATGAAGGTGAAATAAGCGGAGATGTGGGCACGGTGAAGGGAATCTATAAGGGAAGGAGAAGATTTAAGGAAGAGCCACAGCAGGAAGTTTTGCCACTCTAGGCCTAAAGGGCAAGAGGAAGGGCTGATGTTTATAGATCAGTGGAATCAGGCCATGTGATAGCTATGCCCAAGGAGGGATGCAGGGCCTCAGAGAAGCACAGCAAGGCAGGAAGTGGGGGACAGGCTATGAATACCCCATCCCTCTCTCTTCCTGCCCTCTGATATATTGTCATTATTACCCATTGCAGAATCCACCTGGAAAACAGAGGACAAGAAGCACCTGATGATGAAGTGCGTAGAAGGCAACCTCCTGGGGCACAGAGTAGGACCGGAAGAGGGAGACAATGAAACAGGGTGGGGAGACAATCTGAGAGTAACTGGCACTTCCCTCTTGCCACTCACTTTAGTTCCTGGAATGTTTTCTATGCATGTTCTTACCATCACATTTTTTTTTTGCAAAAGCTAATATATTTAATATTTAAATAATTATAATAGATCAACAAGAAAATTTTAAAAAGGAACATCAATACAAAGTAAGCAAGGGACATACATTGACAGTTCCCAAAATAAGAAATACAAATGAATAATATAGGCCTAAAAGAATCAGACTATTTTGTAATCAAATAGATGCAAATTAAAACAACAATGGAATGCCATTATTCATCTATTAAATTGACAAAGAATAAAATTACATATGGAATATCTCCTGTTGTCAAGGGTGTTCTGAGATAATACTTACATTCACTGATGGTAGGAGGTAAATTGCTTCATCCTTTCTGGAGGGCAATGTGGCAAGATGTACCAAGAGGCTTATGTATGTTTATATCCTCTCCCCCAGTAATTCTACCTCCAGGATTTTATCCAAAGGAAATTCTCAGAAATGCACATATGATACTTATCATTAATATTATAATATACTTAACATTATAATAGTTAGAAATAACAAAACCATAAATATCCACAATAGATTTATGTAATAAATTATGGTATGGCCATACAATAAAATATCACGAAGCCATTAAAATCACGTTGCAGAAGGATATTTAGAGACATGAGATAATATGGTATGGTATCCTATTAAACAAAATAATCAGAATATAAGCCAGGATATATTCTATGATCTTCAGTTTGCAAAAAAACCCACAAACAAACTATGTGTATGCATGCATGCATATGTGGTTTGTTTTTTGTTTTTATTAAACCTCCTCCCTTGTTTTGCACTCACTGTCTGCTCTCTGTCCATTCACTGTGTGCTCTCTGTGTCTGCTCATTTTCTCTTTAGGAGGCACTGGGAACCAAACCTGGGACCTCCCATGTGGGGGAGAGGTGATCAATCGCTTGAGCTACCTCAGCTCCCTGCCTTGTTGCATCTCTCATTGTCTTTCCTCTTTGTGTCTTCTTTTTGCGTTATCTTGTTGCATCAGCTCTCTGCACCTGCCCTTTGTACCAGCTTGCTGTCTTGCTCGTCTTCTCCAGGAAGCAACAGGAACCAAACCTGGGACCTCCCATGTGGTAGGCAGGAGCTCAATTGCTTGAGCTACATCTGCTTCCCTCACATATATATATATGTGTATATATATATGTGTGTGTGTGTGTGTGTGTATTTTATATTGAAAGAGAGAGATATGTAGAGAAAGAGACTAGAAGTGAATGTACTAAATGTTACAGAGATTCTATCTGTGCAGAAAGAATGTAGATAGTTCTCATATTATTTATACATTCTGTATTTTTCTAAATATTCTACAAGGAATATATTTTATTACCTACATAAATTTTGTAGAGCCAGGCAGGACTTGTTATGCACCTTCTATTCAGCTGTAGGTATACCACATTTCTTTCTTACATGTCCACTGAATTGGTAGGACTGTTAAATTCGGAAATAAGAGGAAAAGTTCCTAGAATTTGAAAAGGAAATGGCAGTATTCTTCCAAATACATAGCTATGCCAAACTCTATGAAATAACTCCTTGGATGATTTCCTATTGATGTAAAAATAAATAGATGTTTGAAGCATCTGTATTTTGGAAGATGAAATGAAATCATCCTTTTGCATGTAATCCAACCTCAGTTTCTGTATTTTGCAGGCTCTCTAAACTGTGATTATTAATGGATGAGCCAGTTCTCTAATGGAAAGGATTTGTAGGAGACAACTTGAAGGTGAGAACCTCCGTCTGTTAGACTGGCTTTAGCCTTGCAGGTTTCAGTTTGTATTAAGGCTGCGTGCTACAACACACAAATGGAGAAGATCACGTCTCCCATGCTTGAAAGAAGAGGGACTTGACAGTGGGATCAATACAGCTATATCCATGTTCATAGCTATCAATTCAAGGGGGTGATCAATGCAGAAAAAAAAAAAGGCAGAGTTGAAAACAATAAAACTTAGTGTGCATTCAGCACTGCCCAAAGAACACCACCACCAGATTTGGGGATCAAAATCAATTCAGTAAAGAAGAAATCTTTCTGCTTAGGGGAAGAATTCATTTCCATCATTTCCCTCCAAAGTCTGGAATCAAAGTCCTACAAATCTATCCTACCCACCTGTTTTGACCTCTCTCACCTCCTAAATTGTGAATAATTATAGTATTTACAGCTTGGGTTGCTTTGAATATTTAATTAGTTAGTCTCATAATACTGGTGCCTGGTATTATTTTCATTTTTAAAAATTAATGTATAATTACCTTCAGTAAATTTCAACCTTTTTATTTTATAGTTATGTGATTGTGGCCAAATGCATGCAATCATGTAATCACTACCTGTACTAGTCAGCCAGAGGGGTGCTAATGTGAAATACCAAAAATGGGTTGGTCTTTATAAAGGGTATTTATTTGGGGTAGAAGTCCACAGATAACAGGCCATAAAGCGTTAAGTTTCTTCTCTCATTACAGTCCATTGCCACGTGTTAGAGCAAGACAGTTGCCTGCGTTTGCCAGGGTTCAGGCTTCTGGGTTCCTCTCTTCCCGGGGCTGCGTTTCTCTCCGGGCTTAGCTCCTGTTTCCTCCACAAGGTCAGCTGTAGACGATCAGGCGAACGGCTTGCTTCTCTTCTCTTCTTTCCAACATCACAACTGCTTCTCAAAAGACTGCTTCAACTGTCCTTTGCCTTGCCTTTTATATTCGATTCCCCACCCACCAAGGGGTGGGGCTCAACTCCCTAATCCTAATCTAATCATGCCCAGATTAACAGATCAGTTTACAAGCATGATCCAATTATATTTTTGGAATTCATAATTACATCAAACTGCCACACCACCACAATCAAGATATAAAACAGTTCACCACTCCCTAAAATTCCACCTTCTTTCTCAATCTATAGACCCTGGCAACCATGAATCTTTTTTTCTGTCTCTATAGTTTTGCCTTTTCCAGGATGTTATGTAAACAGAGTCATGTAGTATGCAGACCTTTGATTTTGGCTTCTTTCACTTGCCATAATGAGTTTGGGATCTATCCATGTTACATACATCAATAGCTCATTCCTTTTTATTGCTGTGTACTATTCAATTTGGGGAATGGATAACAGTATATTTATCATTTCATTCATTGAAAGACCCCTGGCTTGTTTCCAAATTTGGGCAATTATAAAGAAAGCCATTATAAATATTTTCATAGAGTTGTGTGTGTGTCTGTGTAAACATAGTTTTCATTTCACCTGAGAAATACCTAGGAGTGGGACTACTAAGATGCATGGTAAATGCATCATTGACCTTATAAGAAACTTCAAAACTGTTTTGCAAAGTGTGTACCAATTTGCCTTCCCACCAGGAATATAGGAGGGTTCCAGATGCTCCTCATCCCCAACAGCACTAGATAATGTCTCTTTATTTTCCATTTTTACATGTATATAGCAGTATCTCATTGTGGCAACAATTGTGGCAATCTTTTTATGTGATTATATGCCTTCTGTATGCCTTCTTTGGAGAGATGTATGTTTAAATGTTTTATCTAAATTTATTGGATTGTTTTTTTCTTATCATTAGGCTTCTTTGTAACAAGTATACACAATATGATATTTACCATTTTAAACATTTTAAAGTATACACTTAAGTAGCATTAGGTGCATTCACAATATTGTGAAACCATCACCACTATCTGGTTCCAGAACTTTTTCATCACCCGTAAGGAAACCCCATACTCATTAAACCATCACTCTCCCCTGACCCCCAGCCCTTAGCAAACACTAATGTACTTTCTGCCTTTATGGATTTGTCCATTCTGGATACTTTATATAAATGGAATAATTCAATATGTGGTATTTTGTGTCTGGCTTCTTTCACTTAGCATAATATTTTTAGCTTTCATCCATATTGTAGCATGGAGCACTATTTCTTTCCTTTTGATGGCTAAATTGTATTCCAATGTATGGATATACTACAATTTTGTATCCATTCATCTGTCAATGGAATTTCAGATTGTTTCCACCTTTTGACTATTGTGAATTATGTTACTATGAACATTCGTGTACAAGTATTAGTTTGACTGCTTATTTTCAATTCTTTTGTGTATATACCTAGGAGAGAAATTGCTAGGTCATAATTATATGTTTAATTTCTTGAGGAACTGCCAAACTGTTTTCCATAGTGGTTTAACCATTTTGCCTCCCCAATAGCAATGTATGAGGGTTCCAATTTCTCTACATCTTTGCCAAAACCTATTTCCATTTTTTAAATTATAGCCATCGTAGTGGGTGCAAAGTGGTATCTCATTGTGGTTTTGATTTGCGTTTACCCAACGATTAATGAAAATGAACATCTTTTCAAGTAATTTTTGGCATTTGCATACATGTTTAGTGGGTAAAGGTTTTTTGTGGGATGATAAAAATGTTCTGGAACTACGGAGTAATGATAGGTGCACAGCATTGTGAATGTATTAAAAGCCACTGAGTTTTATACTCATTCAGAGGTAGGAAATCATTACACACACAATCTCACGTGAATGAATTTCTGAATTACTGACACATAGATATACAAGCACAGACAAATAGAGCTTTTAGCTTCAATTCCACAATTTCAGCCATGGAAAAACTCAGCAGTGCACATATCAAAAATTGTTCTACTCCTGAAGAGTATGAAATTCTTAATTGATTTGAGTTAAAAAAATAAACAAATAAAGATATAAACAAAAAGATGTACAAAGGAGAGTCTCCGATATATCTAATCCAACAGAGATTAGATCTCTATAAATCACTAATCCATTTACAGAGATCGCCAATCATCAGAACATAAAAACAAATTCCCAACTATTGCTGTCAAGAATGGGCAACAACTTTTCAGCTGTAAGTGTACCCAAGACAAAACATAAACACAAAATTAGTACAGAGGAAAACTAAGAAAAACACAGAGACTCCAGAAAATTCTTTTGTTCCTTTGGATTGTTTTAAAATAATAATGAGCAGAGAATTTCATTGACTCAATTCATGAATTGGGGAGATTCTAATCACCATGAGGTAGAGAATTCTGCTGACCAAAGAGAGCAATAGGCTTTTATAGACAGAAAAAGGAGTACATTGGTAGGACATTTCCATTGGTTAATGCAGACTACATTTCCTAATGTGGTCAGTGCAGGCAGTTGCTTAGCAATTAGAAAGTTAGCTAGAGTATGAATAGGGAGCTGGCGATAGCAACTGGCTGATTTAAATTCTGTCTTATGGGTGAGTAGGGCATTTACAGGGAATAGAAACTCACTTAGATTTTGGTTTTGCTGATAAAGGGCATAGCACAGGGGCTTCTGGTTGGGACTATTTAGATTTTGGTTTTCAGAATCTACCTAAGGCAGGGGTTATTAACCTTTTTTGTTCTACAGACTCCTTTGCCAGTTAGGTGAAAACCATGGACCCCTTACTAAGTCCACACTATACTGTGTATTATTTAATAAATGTATCACACCTACACCAGCATATCCCCAGCAGAATAAAGTTTTTTTGAATTTCAATTCAAGCTCACAGGCTCCTTATTAAGAACCTCTGACCTAAGGAGAGACAAGAAAAAACTTTCCTGGGCTTGAACCACACAGGAGGTGCATTTTTCTGTCAACGGTGTTCACCTGGCCCTGGTAGGTGACTCCATTGGGCATGCTTCCAAAACAGTTAAAGACATCTCTCTATTCTCTTGCTCACATATGGTGATTCTTGCAATGCAAGAAATTATAACAATGAGGTGGAGCCAGTGGCCACTTGACAGTTTTTTGGGTAGGGAGGGGATGAGCAGTTGAAATACAGGGGCTTCTTTGGGAGTTGGAGGTTGTCCTGAGTACTGTTGTGGCAATGGATGTAGGCCATTTTAAATCAGCACACACCACTCAGAACTGAGTGGGAGAGAGTGTGGTCTACAGTGTGAACTGTGGTCTATGGTTGGTGGCAAGGCTCCAGGAGGTGTAAGTTCATTGAGGTTGGTGGGCCACACTATGGGAGATGTTTGTGTTGGATGTGGTGGGAGGTGTGGGAGGTGGGCAACATGGGAATCCGAGTGGGTTCCGTATAATATTTTAGGTAATCTAAGCACCTCTTAAAATATATGTATATATATATATAAAAAATAACATTTTTGTAAGCAAATACACATATATGCATATATATTTATATATCATTTTACAAATGTTTGTATGTATTGTGAGAATTTTGATTTTTACCCATAATAAAAAAAAAAACAACAAAAAAAAGACATCTCTCAAACAGGTTAACATCATGTTACTCATTCAGAAATGAAATGAACACACGCTAAAACATTCTACCGAATTCATGAAGTAAAGGGTACATGTTGTAACAGTTTCAAAAGAGAATCCAAAGCATAGATATTGGGGGTATTGATAAGGAATATTGACATGGATATGTAAAGGGAAGCAACAACTGCTTTTACCACAGTGTGAGAAAGAGACAATTGAACCTCTACTGAACAAAACATTGTGCTTGCCGATCAGTGGGCTAAAACTTACAAAGGGTTATAAAAGAACTCAAAGACCATGTAAGGCTAGGCACATAACCTGGACGGAGTATGGTGTTTCTCCAAACAAGGCAAAGCTTAGCACTAAAACAAACATTTATTTATACAGTTTTAAAGTCAATAGAAAGTTCGAGTTCCCTAAAAAAGAGGGTCAATCATTAGGGTGACCAGGCTCCTAACATAACCATATCTAGGCCCCAGGCCTGCTCAAGGTCAGTGGAAACCAGTGACCAGTCTAGATGTCACAAAGGCTGCTCCCTGACCAATGAGGGCCTAGAGCACTGGCAAACAGTGGGCAGCAATGACTTCTGTTGTCTTGAGAAGCTCGGGCCAGCTGGAGAAATGAGCTGGGCCACTAGACTCTATGTCTGGGAGAAGGTGCCAGTGCCGTAGGAGTTACTGCAGACACAGGACGCAGAGGCACTCTCGCTCCGCAAAAACTCAAGTGCAGTTCCCTTCTGGCTGCATGGGCCACCTCCTGCAGGAGGGGCGCTATGCCCAGCGCCTGTCTTCATCCACACCCAATTTCCTCGCTGCCATTCTCGAGCACCTGACAGCCTACATCCTGGAGCTAGCAGGCAATGAGGCCCGCAACAACCACAAGAGGTACATCACGCCACAACACGTGGATATGGCATTGGTCAACAACCACCAGCTTGGACACCTATTTAGACATGTGACCCGCTCTCGGGTTAAAATGCACTGATCAAAGAAGAACAGCCAACATGCAGGTCTCAGAATCTGGCAGGAGTCCTCTTAGCCTCACTTAGCTCTAAGACCAGTAACACCTGATGGAGACCCAGTCTTTCATCAACAGCAAACCCAAGTAAAGTTTAAATTCATGGGCATACACCTGACTCCTGTGCTTCAGTCATTTTTGAATTGGAGGTTCTGTAAGGCATTGAAGCAGAGATATCGATAAATAGTTTGAGGTATAGAAGGTGGTTGTTAGCCTGGTGTGTCTGAATCAGAGATTTCAGAGAAGAGCAGTTTCTAACGGTGACAGTGCAGGTGAGGTCCAGGTGGGAGTAGCTGGCTGGGGTGTTGGGGTACAGAAAGCATCCTCATTGGCTCTAAGGAAATCCAGGCTTTGTGAGACCAGGTGTTGGTCGGGCCTTCCTGGACATGTGAAGTAGCCAGAGTGATACAGAAATTGAGGGTAGAGCTGAAGACCATGACTGAGCTGCCAAAGACTTTAGGCATGATAGGGGACACCTAAACTTCAGACAATGGCTGCAAGAGAGGTAGGGGTAGAGAGGATGGCATCACAGTTGGCATGGACTTAAATAGGACAGGGTCTTTTACATGAAGTCTGGGGTGTGATGGGGGGAAAAAATGACATATTCAAAAAAGCGGAGAGAGAGGCAAGATGGCATTGGTTTAGGAGGGCACTTGCTGACTCACTCTCTGACGGCTGATTGGGGACAGGGTCCTGCCTGGGGGTCTGTGCTGTGGGTGCACAGAGCAAGAAGCTTGGGACATCTATCTGGAGCAGCTCGGCGGTGTGGATTGCTCGGTAGAGATTCGTGAGTTTTAACCCTGCCCATGGAGGTTAACACAGACGGTTGAGCCCCACCCTCAGGGAAAAAGGCTGGTTTGAGCCGCCACTCCCTGCCAGCAACCGGGTGAGAGGGAGCATTCCCCGAGAGTGGGAAGGTTCTGGCGAAGGGTTGAGAGGGATTTCCTTTCTGTGGATTTGGATGCCTGGAACCCCTTGCAGCTTTGGGGAACAAAATAGCTAGCTTGAATCAGCACTAGGCAGAGGGGAGTGGCAAATCTGCTGAGGATCTTGATTTAACTAGCTGCCCAGGGATACGCCCCAACTCCCACCGGCAAGCTGGGGAGAGGGAGCATTCTCCGAGAGTGGGAGGGTTCTGACAGAAGGTGGACAGGGGTTTCCTATCTGTGGATTTGGCTGCCCGGACCCCCCATAGCTTTGGGGAGCAGATAAGCCAGCTGGAAGCATCAACAGGCTGAGGGGAGAGGTGAATCTACTGAGGAAGCCCTATTTACCCAGCAGCCCAGTGACGCTGTGGCTTGGCTCCAGAGGGGGCGGAGTCAGCCAATTTTATCATTCTGCAGGGACAAGCAATAGAGTTTCAGTTCCCCTGGGGAGGTGCTTGATTAGTTTCCAGGAGCTTAGTTAGGGTCCCCTCAGTGAAGGGGGTGGTCTAGAAGAGGACTTCTCTTAGGTCCCATATTTTGCAAAAAAAAAAAAAAAAGAAGTCACTTTAAAAAATAAAAAATGAATTTTTCTTTTTAATTTAGTTTAATAGCTAAAATCTGCCTCAAAATCTGCAGATAGAAACTTGCAGGGCAATTGATTGATAAACACAATCAGGCTGAGAGGTTCCACAAGAGGCCAAGAAGGAACACTGTTCTTCCTTAGATTTGTTTGACTGCTTGATTGTGTGGTTGTTTGGTTTTTCTCTGTTTATTTGTTGTCTCTTGCTTCTCTTTCCTCTTTCCACCCCCCCTTCTTATTTCTTTTTTCTCTTTTTTTTAAAAATTAGGTGCTGCTAGCTTGTCACTTCTTTGCTGTGCTTCTTCAGTGATTTCCTATTCTCTGTCTCTATTGATTTTGTCTCCCAAGCTATCTCTATTCCTTCCTTCATCTTTCTGCTTTCTGCTTTCTGTTGTGGTTCTTATATACCACATTTTTTCATTAGCCCACAACTTAAGGTTGTCAATTTCTTTTCTATCTATTCTGTTTTCTTCTTTTTAAATTAATATTAACTTTTTCCTTTCAGCCCTTTCTTTACTCTTTCTCTCCCTCCTCATCATTCTAGCCTTCTAAATCATTATATATGTATTCCTCTATTTGGTTTCCCAGTCCACTGTAGGTACTCCACTTTTTTCCCTATTACTCTACACTGCCTACATGAGCTAAATATTCATTTCACTAAGTCTTATACGGCCCCTCTTCTAACTTTTATCAATATTACTATTATCCTTCTTCCTTTCTCACATCTTTTGATTCCTCTGGCACTGATCTTTTGCCTTCAAGGGAACATAGAAAGAAGCAAGGAAATAAAATAAGAAGAAAAAGTGTCAAAGAGAAAACTTAACACACACACAGAACCACCAGCTAAATAAAACTCTATAGCAGAGAGAGAAGCTAATCAACCAAATAAACCCATCAAGATAAAATGATGACTAGAGGCAACAAAAACTTACAAACCACACTGAGAAAGAGAAAGACATGGACCAGTCCAATGAACAAATTAAAAACCAGGAAGAGATGCAGAACATCGAACAATAATCAAAGCTTTCCAAACAAATATCATGGACCAACTCAATGAAGTGAAGGAAGAGATTAAGGATATTAAGAAGACACTGGGAGAACATAGTGAAGAAATTGTAAACATACATAAAAAGATAACGGATATGATGGTGATCAATGGCACAATCCAAGAAATCAAAAAGACGCTGGATTCACATAACAGCAGATTTGAACTGGCAGAAGAAAGTATTAGTGATGTGGAAGACAATACATCTGAAATCAAACAGGTAGTAGAACAGATAGACAAAAAGATAGAAAAAATCCAGCAGGGACTCAAGGATTTAACCGACAACTCAAAATGCACAAACATACGCATTATAAGCATCTCAGAAGGAAAAGAGAAGGGAAAGGGAACAGAAGGAGTGTTGAAGGAAATAATGGCTGGAAACTTCCCAACCCTATTGAGAGAGATGGATGTGCAGATCCAGGAAGCACAGCACATCCCAAACAGTATCAATCCCAACAGGCAAACTCCAAAACATATACTTGTCAAAATGTCCAATGCTCAAGACAAAGAGAAAATACTCAAAGCAGCAAGAGAAAAGAGAACCATCACATACAAGGGAAGCAAAATAAGATTAAGTGCTGATTTCTCACCTGAAACCATGGAGGCAAGAAGGCAGTGGTATGACATAGTCAATGTACTAAAAGAAAAAAACTTCCAGCCACAAATTCACTATCCAGCAAAACTGGCATTCAAAAATGATGGAGAGTTCAAAATATTCAGAGATAAACAGAAATTAAGAGAGTATGCCAATAAGAACCTGCACTTCAATAAATACTATAGGAAGTTCTACAACTTGAAATGAAAAAACAAGGGAGAGAGAGTTGGAGGAGAGTTTAAAGACAACAAAAAGACAAAAACAGAAACAAAACAACATAGGACATACATTAACCCAAAGAAAATATGGCCGAAGTAAGAAATTCGTTGCGAGTAATAACACTGAATGTTAATGGATTAAATTCACCACTCAAAAGACACAGATTGGCAGAATGGATAAGGATATATGATCCAGCTACATGCTGTCTACAAGAAACCCACCTTCGACACAAGGAAGCTGAAAGTAAATGGCTGGAAAAGAATTTTACAAGCTAACAATACCCAATAAAGGGCAGAAGTAGCTATTCTAATATCAGACAAAATAGACTTTAAATGCAAAACTATTGGAAGAGACAAAGGACACTATATATTAGTAAAAGGGGTAATTTCTCAAGAAGAGAGAACAATCATAAACATTTATGCACCTCGTCGGGGTACCTCAAAATACATGAGGCAAACTCTGGAAAAACTAAGTGGAGAAATAAATGTCTCTACAATTATATTGGGGACTTTAATACACCATTATCATCATTAGACAGAACATCTATACAGAGAATCAATAAAGAAACAAAGACTCTGAACAATACATTAGAGGACCTGGACTTAATAGACATATATAGAAACTACACCCAAATACAGCAGGATTTAAATTCTTCTCGAGTGCACATGGATCATACTCCAAGATAGACCACATGCTAGACCACAGAACAACTGTCAATGAATTCAGAAAGATTGAGATTATACAAAGTAATTTCTCTGACCACAACAGAATGAAATTGGAAATCACTAAGGGCCAGAGAAACAGATTAGGCACAAAGATATGGAAGTTAAACAACATACTCTTAGACAAACAGTGGGTCAAGGAGGAAATCTCAAAAGAAATCAGTAACTACCCTGAAACTAATGAAAATGACAACACAACATATCAAAACCTATGTGATGCAGTGAAAGCTGTCCTGAGAGGAAAGTTCATAGCCATAACTACATATATTAAAAAAGAAGAAAAAGCTAAAAATGAAGACCTAACTGCACACTTGGAGGAATTGGAAATACAACAACAAACTAAACCTAAAGGAAGTGTAAAGAAGGAAATAACCAAGATTAGAGCAGAACTAAATGAAATAAAGAATAAGAAAGCACTGGAAACAATAAACAAAACCAAAAACTGGTTCTTCGAGAAGATCAATAAAATTGACAAAACCTTATCTCGACCAACAAAGAAAAAGAGAGAACAGATGCAAATACACAAAATAAGGAATGAGCAAGGGGATATCACTACTGACCCCACAGAAATAAAGAGTATCATAAGAGGATACTTTGAAAAATTATATGCTAACAAGAATGATAATTTAGAGGAAATGGATAAGTTTCTAGAAATTCACAAACAGCCTACATTGATGAAAGAAGAAATTGATGAACTCAGCAGTCCAATTACAAGTAAAGAGATAGACTCAGTCATCAAAAACCTCCCAAATAAGAAGAGCCCAGGACCAGTTGGCATCACAGCTGTATTCTACCAAACATTCCGGAAAGAGCTAACACCAATTCTGCTTAAGCTCTTCCAAAAAATAGAAGTAGAAGGAATATTGCCTAACTCATTCTACGATGCCAACATTACCCTAATACCAAAACCAAACAAAGATACCACAAGAAAGGAAAATTACAGACTAATTTCTCTAATGAACCTAGATGGTAAAATCCTCAACAAAATACTTGCTAATCTCATTCAACAACATATCAAAAGGATTATACACCCTGACCAAGTGGGTTTCATCCCGGGTATGCCAGGATGGTTCAGTATAAGAAAATCAATCAATGTAATACACCACATAAACAAATTGAAAGAAAAAAAATCACATGATCATCTCTATAGATGCAGAAAAAGCATTCGACAAAATACAGCACTCTTTCCTGATTAAAAAACACTGTAAAAGAGAGGAATAGAAGGAAACTTTCTGAATATGATAAAGGGTATATATGAAAAACCCAAAGCTAACATCATCTTCAATGGTGAAATCCTAAAAGCCTTCCCTCTGAGATCGGGAACAAGACAAGGATGCCCACTATCACCACTCCTATTTAACATTGTCTTAGAAGTACTTGCTCGAGCACTGAGGCAAGAAAAGGATATAAAAGGCATCCAGATTGGAAAAGAAGAAGTAAAAATTTCATTATTTGCAGATCCTACATGTAGAAAGCCCTGAGGAATCTACAACAAAGCTTCTAGAACTTATAAAGGAGTTCAGTAATGTTGCAGGCTGTAAGATCAATACTCAAAAATCAGTAGCATTTCTGTACACCAATAATGAGCAATCTGAGGAGGAAATCAAGAAAAAATACCATTTACAATAGTAACTAAAAGAATCAAATACCTAGGAATAAATTTAACTAAAGATGTAACGGACATATATACAGAAAACTACACAACACTCTTAAAGGAAATCAAAGAAGACTTAAATAAATGGAAAAATATTCCCTGTTCATGGATAGGAAGACTAAACATCATCAAGATGTCTGTCCTACCCAAACTAATTTACAGATTTAATGCAATCCCAATAAAAATCAACACTGTATTTTTTAAGGAACTGGAAAAACTAGCCACAAAATATATTTGGAAAGGAAAGAGGCCCCGAATTGCCAAAGACATATTGAAAAAGAAAAATGAAGTTGGAGGTATCACGTTACCTGACTTTAAAACATTCTACAAAGGTACAGTGATCAAAACTGCATGGTATTGGCACAAGGATAGACCAACTGACCAATGGAACCAAATTGAGAGTTCTGATATATATCCTCGCATACACAGTCATCTGATATGCGACAAGACCACCAAGCCCACTCAGTTGGGAGAGAATGGCCTCTTTAACAAGTGGTGCTTGGAGAACTGGATATCCATATCCAAAAGAATGAAAAAAGAATACCATCTCACACCTTATACAAAAATCAACTCAAGATGGATCAAAGATCTAAATATAAGAGCCAAAACCATAAAAACCTTGGAAGATAATGTAGGGAAGCATCTACAGGACCTTGTAATAGGAAATGCTTTCATGAACTTCACACCCAAAGCACAAGGAGCAAGAGAAAAAATAGATAAATGGGATCTCCTCAAAATTAAATCTTCTGCACCTCAAAGAATTTTATTAAGAAAATATTTTAGGTAATCTAAGCAACTCTTAAAATATATGTATATATATATATAAATAACATTTTTGTAAGCAAATACACATATATGCATATATATTTATATATCATTTTACAAATGTTTGTATGTATTGTGAGAATTTTGATTTTTACCCATAATAAAAAAAAAAAAAAAAAAAAAGAAAATAAAAAGGCAGCCTACCCAATGGGAAAAATATTTGGCAACCATATATCTGATTGTAGCCTAATATCCTGCATATATATAGAAATCCTTCACCTCGAAAATAAAAGGACAAACAACCCATTTAAAAAATAGGCAAGTGACCTGAAAAGACACTTCTCCAGGGAAGAAATACAAATGGCCAAAAAGCACATGAAAAAATGCTCGACATGGCTAGCTATTAGGGAAATGCAAATCAAAACTACAATGAGATACCATCTTACACCCATCAGAATGGCAGCTATTAAAAAACAGCAGACTCTAAGTGTTGGAGAGGATGTGGAGGAATAGGAACCCTCATCCACTGCCTGTGGGACTGTGGAATGGTCCAGCCACTGTGGAGGACAGTTTAGCTGTTACTCAGAAAACTAACAATAGATCTTCTGTATGATCCAGCAATTCCACTGCTGGGTATATACCCAGAAGAACTGAAAGCAAAGACATGAACAGATATATGCACACCAATGTTCATAGCGGCATTGTTCACAATTGCCAAATATTGGAATCAGCCCCGGTGCCCATCAACAGATGAATGGATAAGCAAAATGTGGTACATACATGCAATGGAATATTACTCAGCTGTTAGAAGGAATAAAGTGCTAACACACAGAATAACATGGATGAATCTTGAAGACTTTATGTTGAGTGAAGCAAGCCAGGCATTGAAGGATGAACAGTAATATTACCTCACCAATTTGAATTGAGGAAAGTGAGCAGTCTCTGAGAACCATTGTCTGAAAGATAGGTTAACAAGGGAAAGAGAGAGAAAAGAGGTTTATGAGCCATCACTCATATGGACATAATCTATGGTAAAGTGATAAAGTATAGATGCATTTTGAAGGATAGGACAGGTGGGTAGTGATATTACTGGGTTTGGTGGTACAGGGTTGACAGGTGGGTAGATTAGGAAGGGCGGGTTGCAATACTGGATACTGGGGGGAGAGATGGGAGGGGGACTAGGTGAACATGGGATTTGTGGGTATGATGTTGAAAGTGCAGGAGTGGGAATGCTCTTATAGCAATATGACAAGGTAGTAAATGTTTTTCATTACCTTACAGTAATGGACACAGGACATGGTAACTATCATCAAAAATTATTAAATTGTACCATCTAAATTGTAAACTATATTGTAAATCATTGACAATGTTTAGTAGCTATGCTTCACTATCTGTATAACAGTTGTAACAATGCTACCTCCACATAAAAAGGTTTTAATATGGGGTGAGGAAAGGGGAAGGAGTTTGGGTATATGAGAATCTCTAGTATTCTGTGTGTGACTTTGCTGTGATCTAAAACTTCTTTGAAAACTAAATGAAAATTTGAGAGACACTGGGGAGTGAGAGGGGGAAGGTGCCATGGTACAGACTGGTCACCCAATAATGCAGTGATAAAAGGAAACAATAATAATAATAATAAATTTTTTTACTTTTTATTTTATATTTTAAAATATTTTTGTTTTTTCCCATTTTTTTGAATGTCCCAATCCTTTAATTTAATTTTATTTTTAGGTTTTGTTTCTGAGTTTCCATGTGTTTTCTCTCTTACATTTAAGCTTATCATTATTATTTCATTTTCCTATTAATTGTATTTGGCTATTATAGGGGCTTCATCTTCAAGGAAGGTTTAGATCACAGAAGGGTTACAGTGGGGACAGGAGAGGATCATTGGTGGGGGGTGTCTGGGATGGGGGTTTCATGGGAGGAAGTTCACCTGAATATACATGAAAGATACATAAAATTGTTCAAATGATCAAGGGGTGGGGCATGGTCATAGTGGGTAGACAATCACTCAATAAATGAGGGAATACTGAATTCCCAGCCTGGAGAGCTCTGCCACATTCTCCAAGGGAGTAGCAACAGTCCCATGAGTGCAGGGGCAGTGTGTGGCAAAGGAGGATGGCCCACTGATGGGCTCTTGTTATTGATGACTAGCCTTATGAGTCTTTGCTCTTGTAATTGAAACTTAGCCTACTGTTATGGGGTGCCTGAGGGTTGCCACCTGAGAGCCTCCTCGTTGCTCAAATGTGGCCTCTCTCTAAGCCAAACTCAGCATATGAATGCTTTACCTTCCCTCCAGTGTGGCACATGACTCCCGGGGATGAGCCTCCCTGGCAGCGAGGGTTAATACCAAGTGCCAACTGGTAATACGACTGGAAAAAGACCTTGAATAAAAGAGGGAAAATGTAAACAGAAATGAGTTCATGTGGCTCAGAGACTTCAAAGAGAGTCGAGAGGTCATCCAAGAGGTAATACTTACGCACACCTCAGCAGGATCTCATAGAACACCAAAGTGGATATCATCTCACACAGAGGGGCTCCTGAGGGCTCTGGAGACACCCAGGTCCTATATGAGGGGGGATAGCTCCTGAGATTGACACCATATCAGTGGGCTCTACTTTGGAATCTGTGCTCCCGAGAGTGACAGAGTTGGACTCAAATAAGTCCTCCCTGCACATGGTCCATAGGTCCCTTCTATTCAAACCTATATGTGATGCTGGAGTTGGTAGGTGTACTTCCAGAGACTGGAGCCTCTGGGCTGCCCATGTGCTCGCTGTGCCTGGAATCTCGGTGGAGCTGCAACTCCTACTCTACAGCTCAATGGACTCACCCAAGTCACCTGGTGAGGAGACGATGATGGACAATGGCCATCCCAGGGAATGGAGGAGCCTGTAGCTACAGCAGGATAATCCCATCCACCATATCCATGGGATATAAGTCCCCTCTTACTTGGAGGTGGAGTGGACATCACCATCCCAAACTCCTCAGGATTGGGGGAAGAGCTATGGACTAGAGTGGACTTAATGGTATTCTGTTGTAGACATATTGTGATTTAAGCAATGGAAGAAATCATAACAGTGAGGTGGAGCCAGTGGCCACTGGACACTTTTGGGGCAGGGAAAGGAAAAGCGCTTGTAATACAGGGGCTTTTTCAGGACTCGGGAATTATCCTGAGTGACATTACAATGACAGATATAGGCCATTTTACATCAGCATACGACATGCAGAGCTATGTGGGAAAGAGTGTGGTCTACAATGTGAACTATGGTCCATGCTCAGTGGCAAAGCCCCATGATGTGTATATCCATTGCAGGTGATGTGCCACACTAATGAAGGATGTTTATGTGGGAGGTTGTGGGAGGTGTGGGAGGTGGAGATCATGGGAATCCCTGTAATTTTTGTGTAACATTTATGTAATCTAAGCATCTTTTAAAATATATATTTAAAAAAGTGGAAAATTGAAGAGAGACAAATCACCCATGTTCTCACAACCCGAATAAAACTATGATTTGATATATCTGTACCTTTTCCTAAATATGTTGATTTTTTTCAGAAGTGGGATCATAACCAAATATCATTAATATCTTCCATAGAAAGGTTTGAAGACCTATATTATTATTAAATTATTTCTATTAAACAAAGTTAGTTTAATTACTTTCAATGATCTCTTATTGTTGAGCTTTTAAATGTTTTCTTTTTAAAATACTGATTTGACTAAAAACAAATTGTAAGATAAGTGCATTCACCCGTTTCACATCTTTAAAAAAAGTAAAAAGAATCTGTTTGCAGTGGGGCACTGCCTTTGAGAGACTCTTAGGTCATGCGGGTGAAATCCTGACTGTTCATTATAGGACCCTTTCAGCTCCGGAACTGCTTTGTCATTCAAGCCCAGAGGTTACCCGAATTTATGTAAATTCTGCTTTACTGAGCATAATCTAAAATATCTTGACCTCAACTTTGCCAAGATGGTGTCCTTGTCTCATTTTCCTCATTTTATTTATGTTAGCAAACTTGCACTTACTCAAACCCAATTCTAAGCATTTTATAAATTAACGGCTGTACATTTATAGCAATTATACAAGGTAAGTTTTATCGTTATTCCCCATTTTATAGATAAGGAAACTAAGGACAGGGAGGCTAATTTGCCCACAATTGCCAGGGTAACACTCCAGCACTCATCCCCTTCCCTTTCATATAGCTTTGTAGAAGATAAAAAGAGGGAAAGTTATTGTTCAAAAGTAGCATAAGCTGTGGACTCCAAAGTTGTTTGTGTACATGTAGGTGTGTGTGCTTTCACAGAAGGGAGTGATTTATTTTTAACAGATGAGAAAGAATGCAATTTAATATGTATTAAGAGGGAACTACTCCAAACCTAAAAAATCAAAATGTCAAGAGAGACAGTTCAGGTAAAACATAAATAATATAAAATGCTGTTTGCCTAATCACAGCAACAAATAAGGTTATAGTTGTTGAAAACAGTCCAAATAGCCTCGTCCTTTCTTTCTCCCTTCTCCCTTATTGGTTTCCTTCCCCTTTTGTCTTCCTTGACTTTTCCCTTTTTAAAAAATTTTATTGAAGTACATCATTCATACATAAACATACATAGACAATAAGTACATAGTAAAAGTTGTAAACTTACAAAACAAACATGCATGGAATCCCTGTAGGATGATATGCATCACCCCACCAACAACACCTTGCATTGTTGTGAAACATTTGTCACAAATTTTGAAAGGATATTGTCAAAATATTACTACTAACTATAGTCCATATCTTACATTTGGTGTATTTTTCCCCCAACCCACTCTATTATTACTGTGTTGATAATGGGGGGGGGTATGGAAAAAGTGTGCCAAATGTACACTATGGATCGTGGGTGGTGGTAAAAGTCTGATGATATTATCTCATAATCTATAATAAATGTTGCACCACGGTGTGGCGTGTTGGTGAAGAGGTGTTATATAGGAATTCTACATATGTGCATGATTGTTTTGTAGGTTCACAACTTCTGTAATAAAAATATATTAAAAATAATAAAAGAGAGTGATTTATTTTTAACAGATGAAGGCCCTATATCATCCTTATATTTTCTTGAATGAGACAATCACCAGCCACAGCAATGGTGGAATCTAAGTGGCAAGAGAGCTGTGAGTTTCACAGCCTGGATTCATTTAAAGGAAACACATTCCTTCTGTTAACAGTATCCAAACTTATTTAGGACATAACCTTTCAAACCTGAGAGAAAAGGTCAAGTTTAACTAGAGAACAAAGGTGTTTTCCCCACTTGGGGAAGGGGTTTTTTTTGTGTGTAGCACCCTCCCATGTTTTCTATCTAGGTGATATTGAAAACTCAGCCACGTTTGTAGGAATCCAATTACTCCTGCAGATTACACAAAGATTATCAAAGTTGTAAACAGCAGAATATTTGCAGAGATCGATGGAGCACAACAAAGCTCATATTTAACAAGAGAAATAAAAGTAAGAGCGCAGGGCATTCAGTGACAGAGGAGTATAATGTCACATCATCACGCTGAAGGTTAAGACGTAATTGAAATCAATGTTATAGCACAATGTATCCTCCGACTTTCTGTGCATTTTGAAAGTGCAATTCTAATTCATATCTTAGCAATTCATTTGCCTTAAGCAGGTGCACTATTAGGAGGGTGTTTCTATTATGTTGCCTCACCCTGAGGTTTGAATTCAGTTAGATAGTGGCAAATTAGGTCGTCTTACAGCAAATAAGATTATGATAGATTGTTCACAAAACCACTGCCTTCTCATATTCCAGAGATTTTGGAGGCAAATTGTTGCAGGTTTCATACCAATTGGGTGGCCTTGAGAGAGTCTCTTGACCTGTGGGTCTCAGGTACCTAATTTATAAAATGGAGATAATAATATTTTTTAACTCATGTAGTTGTTCTGGGAATTAAATGAGAGATTGAACATCTCACAGCAGGCATTCATAGATATTACTTGGCACTCAAAACCCAACATACATGATACCTATTCCAGAAATGATTTCCCCACTCTGAGTTCCCTGTGCATTTAATTTTTGTATTAATAATTTTATTCAAGTAAAATTTACATACTGTCTAATTTATTGAGGTATAATTTACATACCTATTTTGAGCCTAATTCAATCATTTTTAGTAAATTTACTGAATTGTAAAACCATCACCATAGTCCAGTTTTAGAACCTTTTCATCACCCTGATAATATTCCTAATTATAGCTAATTCCAATTTTCACCCCCAACCCCATGGTTTATCCATAAAAAGAAATACTATTCACCAATAAAAAGAAACAAAATATAGACATATTCTACAATATGGTGAATCTTGAAAGCATAATGCAAGGTGAAAGAAGCCAGACATATAGTGGGACAGTTTGAAGTTCTTTTAAGAATCCCCAAAAGAAAAAAGATTGTTCTTGAACTAATCCATCCTATGAGTCTGGGGCCCTTTTGACTGGACTACATCAGTAGAGTGTACTCAAGTTGGGTCTCCGCCCTCTTACTAGAGCTTTATATAAATTGAGACAGAGAGAAACATACAGAGAAAGGAAGCTGCCATTTTTGACTCTGCAATATGAGAGAGGACTCAGGATCACTAGCAGCCAAAGCTGAAGCACAAAGCCCCAAGAAGCTGGGCCTGTGGAGTTGCTAAATGCTGAAGAGACAAGCATATGACTAACGGCTCACAGCTGAACTTGGGAAGTGAAGCAGCCTAGACTGAGAGAAAAGACCAGGAAAGAGACAACCCTATGCCTGGATGTCCACAGCTGAGCTCTGGGAGGCAGTAGATTCTGGAGGGCAAGGCTAGAACCTCGGCAGAGATTGATCACCAGTAGCTGATTTGGGTGAGCAAGTATCTCTGATGATGCCTTGATTTGGACATATTCAGCCTTGGAATTGTAAGCTCTTACCTTAAATAAAATTCCCATTTCAAAAGCTAACCCATTTCTGGTACTTTGTATCAGAAAACTAAGACACACAAAAAACACATATTGTACAATTCCATTTATTATCTTCTTATGACATTTATGAATCCCTTATCCCATCTAATTGACCAGAGGGAAGGAAGTCATATTTATCACTAGCTCCTCCGTGGTGCCTAGCAGATTGCCCTATAGACAGTAAGGCGCTCAACAAATATTTGCTAATTTAAAACATATTGAAGAGATGAATGAACAGGAAACAGCTAAGCCCTATCACCTACAGCAGAAAATAATTTATGCTGAAGTTATGGGTATCTCTTTTTTACTTCAGTAAATGTCACTAATTTTCCAGGGACAACCACTTTATGGAGGACTGTTTTTGGACCAATTCACTTGGTAGTTGGAACATACACCCAACTGCCATTTACTGATCTTTTGTGATATGCCAGAGTTTGTGGGTGTTTTAATGTCTGTTGCAACTCTTACAACAAACCTATGAGGAAGGTGTTTTTTTGTTTGTTTGTTTGTTTGTTTTTTATCATTCCCACATTGCTAGTGAGTAAAGTGAGTTGTAGAGAGGACAAGGAACTTGCTCACGTTCACACAGCTTGTAAATATTGAGACGGGGGAGATGGCTTAAAAATGATAATAGTTCCTAGTTTTTTACCCACAGAAAGATAAGAAAATGATGCTGTAGAAAAAGCACCTTCTAAGAATTAAACTTCTGTGACTTATTTGTAAAAAGAAAAAGAAAATAGCTAATATAATAATAGCTAATATATAGTGTTTGCTATGAGAGCAAGTATTATTTTAATATATGATAAATATTATGTGATGCCTTAAAAATATTGACTGTTTACTCCTCACAGCAACTCTGAGATAGATATTGCTATGATTTCTATTATGCGGGTAAGGAAACTGAGGCAAACAGAAGCTAAGTAGCTCGCCCAAGGTTTTATTGCAGGTAATAGGAAAGATGAAGTTTGAACCTAGGCAGTTTGGTTCTAGAGTCTCTATTTTACCTTGTTCTATTAAACAATAAGCACTTCAACAATTCTGTTCACACCCCTTCTTCTTTAATACAAGCACAGAGTGTGGCAAAATATAGGCATCAGTAAATACTTGGGAAATTTACCTAGAAAAAATATTGTGAAAGGGAAAAAAATTCACTTGGAATGGAATAAAGGTGGAATCAGCCTATAGTACTGAAATAAGATGGTGGATAGGAAAGAGTGTGCTGGCTCTGGAAATCAGAAGACTTCATTTCTAAATAAAATTCTGCCACTAACTTGCTCTTCAGTCACTCATTCAATCATTTCTTTATTCAGTGCATGTTAATTCAGCACCTACTATGCTCCATACACTGATCATTGAAGCATGCAAGACAGGCTGGTCCCTGTTACTCACAAAGGAAAGACAAGTAATAATCTAGTCATTGCAAGGATCATGAGGGTTATAAAAGACAAAAAATGTGATGCCAAGAGATCTTAAAGCAAGAGTCTTCCTGGCCAAGGAGTCCAGCAGAGGCTTCCATGAGGAAGTCGCTTTCAAAGGAGACCTGGAAGAAGAGTAGGAGGGTGTCAAGGGAAGAGGTGAGGAAAATGTGGCACAGGTTCAGAAAATGGAAGGAGTTCCATTCCACTTCTACACCTTTATGTCCTATTAACTATTCAACTGGTCTTTAAATAGAAGCCCTAAACAGAGGAAATAAAAGAATTTGATCCTCAGATACAGATATTAAAAGGCAGCTATATGATATATCACAGTGGTGAAGGCCTTTGTGGTCAGATAGATTTGTGTTTGAATTCCACCTCTTAATGTTGACAACTTCTCTTCTCTGGGCTTATAACATTTGCAGTCCCGAGAATGGACTAGAGCTCTATGGGTGCTTCCAGCTTTTAATTAAAAAAAAAAAAAAAAAGTCTTATGTCTCTAAACAATAACTTAAATAAAACCAGTGAGACCAGTCTTGGGATTCACAAATCACTATTTCATTCCTGCCTGCTGCTCTAAGATAATTTTGTAATTCAGGCTATTTTATCAAAATTGACTACAATTCTAAGCAACATCTAGGCACTAAAGTGTTATTTGTTGAGCAGTCCTCCATCTTGAAACAAAATGGTGCCTAGTTAGTGTGCCCATCATCTGTAATTCCTTAATGGCCTTATCTTCTGTAATTTCTGCCACTTCGAAGTGGTTTCTGGAACCTGGTCAGAAATTTCATGGAAAGAATGATATATATATATATAATACACACACACATACATATATATGTACACATATATAGACATACATGTACACATATTTATATATGTCTAATATAAATATCCGTCTTTTTCAAGAAAAAAGCTCATTATAGAAAATGTTATGTGGCCAACTGGCAATCCTCTCACAGTTATGAGTACTCTAAGATGATTTTCCAAATCCAAAGTTTCCAGGTAGTGGTGAGGAATGGTAGAGAATCCTACATTGTAGGAAGGACTGAAGTCATTACTCTACAGTAAAAATTTAAGATAAGAGCTAATATTGGTTGAGCACTTACCATACTCCAGCAGCTCTTTCTGTATCTTTAGAAGAATTTTTTCACTGAATCCTCACAATTGTCCTATATGAGAGGTGCTGTTATTAGACATATTTTACCAATGAGGAAACCAAAGCAAAGAAGCTAGAAAGTAGTAGAACCTGAACTCAAACTAGATATGGTTGAACCAAACTTTATTTTAAACTTCTATACAAAACTGCCACTTTATGTTTTGTATAATTGTATTTAAACATAAGAGTATTAGTTTAAACTATTCCATTTATTCCTTTAAAAAAAAAATAGGATTAATGTATTGACCCTTCTCTGTTTTAGAGCTTCTATTTTAAGCACTGGTCAGATATTTTATCAGGCATAGAGTTATGTGTTTTGGTATACAAGACTACTCATATGTTCTCTCTGTTTTTGTTGGTAATACTAAAATATAATATGAAGGGCAGAGTGATATAAACCTCCAGGGATTTCTTGTAACACCTTACTATAAATCTATTATTATGAATAATAGCTTTTTCCTCATTAGCTTTTCAGATGCCAATAAATACTTTGCATTATTTAGAAGACTTGATTTCTGTTTCTTACAATTATGGAGTCCTAACTGAAATATGATCCAAAAATATCTTACAAAGATACTCTTCATTGCATTGTTCATAAGAGTGAAAAAAATGGAAAGCAACTAAGTTTCTCAGAACATAATTTAAATAAATAAGGGTTTTGTCAAGTAATGACGTACTCTACAAACACTAAAAATGATGCCGTAGATTTATAATTACTGGCTTGCAAATTGTTTGCAACATAAGTGAGGAAAGCAAGTGGCATAATAGTATGTGTAATATGATCCATTATATAATATAATTATCTACCAACATATCAATATTGAATAATTCCTGGGGAGTAGGATTATGAAGGATATATTGCTTTATTGTATTTTCCAATGTTTCTTCAATAAACTTGGACTGTTTACAAGGGAATAAAACATTATTTTGATTTATGTTCATTTGAACAAATAACAATGAAATTTTCCAGAGGAATGTTTAAATCACAGTTCTAGGAAATAAAAATGAGCATCTCAAGTATATTCTTGTTGGGAGTTCCAAAAGACATGACAAATTTTCATGGAAGTGGATACCTAGTCTATGGCATTTTTTTTTTTTTTTTTTTTTTTTTTTGCAGCCTATGTGATGAGCCAAATAAAAAACAATGAAAATTTCTTGAAAGAAAAAGTATCAATGGCTTAGAGAAGAAGAAAACTACAGGCCAGCTTTATCACAAATCAGATTATCATTAGTTATCCTTTAAAAGTATTCAGAGTTGTTGGGTAGGAAAAATCACAGACAAGGAGTCA
Organism: Tolypeutes matacus; assembly: GCA_026826555.1. Taxonomy (NCBI): domain Eukaryota; kingdom Metazoa; phylum Chordata; class Mammalia; order Cingulata; family Chlamyphoridae; genus Tolypeutes; species Tolypeutes matacus. The sequence continues at coordinate 4,129,763 of JAKSZT010054368.1, forward strand.
AGAGAAATGACTTTTCACCCTGGATCTGTCACTAACCAGCTTTATATCATTGGGCAAATCACTTAACCTTTTAGTCCTGCTCATATATAAAATGAGGGGCAGAAGTAGATTATCTCTGTGATTTCTCCAGACTCTTAAGTGTCTTTGATTTATAAAAGGTAATATAAGCTGATTTCTAGGTTCTACATGTTGCATTATCTGCCCAGAATCTCTTCTGGGTTATATCACTTGGCCTTGAAATGGGGCATGCTCTTTTCCCCATTTCAGACCATAAGGTAGTTGATAAATTAGGCACAGCCAATAAGCTTATTCAATATAACGGGGATTCAGATAACAGCATGTGGTCCAAATAAAACCAGTGAGATTGACACTGAGGACATTTTCTGGAAATATTGGGAAAGAGGCACTTGCTTTCTTCTAGAACTGATAAGATGGTTTTTGGAACCATCTTTGCTACCAGAAGAGGAGAGCCTGGATGAAATTTGCACCGAGAGAGCAAGTGGGTAGAAGTTGATAAGAAAGAGAAAACCCTTATGGCTTCATTTGAAATACTGAATCCAGCCATTCCTACAATTATAACAATAGCCAATCAGATTTCCTTTTATAAGGCTTAAATCTATTCAAATTGGGTTACTCTTGCAGCAACCCAAAAAAGCCCTAGCTTGTACTATCTCTTTATAAAAAGTTTATAAAGCTCTATATGGAGTAAGTCTGAATAATATTTATTCTAAAAACCAAATCTACAGCAAGAAATATACCTGCCTAGGGAACAATTCATTTTCTTGACATCCTCACAAAATCCTAGGTAGTTAGGTATTATTATATTTACTTATTTTTAAAATCTATTTATTTATTTGAGAAGTTGTGAGCTTACAAAACAATAACACATAATGTGCAGGACTCCCATACATCACCTCTCCACCAACACCTTACATTGTTGTGGGATATTTGTTACAGATTATGAAAGAACATGATCATACTATTACCACTAACTATGGTCCATAGCGTATACTTGGCATATTTTTTAATAATTCTCCTATTATTAACACTATGTATTAACCATGTGGTGGAAGATGGACTGTGGGTAACAGTACAAATATTAGTGTTCTCTCATGAACTATAACAAATGTACAATATTAATACATAGTGTTAAGTATCTTATTTTGTGGATAAGGAATGTGAAGCTTAATGAGGTGAAATAGGTTGCCCAATATAAGTAAGTAAATTTTCCTTACTTTGGAAAGAATAAAGAGTGGACATTGATTGGCAATTTTTGTCTTATTTGTTTCACAGGAGACTTTTTTTGTACAGAACTGAGATTTCGTTTTCACGCCTCGCTTTTCTTTTGAGTTATTATCTAACATTTATTTATATAGCATTCCACTTTTGCCAAATATGTTTGTAATTTTCAGAGATATATTCTTTCCAAAAAAGTATGTGTGAGAGAAACCTGTAGTTGTCCCCTCTTTACCTATTCTCCACTTTTTAACAGGTAATGGAAATTTAGCTGAGAACATGAATAGAAGTGTGTGTTGGGGGGGGGGCAGGATGAACTTGGGCTAAACTTCCCAGCTTTCCTTGCAGTTACATTTGGTCAAGTGACTAACTTCTAACCACATGACCACATGTGGTGTGGAAGTGTCATGTGGAAGCTCCAAGGAACTTTTCTTGAAAGACAACTGTAATTGACCCCTTTGCCCTTTTTGTCTAAATTCATTAATCCATCCTGCTTGGATACAATGGTTGGAGATTTAGTCACCATCTCGGATCATGATGAAGATGCAGATTTCTGGAAGGATCCTGGGTTCCTAAAGATTTTGTGGAAGAGAACACCTTATCAGCCTTAGGTGGCTTTCCTTTTAGTTTTTTACATGAGAAAGATAAACTATCTTTTTTTTAAGGCATTGTCTTCTTAGCCTCTGTCACTTGCTGCCAAATCTAATCATAATTGGTCTAATATATTTGCTGGAACAAGTGACACATCAGAGAACTGTAGAAATTTCAAGCTGGAAAGCACCTTTCAGGTCATTAAGTCCTATACCCAGATTATAGAAAAGGGGAAATTGGGTCTTCAAGGAGAGAAGTGTGCTGTTAAAGATAAATCAATAATCATTTAAATTATTTTGCCTTGATGTGTTAAATGCCTTTACATCTCAATACAAGGGCATAAAAATAATAGCAGCCTAATTTATCTGATTATAGCCAGTTTGATTTTGACCATTCCTCAGGAGTTAATAGGAATAATTGGGAAATAAAGCATATTCACAAATTTGGATTCCAATACTAGCCACGTTTTGACTCTGGAACTCCCTGGTCCTTAGTCAGTTCAATTACTTGTAAATTAGAGTTGTAACACCTACTTAATAGGGTTATAAAAAGGCAAAATAAGATAACATAATGATTTAATATATGTGAAAACACTAATGTCTGACATATAGTAGGTGCCCAATCAATATTATTTTATTTTTTCATACAGGGAACATAGCTTATCCATTTTATCCATTGCTTTGTGATTCTAACATGGTTTCTTAACCCATTAGACCCTAATTTTTAAGGTGTAAAATAGGATTAATTGTATATCAAAATAGGTTGTGACAATAATGTATAGGCAGGTAATCAATAAATAGAAGCTATTTTTTTATGCTGTGGTTCCACTGCTGTCCTTTACTATACGAGCAGTTTCCTTGGTTTCATTGGGGTTAGGAGATGAAGACAGAATAGTTTGACTTGAGGGTCATAAAGTTTTTTATTGCTCTACAGAGGGATACGGTGGGATAATTTGATTCTGATTCAAATGTATTTAGAAAGACATTTACTAAAAAAGACAAATAACCCTATTTAATTTGTTCTCTTTGGATACAAATGAAAGAAAACCCAAGGAACACTAGCATGAGCACAAAGAAAATCTATTAGTTCACATATCTGGGAAGTTCAAGGAAACTTCAGGCATGCCTGAATCCATATATCTACTCTCATCATCGGGTCCATAGCGTATACTTGGCTCTCTCTCTCTCTCTTTCCCCTTCTTTCTCTCTCTTTCCCCTTCTTTCTCTATGAATAACAGCTCATCCTTAACTTAATAAATAAATTGGCATATTGATTAGAAGAGTTGTCCCCACAAGATGGCAAATATGCCCACCAGTAGCTCTAAGCTTATACCTTACCAGCTCAACCACCTTTAAAAAAATAAATGCCATTTTCCCAAAATTGTTTGAAAAATTAAAATAGTAAAAAGAGAAGTAGATCATGAAAAGCTTTGCATGCCATAACAAGGTATTTTGACTTCATTATGAAAGCCATGGAGAAGCATTGAAAGCTTTCAAGTTGGAAAGATCATTCTGTATGAAGAGTAGAAAATGAAAGACAGTTGCAATAGTAAAGATATGGATATAAATTAGAAGGTAGTTGCAGGAATTTAGGTGGGACATTAGCACATGAACTAAAATGATCCAGTAGAAACAGAAAAGAGAGTTCTGAACCAATAAATAATTTTGTGGTCAAATTCATAGGATATGCCTACCTCTGGGAAGGGAGAAGAAGAGAGAGAGTGGTTCAGGACATTTCTAACTTAGACAACTGAGTAGATATCAGAGGAGCTACCTACTAGTTTGCTAAAATCTGCTGGGAGCAATATGCCGGAAATAGGTTGGCTTTTATATCAGGAATTTATTAGGTTAAAAGCTTATAGTTCTGGAAGGCTCCAGGATGTGTAAGTTCATTGAGGGTGGTGGGCCACACTGTGGGAGATGTTTGTGTGGGATGTGATGGGAGGTGTGGGATGTGGACAACATGGGAATCCCAGTGGGTTCCGTGTAATATTTTGGGTAATCTAAGCACCTCTTAAAATATATGTATATATAAATATATAAACAACATTTTTGTAAGCAAATACACATATATGCATATATATTTATATATCATTTTGCAAATGTTTGTATGTATTGTGAGAATTTTGATTTTGACCCATAATAATAAAAAAAAAAAATCAAAAAAAAAAAAAAAAAAAAAAAAGCTTATAGTTCTGAGGCCATGGAAGTGTACAAATCAATGAATCATTGAGAGATGCTGTCTCACCAAGTTGCAGCTATGGGCAATCAGGTATGTGGTAGCATCATCTAAAGATGCTTTCTCTCCAAGCTCAGCTGTGGGGGATCAGGCACATGACAGGGCATAGTGGTAGATCTTTTACTCTCCACCTTTTCCTCCAGGCTTACATTCTCCCTGAGTTCACCTTAGGCAATCAGGCTTGCCTAATTGGCTTGTCTCCTCCCTCTCCTCCAGGTCTCTTCTCTTTCAGGCTTTCAGGGGCCTCTTTCCATGCCTCTCTGCCCCCGTGATTCCAGCCCCTGGCCTCCAGGATCTCTCTCTCGGCCTCTTAGGGTTTCTCTGTCTCTGCAGTTTTTGTTTTTTTTTTTTTTTTAATGTGTCTCTGCATGTTTATCATGTTTATAAAGGACCATGGTAAAAGGATTAAGACCTATCCTGGGTCATGCCCTTCTGAAGTGATCTGATCGAAAGGTTGCATCTCCAGTCAGTTTACAAGCACAGGAATGGATTAGCTCTAAGGACATGATTTTCTCATGTCCACCCACCTTCAAATTGCCACACTACCTAAAAATGGTGACATAAGAAGAACATTGGTGTCAGGAAACGAGCAGGTCAATGGAGCATTTTGAGTATGAACTGTCTATGACTTCCACACTTAGAGATACACCCAAATTGGAAATACGTCCAGAACGTGGTAGAAAAAATGAAACCTGGATGTACAGTGTGCTACATTATTGAGGACATTTCTCAGTATCACACTTTATAAGGATAATTGACAAATTAGAACAAATTCAAGGGACGTAGGGGGTCATGATGAGGAGGAGCCTGATATCTGAGGTGGCAAGATATTTTAGCCATCTGCTAAATACTAAGAAGCCATCTGCTTCTTAGTATTAGGTGAATAATTAAAGTATTCCAAAGTTTGCAGGACTTTCTTTGGCAGTACTATATACTCAGTGAAAAGAAATTAATATTAAGGATCAAGAAAGAAAAGGGTTTGTGTTAGCTGGGAAATGTGCTTATTAAAATTTCTTCACTTAAGCAGCCCTGAAAATTCTAAAACTAATTGAGCTGGTTTTCTGTTAATCTAATTTTAGAAGTTTACTCTTTGCACTTAGTTCTCTGAAGGATATTAACCAGACCCTCTCAGTTTTACTTACAGGAATAAGATAACATCTCAAAGCAAAGCCAGACAAATGGTGTCAGGAGTACCTCATGACCTAGTAAATCTGTAACTTTTCTCAGAGACAAAAAGCTTGATATCCTTGAGTGGTCGGCTGAGAAAGGAGCCATGAAGACCCTGTGCCTGCACAACAATATCTAAACAGTGTTTTATTAGCCACTGAAACCAAGGACAAGTTGAATGTGCTTGAGACAATGCAGGACTGGTAAATTGCACGTACCCTCCTCACAAGACCATTGGGAGAGCTAATGTCATCATTGTTTTCTTAATTTTTTTTTCTTCTCCCCTACTCTTCTCCTTTTGCCTATAAAAACCCTAGCTCCCATTCTCACTTTGAACTGGTTTAGGGAAGATTTCTGCAGTTCCTTACATGTGTACTCTCAATAAATCACCTTCTCCTTTGTTGTGCCGGATCACATGGGCCCTTCTATTGGAAATAGCTGTGCTTTCGGTAACATTTGCTTGACTCTGAAAAGCAAACAATATGGTAGCTCCAAAGACCAGGTGTTATACTATTGGATTTTTAAAATATCTTCAAGGGGCAGAAACAGAAATCCTCAGCCTACAGGAAAGGTCCTGAGAATGCTCCCCATGACATAACTCACCTGCTCATGCCCTTCCAGAGCTGTAGAACTATAGTTCCAAAGGTAGGAGAAAAATTAAGTCTAGAAATGTGCCCTAGATCCAGAGAAATTGGGAAAAAGTAAATTGCCCTCTATTTGTAATTCAATACCTCCTCCTTATGCCTAGTAAGGGTTGTTAGGCTAATGAAATTTGGCCATTGACAGTATTTCCATTGGAAGTGAATCAGAGATTAGACTCATGGAATTTTTAGTACTAGAAAGTGCCTTAGAGATGTTTAGTCCAACCCACTTATTTTATAAATGTGAAAGAGAAGCCCAGGGAAGTCAAATGACTTCCTCAAAGTCCTAAGGCTAGTTTACTAGAAGTGTAAGTGTTAGAACCAAGTCACCCTGAAAGTATATTATGTCTTTCATTCTACAGAAAATATACCATTGTAATTGGTGCTGACCCACAAAATGGGTTGTACTTCCATGCATGGCCACACACACACACACACACACACACACGATGATTTGATTTTATTAATTTTAAGGGGACATCTTTCCTTTTTGTTGTTGTTGGTTTGAATGAGAAATTTGAAGCTTTCAACTTATCTACTTTAAAAATTAATAATAAGAAACACTTTTTCCATGAGCAAGCATTTATGAATCTGTTCCAGGTCCCTGAAAGAGTTAGAAAGACCCCAAAGAGAAGATGTAAAATCAGAATAAAGACATATATTAGGATATAATAAGGAATAGGAAAGCCTGAAGATAAAGAAGGGAAAATATAAGAAGTGGAATGGGGAGAAAATTAAGGGAAGAAGAGATGAAGTAATGGAAAGAAAGGAGGAAAAGCCAAGAAGAAAAACATTAATTCAAATAATTCAAAAATAAGAGAGAGAAAGGGAACAGATACATATATATGTATATGTGTGTGTGTGTATATATATATATATATAATATATATTATATATATATAATACTCTAAAATCAGAGGACAAGCATGGAGCATGTGAGAAGAAATTCTAGGATTTTGCAATAATTCTATTAAGACTTTACCTGGCTATTCATTTGAGAAGTGGCATCAGAGAAAATCATTGCCAGTTAACCCTGTCTTTGAATGGTCTTTTCTACTTACCATTAAGAACAATAATATTTTCCATTTTTAAGCACCTACTATGTACCACATACTCTACAACTATCAGTGCTAACCCCAAGGATAGCCTATCACATGGAAATTATCATCCTCTTTCCCTGACCCTTAAACAAAGGTCCTGAGATGTTAAGTAAACTGCCCAAGTTTACCAGAAAAACTTACCCCTTTTCTTTTAAACATTCCATTACATGTGAAATGAGGTTAAGTTCTCCCAAATAATTCAAGATTTTACAAATTGTGAAGGAAGATCTTAAGTTTTAGAAAGGTATTCCAGGACCAGAAATGATACTCAGCATATTTTGGACACTCAAAACTTAATTGTTGAATGAACGAATATATGAATGAATGGATGGATGGATGCATCATTTTTCATTGAGCATGCTGCAATCTGTGCAGGACATTGAAATACAGTGATGATTAGGCATGTAAGCAATTATAAAATAGCTTGGTGACAATTGAGGGCATAATTAGGAAATGGGAACAAAACAAAGCAAAATGCAGATTCTGAGGTCCCAGCCCCTGAATTTTCAATTACTTGGGGCTGGGCCATCAGAAGTCTGCAATGTAACAGTTTCCAGAGGTAACTCTTACAAATATTATAGTTGAAAACCACCACTAGGTGCAGGGTTTCCCAAATTTGCCCAGTCATGATTCACCTGAGACATATGTTGAGCCTAGGGAGTCTGGGGTCCCAGCCCACACCATGAGGATTTGACTATTTAGTGGAGGGAGCTACAGTGGCTGAGTGAGTGCTGGGTGTCTTCGTGGTCAGCTGAAGCTTGCTTGATATTTGATACATTAGCCTGGCTTAAAAGGAAAGAGCAGAACAGAAAGCCAATGACAAACAGTGTAGGTGAGTATTGCACATTTGCGTGGAGGACAGCCCTGGTTGTGATTTGCTTCTCCAAGTTGGCTCCACAGAGAGAACTCCTAATATAATTAAGGTAAATCATTAATTAGGTGCTTTCTCTCTGCAGGGCCCTCAACTAAGATCATACACCCAAACAGCATCTCATTAAATTCCTACCACAACATTAGGAAGTCAACCTTATGTGCATGCTCTGTTTAGAACTGAATAAAATAAAGCTCCAAGAGTCTAAGAAACCTGTCCAAGCTTACCCAGCTAAGAATGCAAGAGCTGGAACTCAAATCCATGTCTGACTGGCTCAAGCTCTCCATCATTAACTATAATCCTGTATTGACCATACTTTTGTTGAGACTTCTCTCGGCTTCCCAGTGTCCTGGGCTTCTTTTGTGTCCCCAATTTTCCCTCACTGTCTTACAACCTCCTCAGGAACTTCCCCCCAGGATAATTGCTCCCATTGCCCCTGTTTGCTCCCATATGATCCACTGGGATAATTTTGTTTTTGCGTAGAGCTAGACTAAAAGTGGATTAGTAGTAGAAGCTGGAAGGCTAATTAGGAGGTTGTAGGATCATGGGCAAGTCATGTACCTCGCAGACCATCCCTTCCTTATTTAAACTGTCAAATAGGAATATTGAAGCATACCTGGCAAGGCTATTTTAAGAATGAAACCAAAATCATAAATGAAACGGGCACAAATCTGACTAATATTAATTTTCTCCTCTTTGCTGACACCAACTGCCCGAGCTAGACTTTTCAGTAAACCTGAGGGGCAGAAAGTTCTGCTGTCATAAGGAATTAACCAGGGGTGAAAGAAGAGTCATGCTTATAGCATGCTTTCAGGTACATTGTTTTAAGTGTGTTAAAGACTGCTACTTTCCTCTTATCCATCTGTGTCCTTCTACAGTGCTTGGGCATGTGTTTGGCATATAGCAGGGATCAAATAAACATGTGTGAACAGAAGCTTCTTAATGAAGAAATGCCAAGCCCTGTCACAATTGCCATCTCCCTCAAGTCGCTTTACAGTTGTGGAAGGCTTAGGTTAGTGGTTTGAACCATATACTCTCAAATCCGACCACCTGGGACTAGACCCTGACTCCTCTACTTACTATCTGTGTGACTTGGGCCAAGTTACTTAATGTCTCTGTGTCTCAGTTTCCGCATCTGTAAAATGGGGATGATCAAGCACCAATACAACAGAGCTATCATGAGTACTGAATGAATATGTAAAGCACTTAATGAACATGTAAAGTGTTTAGAAGAGTGCCTGGCACATGATATATGTGATAAAAGAGTGAGTTGTTAGCATGGTTATCGTACCTCCATCATTAGATGATCTCATCAGTAAAGATGAGAAAGCTCAGAGTGTTACAATGACTTGGCTACAAGTCTAAGCGTATCCTCTGACCACTTATCTGGGTCTCCCAAGTTTTCCTTGAGCTTAGAAAGGAGAGCAGGAAGTGAGGAAGGGAGGCAAAAGTCAAGAATTTTCCAGAAGGGAGCCCAGTATCCCTGCAAGGGCTGTAAACTCTTTAACCCTGTCTTCTTCTACTTCCTGCTCCTATGCACACATTTCTAGCAGCTATTCTCACAGTTGGCTAGCGGCAGGATGCCAAACACCCATTGAAAGAAATGACCGGCTCTAAGCACCCATGGTCAAAACACGGCTTTATTAAAAATTAAGTCACAAATTATAACATTCACTGGGGAAGACTTGCTTTCCTCCCAATTACAGTTAATAGAAGAAAATTAATGTAGCAATTAATGTGGCCGCTCTTACAGCAGGCAGGAACGTGTGCGGGGCCCCAGCTCCCGTTCTTACTATGGCCTGATGTTGGGAGAAGTAGGGCCTGGAGCTTAATAAAGTTTTGCTTTTCCTGTGTTTAAACTCGCAGGCCATAACTTACTTAAGAAACACACACACAAAAAAGAGATTATTTAACATTTTAGATGTTCCCGTGGGCTATAAATCATTTTCACACACGCCATATTTGTTGAAAAGGACAGAATACATTCAATTTTACAGTATATTAAACTTCATCTAATTTGAACGTAAGAACAGACCAGCAAAATAAATGACCAATTTCTGAAGCAGAAATTACCATTTGGTTGGTGCCATTACAGAGCTGCTGGTATTTTATCATGTTCTTAACATAATATTGCTTGTCTAGCGATGCATAGTTATAATGCTATTCCAAATTAGAAGGCGGTGAAAGAGAAGTGCACACAGTTTTTTTTTAATAGGCGTCATTTGTCAGATGTTATTCCGAGGGCTTTGTGCTGATGATAATATGCAGATTAAAGGAGAAGTAAATAGGGGAAAAAGGAAGCTGCCGCCAGGAGGAAAGAGTTTCCCACTCTTGGGCTTATAGAAGCCTCAGCTCTCAGCAAGAGAGGGATGGCCAGGTGGCCACAACTACCAGACAAAGATAACAGTAATTAATTTATGCTGAAGGCATCCAGGGAAAGGAAGACTGTGGTGTTCAACAAAAAAGAAAAAGATCTCCTGGAATGCCAACGTAGGGTCTCGGCCTGTACAGTAAGAATTGTGATAACCCCTTGTGGCAGAGTGCAGTGTCATTTATGAAACACTTTCACATCCATTATCATGCTGGATGTGCAGAGAAATCCTGAGAGGTAGTCACCCCGATTTCTAATTAAATTTTGGCTTGGCAAAGAGAAGAGATTTGCTGTCCTGGTCAAAGCTAGGAAATGTCGGGGCAGTGATGAAAAGCCAGACTGGTCAGGCTCTAGTCACCAGTTCAATCTTTCATTCACCAAACCTACTGGGTGTCGTGCTCTGTGCCAGGTGCTACGAATAATACAGACCTTGGACCTTGTCGCTTTGGACAGCTCATGGTGCAGTGAGGCAGCAGAGTACAAGGGTTAAATGCATGGACTTTGGAACTAAACTGCTTGGGTTTGAATCCTAGCTCTATCACTTACAAGCTGTGCAACTTTAAGCAAGTTACTTAACCTCTTTGTTCCTCATCTATAGAAAGGGCTTACTGGGAGCACTTATAGCATAGACTTGTTGTAACGATTAGATCGGCTTTGGACGGTGTTAGATTTTATTATTCACTTTATGTCCAACTTATGAACTCCCCTGTCTCATCCTAATCCAGGTCACCATCATTTCTCACCTGGAGTTTTCTATCTCCTACCTGGCTTTCCAGTCTCTTCCAGTCAATTCTGCAAAGAAAAGTGAGTAGGAACTTTCTAAAGAGAAAATTCTATCAAATGCCCCCATGCTTCCTAGTTTCCATTGCCCTTTAGATGAAGTCCAAATTCTTCAGCCTGGTTCAAAAAGGTCTCCACAATCAGATCCCTGCCTGCCCCTCCAGCATCTTTTCTCAGCACTCAAGCTCTCCAGCTATATAGGATAACTTCCCATTGCAGGAATTTTCTATTTTCTCTCTCTCTTTTATTTTGTTTATTTCTTTTATTTTTGCAAATGTCATTCCATCTTCCTGCAAGTTTCCTTCATGTCTCAGCTTAGAGCTCCCCTCCTCTAGAATGCCAACCCTCTCTCATGCACCAAGATCATCTTATATGTCTCCTTTTTTGTTCCCACAGTACCTTGGGTTTCCCTCTTTACAGCACTTATCACATTGTAATATAATTATTGGTTGTCTTAATGGTTGTTCCTAAAAGCGCGTGAGAACCAAGAGGGCGGGGACTGGATCTTCCATGTTTACCACCTGTACCCCTAGAACCAATCACAGGCCTGGCACATAGAAGGTGGTCAATAATTATCAGCTGGATAAATTTTTAAAAATGAATGGAACTGAGCAGCCTCAGAGCCTGGGCCATGTCTCACCCTTTTTAAAATCAAGAGCTCATAGTAAGGTAAGAAGGGGCTAATGACTGGTGCTTTGCCAAGTTGTGCCAGGCCGAATCAGGGTTCCTGCAAGCCTCAGATTTATGCCCTGTGCTCAGGGCGGTGGGCCCAGCCTCCCGGATCATATAAATCACCATGCAGCAAGCTGCCTCCTAAGCTCACAGCACTTTGCAGAGGAGCCGCCAGAATTAGGTATAAATCCACTTCTTGATTGAATAAGCAAACACCCTACTGTTCGAAATGATTTACTAAATTACAGTGCACAGTGACAGACTTGGGAGATTCAGAGCATGAGCTGGCTTAGCAATTGGAGGCCTTCTCCAACTACGTGGCTTCCTCCATGTACTTCTGCCCTTCCCTGGTTTCACCTATGACTTTAATCAACATCCACTGAGCACTCTACCAGAGCTAACCACTGTGTTAGGTACTTTCACATAAATTATCTCATTTGAAATCAATCTATACAACAACCCCAGAAAGTTGGTATTTGCTCCCAATTTTAGAGGTTCAGAGAGGTTAAAAAACTTATTCAGTATAACACAGCAAGTAAGTGGACAAGTTGGCTTCATCTCCAAAAATATGTATCAACAAACCCAAGTATTAGCCTACTGTAGTCTAGATTCTCCCTTGTCCACTTTCTTCTTTGTTCCCAAACACTTAACTCCTCTCACTTCCTCTTTCTATACTTTTCCTTTCTCTTCTTCCACTTGTATGAGTCAGCATAGGTTAGGGTATGCAGAGATGACAATATGCCCACATCTCATCAGCTTAATACAACAAAGGCTTGTTCTATTTCCTTTTCAACCTTCACATTTAATGCTGTCCAGCTTGGGGATCTACTCCACATAATCAGGCAGGCACTTAGGCTAACAAACTCTGCCCTCCTAGAGAGTAGCATCTGGAACACAGGGCCATCATGGTCATTGCACTAGGGACTAGGGAAAGAGACAAGAGTGGAAACTTCAGCCCTGGCAATTAAACGCTTGTGACCAAAGTTATACCTGACCCTGCTACTGACAAATGACTGGACAGAGCTTACTATATAGTCCCACCTAACCCTAACAGGATTAAGAAGTCCAACCTTCCATGTGCCTAAAAGGATATGATAACTGGATAAAGATAGAGCACTACAATACTGCCCTCATACACCTCTTGCTCTCATTCACTTATATATTCACTCAAAAGATAATCATTGAGCTTTTGCAATATGCCAGGGCACTGGGATGAACACTAGAAATACAGAAGTAGAGCAAAACACACCCGATCCCTGCACTCCAGAAGCTTACAATCGGATCAAGAACACATACATGAATCAAATAAGTGTGGGAATAAATTGGGACTGTGACAAGTGCTATGAAAGGTAAGCAAACGGTTTTATAAAAACCTATTAAAGGGTTGTGAACTTAACTTGGGAATCAGTGAACGCTTTTGTTTAAGGAAAGTTTTTATTACAAGAACGGAATCCATCTCTTGCCAAACTAAACAGAGGAGAAATTTAACCAGAATATATTGGGTAATTCACAGACTTCAGTGTATGCAGTCCCTGAGTCTTTTCATTTAAAATCTGGGACAGGTGTATTTGTTTGTTGGAGCAAATGGCTGTGTCTCCTCGCCAGCTGCAAGGAATTTAGGAAACAAAAATGTCTGGCTTTTTCCGATGCTATGTAGCAAAAAGGAATGACAAATGTCCATTGTGACTACTCTGAGTAAAAATTGAGCTGAGATTGAAAGGATTAATAGCAGCTAACAAAAGGAAGGTTTAATATTTCCTTCTCCCTCATTAAAAAAATTCAAAAATGCAGAAAATTAGAGATTATACTCATGTACCCATCACCCTGCTTCAATAATTATCAACTCAGTCTGGTTTCATCTATACCCTGTCCCACTTCCCTTGTTCTTGTATATATATTTTAAATCCAAGATATCATGTAGGTTATTTATATATACTTATGAAAGATAATAACCTACTCAGCAAAGCAACATAATATTGATGCAATTATCATACCAAAATATAACAATAATTACTTGATATTACCAAATAGCCAGTCAGTATTCCATATTTCCTTGTCTTAAAAATTCCGATATAGTGTGATTGATCAGAATCCAAATGAAGTCCATATATTGAAACTTATATATATTTATAGCAGCTTTGATAATATATACACTACTTTGATAACTTAAGGATGAGCCTTTTGGGGAAGATTAGGAAACAGCCCCCGAGAAAACTGGCACTTTTCATACATAGCAGTGACAGTTTGAATTTGATGAATCCAAAAAAGAGATTATGTTTTGTAACTAATCCATTGCTGTGGGTGTGAGACCCTTTGATTACATTAAATTCTGTTAAGGGACCTTGATTAGATCACCTGATTAGATCTGTTTTGATTGGACTATGTCAGTGAGGCATGGCTCAGGTTGGGTCTCCGCCCTCTTGCTGGGCCTTATATAAATGGAGACACAGAAGAAGGGACACACAGAAAAGGGAGCTCAAGGAGAATTCAAGGATCACTAGCAGCTGAAGCTGAGTCATGAAACCCCCAAGAGGCTGGGCCCACGGAGTAGCTCAAGGCTGAAGATATGAACCATATGTCTGATTACCCTCAGCTGGACTCAGGGAGAAAAGGAAGCAGCCAAAGCTGAGAGAGGAGGCCTGGAAGAACACAAACCATATGCCTGATCACCATAGCTGAGCTCATAGAGAGACCGGCAGACCCACCATCTTGTTTTATCACATGGCAAGACACCAGGATCACCAGTAGCTGACTTTGGTGAGAAAGCATCTCAGATGGTGCCTTGATTTGGACATTTCATGGCCTCAGAGCTGTAAGCTTTTACCCCTAGTAAATTTCCCATTATAAAAGCCAACCCATGTCTGGGATTTTGCATCTGCAACCTTTGCAAATTAATACAATTGTACTGACAATAGAGGAGGGAATGGCAATGTAATGAAAGCAACCAGAACACCAGAGTGCATTTTTTTCCAAGTTGCTTTGAGACACCCTATTAACTTCCTGAGCTCTAAAAGGGAGGGAGCAGAGTTTCCAAATATCAGGTGGAGTTTAAAGTTAAGGCTTTTGTATACTGGTGCTAATGTGCCTTCATTTTTAATCTGTGGATGGTCAAACCTAGCGCTTTATTGTTACATATTCTTCCCTTGTATCCTTACAATAAACTTCCACATCTTTACCTTTATTTGTAATTTTAATGAGCTTAATTAACATCATTAGGGGAAATGAAAATATAGATTTGACTGCCACTGGCAGTATATATATGGTAGCTAAAACCTTTTCTAAATAACCCTTTCCTGCCTGACACATGATCTACTTTGTTATTCCATTGACAGCTCAGAAATCTAACAGCTTAATTTATGGGCCCTCTGCTTTGTAATAATTGCCCTCAAGTTCATTGATGTGACAGCTTTTGTACAGTCTTATCTCTTAGAACTCAATGATAGTAGTGATTAGACCACCTAAGGTTGCTAGCACAGTAACAGGCCCAAGAAGATTCTAACTGATAATTGGATTTTTCATTTTTTCCTTCTGTATTCTTCTATGCCTTTTTAAAAGTCAGGTAACCAATCCAGGACAGGTACATTTGAAAAATTCTGATCTAAAGGAATTCATTGTAAATTCAATATCTTCCCCACTTGTGGGGAGATTTCCTCTTCCTCAGCATTTTGACACTTACTTGCTGGGGCATTTCCACTAGTTCCTGGAGCACTGGCCAAAGCTGATGACAGGAACAGCCTTATTAAATTTTGTTATTTTATATAATAGTTCTTTTTCCCCTTTTGACCTCTCTGAGATATTCCCAGAACATGTCTCTAAGCTGAGTGTCAGTTTGTTCAAGCTGTAGCTGGATTTGCATTCTGTGCCCTTGGAGAAGTGGTGGGGGTAGAGGATGATAATGTCACTTGGAAAAGCTGCCAGCATGTTTCAAAAGTAGCAACAATCCAAGGGTTTTCCTTTTTTTAGCCCAAGCTCCCATCATCACAGTCAAACTGGGGCAATAGAAGCAGATCATGTCAGACAAGGCAAAATTTCCCAAGGGCAGTACAAGACCAGGCAGGCATTATGTGGGAGGAAGAAGAAGAGACAAAAATTGTTCTAGCAAGTATTTGATGGAATTATCTCATTTGGTTCACCAACAACTGGAAGTTTTAGCACTATTACTCTCTTTTATCAGAGAGGAAATAAAGCTCATCTAGCCTGGAACTAGTAGATTCAATCCCAGATGTTTTTGATGCCCAATACTACGCTTTTACCACTACACCTAGCTGTTTGTTATCAGAGTTTAATAGTGGCCAGTAGCAAATATAAGAGCTGGTACCCCAACCACTCAAACATAATTCCACCCTCACCAGTTGGAGAGATGTAGTAGGATTCATCCTTGAGGTGAAACGTCCATTCTCCACTAAGCAGAGAGTTTGAGGAATGATTGAAGACCCAGGAAAAACATGAATCCCTGGCTGAATAATACTCACTCCTTCTCTCCATCTCTACAACTTTCTCTGGTCCAACCCTCCCCAGTTTCTCACTTAGTAATGTAGCCTCCTAACTGTCCTTACTGAAGTCTATAGTAGTCAGGGTAGTGACTTTAAAACATTAGCTAGAGAAAGAAAGAAAGAGAGAAAAAGAGAGAGAGAGAGAGAGAGAGAGAGAGAGAGAGAGAGAGAGATGGAAGAAGGGAGGAAGGAAGGGGATCCAAATTGGAAAGGAAAAAGTAAAACTTTCCTTATTTGCAGATGACAACACCCTATATACAGAAAATCCTGAAAAATCCACAAACAAGCTCCCAGAGTTGATAAATGAATTCAGCGATGTAATAAAGTACAAGATCAACACTCAAAAATCAGTAGTGTTTCTATACACTACCCATGAAAAATTGGAAGAAGAAATCAAGAAAAAATTCCATTTACAATAGCAACTAAAAGAGTTAAATATCTAAGAATAAGTTAAACCAATGATGTAAAGGACTTGTACACAGAAAACTACAAACATTGCTAAATGAAATCAAAGAAGACCTAAATAAATGGGATGATATTCCATGTTCATGGATTGGAAGACTAAATATCGCTAAGGTGTCAATTATATCCAAAACTTACAGATTCAATGCAATCCCAATCAAAATTACAACAACCTTCTTTGCAGAAATGGAAAAGTCAAAAATCAAATTTAAATGGAAAGGTAAGGGGCCCAAATGGTGAAAGCTATCTTGAAAAGCGCAATGAATTTGGAAGACTCACCCTTTCTGATTTTAAAACTTATTACAAAGCTACAATAATCCAAACAGCATGGTACTTAAACAAACACAGATATATAGACCAGTGGAATCAAATTCAGATCTCAGCAACCAACCCTTACATTTATAGCCAACTGATTTTTGATGAGAGGCAAAGTCCACTCAGTTGGGAAAGAATAGTCTCTTCAATAGATGGTGCTGGGAAAACTGGATCTCCATTCGCCTGTTTGCAAAAGAATGAATGTGGACCCTTACTTTGTACCATATATAAAAATCAACCACTAGTGGATCAAAGACCCAAATATAAGAGCCAGAGCTATCGAACTCTTTAAAAAAATGTAAGGAAGAGTCTTCCGGACCTTATGTTCAGTAATAGTTTCTTAGACTTTAGACCCAAGGGACAAGCCACAAAAGAAAAATAAATAAATAAATAGGACCTCATCAAAATTAAAAACTTTTGCATATCAAAGGACTTTATCATGAAAGTAAAATAAGAACCTATACAATGCAGCAAATATTTGGAAAATACATATCTGATATATTTTACTTTATCATGAAAGTAAAATAAAAACCTACACAATGCAGAAAATATTTGGAAAATACATATCTGATATCTGATATCTGTTTAGCATCCAGAATCTAAAGAAATCCTTCAACTCAACAACAAAAAGACAAACAATCCAATTGTTGAATAGACATTTATCCAAAGAATATATATATATGGCAAAAAGTAAATGAAAAGATCATCAGTGATCCCATCATTATCCATTGGGAAAACGCAAAAACAAAGCAAAACAAAAATCACGCAATACCATTTCACACCCAATACAGAATGGCTATTGTATTAGTCAGCCAAAGGGATGCTGATGCAAAATACCAGAAATCTGTTGGCTTTTACAAGGGGTATTTATTTGGGGTAGAAGCTTACAGTTACCAGACCATGAAGAGTAAGTTACTTCCCTCACCAAAGTCTATTGCCATGTGTTAGAGCAAAATGGCTGCTGACGTCTGTGAGGGTTCAGGCTTCCTGGGTTCCTCTCTTCCAGGGGCTTGCCTCTCTCTAGGCTCAGCTCCTCTGCTAGCTCCACAAAGCCAGCTGTAGACTATCAGGCAAGCAGCTTGTTTCTCTTCCTGGGTTCTTTTCTCTTTCCTTACAACCAAGCTCCTCTGTGTGCTACCTTCTTGGGGCTCCAGCTCAAAAACTCCAACATCTAAACTCCAACTCTGTCCTTTGCTGTGTCTTTTATCTGTGAGTCCCCACCCACCAGGGGGCGGGGACTCAACGCCCTACTGATGTGGCCCAATCAAAGCCTTAATCGTTATTTAATCAAGTAAACCTCTGAATCCAATATAATCTAATATGCCCAGAGGAAAAGACCAGTTCACAGACATAATCCAATATCTATTTTTGGAATTTATAAATAATGCCAAACTACTACAAACTGCTACAGCTACAATAATAAAAAAAACAAAACCCAGAAAATTACAAGTGCTGAAGAGGATGTGGAGCAATAGGCATACTCTTTTATTGATGGTGGGAATAAAAAATGATGCAGCCACTGTGGAAGACAGTTTAGCAAGTTCTCAGAAAGTTAAGCATAGAATTACCATATGATCCAAAAGAATTGAAAGCAGGGATTTGAACAGATATTTGCATACCGATGTTTATAGTGTCATTCATATGTCTGAACATACCGATGTTCATGGTGTCACCAAGGAAGAAAGTAACAATATGATACAAAAGCCAGCAGGGAAATTCCAAAGCCTAAGTATCATAGGACAATTTGGTGTAGGAACAAAATTCATACCCATTTCAAAGATTCTGAACTAGAGTCATAATCTATTACAGTAATTCTCAAAGTGAGTCCTGGCAGCATCAGCATCAAGCATTACCTGAGAACGTCTTAGAAATGCAAATAGTTAGGCCCTTTGGTGTAGGAATCCATGTTTAAACCACCTCCGGATAATTCCGAGGCAAGCTTAAGATTGAGAACCATTGTTCTAGCAGATGTTCATAATAACGGCTGTGTGAAAAATCAAATTGTGCTTTGTGAATTCTATAGGTGTGTGACACAGCTTTTAAAGGTTTCCACCCATACTTCTTAAGTCTACAATCTGGTGGCTATGATAAAGACACTCTATTTACTTCACCTCTATTCAGTTCTTCTGTTCATTTATTCAAAAAGAAATTATTCAGCACGGACTTTGTCCTAGGCATACAGTCCTCGCCCTTTCTTACAGGGGGAGACTTGTGAACAAATAATTAGCACTCAGAGTACAGAAAGTCACTGGACCAAGACTGTATCTTTGAAGCCCAGCAGAGGGAGGGGCTGACAACACTGCCTGGGGCATTCCAGCAAGGTTCACAGAGAAAGTCTGCTTGACCTGTCTTGAAAGGTAGGCAAGCATTCACCAAGCTCAGAAGGGGAGCAGGAAGTTCAAGCAAAAAAGCTGGCCAGTCAAGGGTACAGAGACATAAAAGAACAATGCATGCTTGAGGAACAGCGAGCTCCCCAAACATCAAGGGTTGCCAGTGTCAGGAAAAGACTGGGAACTATAGAACTCTGGTATATGGATAACATGAGAAAATGTTTTAATCAATATTCTGCTGCAGTCAAAAATTGCATAGAGAAAGTATAAACTTTTCAGTCTGGGCTTACCCTCTTTCACCATTGGATTCTTCAGTAAAATCTGTCAGCTCCTGAGATCAATATTTCTGTTTCTTCTCCTCAGCCTGTCTCCCAGCTTCTCTTATCACGATGCTTCAAACAGGGCCTGTATCTTTCTCAGCTCACACCTGTCAGTGCTTGCTATAGAGGCGAGAGTTAGTTATGGAAAGTGGGCCAAAGCCTCAGAGGTGCATTTCTTGGCTTTTCACAACTCTGTGTGTGTGTGTGTGTGTGTGTGTGTGTGAGGATTTGGAGCAGGCAGGAAGGGGCATGACAAGGGAACTGCCAATATAGTTTTAGAGCAGGAAGTTCCCTTAAAAATTCATCCAGTCTTTTTTTTGTTGCAGTTAAAGAAAAAGTGACCCAGAGAGGTCAGCAATTTTCCAAAGTCACACAGCAATAATCATATCCAAAGGCATCATGGAGTAATTAGTTGCTCCCAGAGCTAACTGCCTATTAGAAGTACCTGAGAAGCCTTTAAAACTAGATTGCAAGGAGTGGATGTGGCTCAAGTGATTGGCTCAAGTGATTGGCCGCCTGCTTCCCACCTGGGCGGTTCTGGGTTTGATCCCCAGTGCCTCCTAAAAACAAAAGCAAACAAGCAAACAAATTAAACAGCCAACTCAGGGTAGCTGATGTGGCTTAGTGGTTGAGTGCCGGCTTCCCACATAAGAGGTCCCGGTTTCAATCTTGGCACCTCAAAAAAAAAAAAAAAAAAAAAAAAAGATTGCTAGCCTCTCCTCAGACTGGATAAACTAAATTTTTTAGGGAATCTGTATATTTTATAAAGTTCCTAAATTTCTGGTATGCAGCCAAATTTGAAAGCCCCTGTGTGGGAGAAAAAGCAAGGGAATTGTAATGTGATGTATTAGGATTGTCTTCATTCCAAGTTCTTAATTCATACTGGCAAAAGCAAGCACAAGGATTTATATTCTCATGAAACTAATGCTGGCATTAATAGCTTCAGACATGGCTGGATCCAGGGGCTCTGAATGACATCATCAGCAATCGCCCTTCATCTTTCATCTCTACGTCATTCTCAGGTGGCATCTCCCCTACAGTGGCAAAAGCAACCACTAATGATTCTGAGTTTACTTTTTATCTTAGCAAACCTGGCAGAATGAAAGCATCTCTCTTATGACTCCAACAAAATCCCCAGGACCAGGTCTTATCAGCCTGCCTGCCTGAAGCCAACTGCCCATCCCTGAATCAAACACTATGGCTGATTAGCCAGACCTAAACCACATGCCTTAAAAGAGTTTGTAGAGCATGTCCTGAGAAGAAAGCAGGAATAGTTCTGAGAGGAAAAATCAGGATTACTAGAGAAAGGAAGTTAGGTGCAAGTCAAGAAAACTACACCAAACAATAACAACAGCTATTTACTAGACCTGGGTCTAAATTTGGGGGCCGTACATGGTAGAACTGGGACCAGCACCCAAATTTCCTCAGTTAGGTCTTCCATTAAAGTACCAGGAGGAGAGGGGTGCTTAAATGTCTTCTGCCATCATCAAGTAACCTCCTGACCCTGGCTGCTTTCACCCTAAGAACCACATGAATGATTGGATGCTCAGTCCTGTCTCCTTTATGTTTCTTTTAAATAGACTCTGAACACCTGCTTCGGAAAATCCCAGCTTTAGGCATTGCTTCCTCACCCTGTTTGAAGCAAATTTCTAGTTGTTCCTGCTTATGATGGTTTGAACCTGTATGTACCCCAGAAAACCATGTTCTTACAGTAAATCCATTCCTGTGCGTGTGGACTTTTGGTGACTAGGATCTTAAGTTAAGATGTGACCCACCTCCTTCAGGGTGGGTATTAAATCCTCTTACTGGAGTCCTTTATGAGATAATGAAATTCAGACAAAGAAAACCATGGAAGCAAGAAACTGGAAGCAACAAGACCCAGAAGAAAAGAGGGAGAGACCAACATATTTTGCCATGTGACAGAGGAGTCCAGAATAGCCAGCAGCCAGGCTTCAGGAAGAAGGCATCCTCTTGATGATGCCTTGATTTGGACATTTTTCATGGCCTCAGAACTGTAAACTTGTAAGCTAATAAATTCCCATTATAAAAGCCAACAGAGTTCATGGCATCTGCTTGAGCTGCTTAGGAAACTAGAACACTGACTATCCCTTTTGCCTTCCTAGTAATGGAGTTTCAGCTGGACACGTTTCCCAGCTTCCCAGCTATGTGTGGTCATACGACTCTGAACTCAACAGTGTTAACTTGGTTGGGCAGGGGACCTCTGATCTTCTGTCACCTCTCTGCTAGCTGGGAGAGGAAGAGAAATGGAGCAGCTGATTTGAACGTTGAGGGTGGCAGAGACACCTACTCAACCTATCTACCCCTGAACTGTTCCATGAAGGAAGGAGAGAAGTCCCCAGGAAAAGAGACCAGCCGTTCGCCTGATAGTCTATAGCTGGCCTTGTGGAAAGAAGCCAGCCTGAGCCCGGAGAGAGTCAAGCCCCTGGAAGAGAGCAACCCAGGAAGCCTGAACCCTGGCAGACATTGGCAGCCATCTTGCTCCAATACATGGCATAGACTTTTGTGAGGGAAGTAACTTACACTTTATGGCCTGGTAAACTGCAAACTTCTACCCCAAATAAATACCCTTTATAAAGGCCAACAGATTTCTGGTATTTTGCATCAGCACCCCTTTGGCCAACTAATACACTCACCAACATACCATGCTTGTAATTCATCCAAATCATCTTCTTTTAGCCCCTTTCAATCTACATTCCTTCTCCATTGCATCCTTTCCTCAATCTCTAATTCACTGGCAGATTGGTCACCTTAGTGCGTGATATATGCCCTCTGGCACTGAAGGTCCATTTTCCAGATGGGCACTAAGGGCCAAAATCATATGACCTATTTAGTGCTGGAAAGGAGAACAGAATATCTCCTGTCTCCAACTAGTTTTTGGCATTAATTTCTAAATAACTTCCAATCACCTCAAGGGACAGAGGATCTGCAGGCATCCATGTGACATTCTCCTAGTTATGAAGATGTCAGAGATCTCCAGAACACAGAGCAAATCTCTGTATCTGTTTAAAACCATGGGAAAATGCAGCCCCAAACAAAATCAGATATATAGGCTGATTTATCTAATGTTCTCTTTTTTAGGCTTTTCTATATAGTGATTTAGAGCAAGGGATTAGTCAGCTGGGACCTTAGAGTTTCCATGAACCAAAAGCAGAGAGGGGTGAGGAGGGGAGGAGAAAAGAGGGGAAGAGTTAATCTGGGAAGATTATCTGTAGTTTCTATCATATTCTCAAAGGGGGCAAATGTTCCCTAAATATTTAAGATCAAAAGCAGAATTGCTGAACTCAAGTCCAGGCCCTATCATTTTGTTGTGTGATGTTGGATTAGTACATTCATCTCTCTCAGCCTCTATTTTCTCATCTGAAAAGTGGAGAAAACAGTATAACAATTTTTTATCCTGAGATTGAATAAGAGAATGTAAATGAAAGCATTTAGTATCTTAGAAAACTTATAAATATTAGCTGGTTTGCTGTTTTAAAAATGCCCTTTCTAATACATGCTGAGTCTTCAGAAAAAGTGGGTTGGAAGGTGCGTCAGGGAGCCAGGTGTATTCTGTTTTGGTCCTCTGATGAACAGCTCTGAGCACTGCTCTCGCCAGAACTGAATAAGCTACGACTGAGAAAGCAGAGAGGCTCTGCCTCCACCATCCAGCTCAGGCCCTGCTGCCTGAATTTGCCCTTCTGGCTTTCTGACCTATTGAAGCACCCAACTTTTAATTTTATTCTAGGCAATGTAGATGGAAATCTCTCTGAGATAGTGGGGCATATGTGGACATTCCCCCTGTTTTTGTTTTTTTTGCAGCTTTTTACATTTATGTACACTGATTAAACATGAAATCTGGGCTCACGAGCCCTGAGTTCTAATTCCAGCTTCTTAAGACAAGCTACTCAATCTCTCAAGCAAACTCAAACAATTTTTTTCCCTCTTGGTCAAGCTATTTTAACCCCGAGTCTCCTTTCCCTCATCTGTGAAAGTGGGAGAACAAGCATAGCAACCCCAGTGGCATGTCCGTTCACGCACAGACGCTCCTGAGTGCCTTCCATGTGCCAGGCCCTTGCTCGGCACCGCTGACCAGACAGTGGAAAAGAGGGGAAGTATGACCGTGGGTGGCTGAGAAGAGCAAACAGGCGGTTGCAGGTAAAATGATCTTTTATCTACTGCTGTTAGCGTTGCTGCTGCTACTGCTACCGCCACTAATCCTGCTGTTACTACTGCTGCGGATACCGGCCCCGCTTCCACTACTACTGCTGCGCTCCTACTACTGCTCCTGCTACCACCACTGCTACCTGTGCGTTGCTTCTCATGCTGCTGCCGCCACGACCACGGCCACTACTAGGGCTGCTGATGCTGCTATTGTTACGGCTGCTGCTGCGGCTACTACTGCTGCGGCGACTGCCACCACCTCACCTACTATTACTGCTACTACCCACTGATTCTGCTACCACGATCGCCACTGCTGTTTACTATGACTACGAGTAGCACAACTACTAATGCTGCCGCTATCATCGCGGCAATTCTGCTGCTGCTAATGCCGCGATTGCTGCCTCTTCCCCATCAGCACCTCCGCCACCACTACCCCTACCATTACTACTATCGCAACTGCTACTGTGATGACAATGACGACTGCCAGGGGGGCTGTGACAAACACCACGCAGTGGGCTGGCTTAAACGCCTGGAACTTACTGTCTCACAGTTTGGGAGGCTAGAAGCCCCAAATCAAGATCTCAGCAGGCCATGCTTTCTCGCAGAGTCCGGAGCGTTTTGGTGCGGGCCTGCCACAACCCTTGGGGTTCTTTGGCTTGCGTCTCTGCCTCCATCACATGCCTCTTGGTTTCCTCCGGCGGCTTTCTCTGGTGACTGCTTCCGGATTTCCTGTCTTATAAGGACTCCAGTCATATGCTTCGATTGAGCCTCACCTGCGTAGGATCTTCGAAGATCCTATTCAAAAATGAGTCCATATTTGAACTAATAATAACCTCTTCAAAGGTCCTACTTACAGGCGAGTTCACACCCACAGAAAGGTGGGTTCATGATTGAAATGGTCTTTATGGGGGTCATGATTTAATCCCCAAAAGATATGCAGTCTATGTGCGCCCAGTCGGGGATATTGATGATGACTTCAGAAGAGCAAGCACTAGAATAAATTTGGCCATTACTCTCTGGCTCTCTGGAGAGTCTGAGAACCATCAAGAATTCATCAATCCATTCTTGTTCTGTTTAGACAAGTCAGAGACACCGTCTTAACTAAGAGCCTTGGCAGCACCCTTTTCCTGCTTTCCTCTTCTCCGTTGTGCTCTTCTTGGTTATTGCTGTTGCCTGCTACAAACAATGTACCTCAAATCACAATATCTAGACAAGCAGCCACTTACAATCCTAACAGCACAGCCAGCTATTTCCACCTCAGGGCTCTTACTTCCATCCAGTTCTTGTCTATAAGCAGATGCACTTCATCAGAGTTGCAACTGATAGCATAAACGAACTCCTAATTTTGCCTTTTACATTATTTGTTGAATTTTTAAAGTAAGTCTAGTATATATTATAATTTTAGAATGCACTCCTTATTATATTCAGTTGATATTTCCTTGATAGTCTCACAAGAGTTTGCAAATCACTTGCAAATCAACACTTGACTATTGCAAATAACATAGTAGTGAATACGTTTCACATTCATATTTTTAAATTAGTCTAGAGAATTTTTTTTTAGAACAGGGACTAATCAGATAAATATTTAGATCTCACATACTCACAACCATACATGCACACATATTATATATTCTTTTTAAAAGGAGGGTACCAATTTCCACTGTCATCAAGAGTCTCAATATGTGCTATTTTCGCCCAATCCCAAAGCATTGAGTTTTATATTTCATTTAAAATATATTTTCGTATGCATATGCAGTGTGTCTAAATGTGTGTGTGTATGGACATCTATAGCTAAACCACAAAGTTGATTTATTTGGATTTCTTTGCATTCTAATAAGAGTGAACACTTTTTAACATGTTTCTTTACTGTTTATCTTCCCTGTTCTGATGATGATGAAGATAATAAAAATCACAATTACACTTATTACAACAAATAAGATTTAGTTTTTCTATTGTGTATTTGGTTTTGTGCTAAGCTCTCTTTAGACCCTGCCTTATTTAATTCACATAGCAACCCAATGAGGTAGATACAATTATTAACTCTGATTTACAAACCTAGAGATTAAAGAGAAGTTGAGTGACTCCACAAGTTAGCAAGGATAGAACTGGAACATGCACCCATGTCTGTCTGGGGCCAAAGCTCATACTATTAGACATTGCTCAATTGTAAGCAAGGAGAAAAAGCCGTAAAAGGTCTTAAGCAGAACTCAGCCAGGTTTTCTCCCTGTGGAGAACTATGCAAACAACTGTGATCCCATGATCCTAGTTGGCATGTTTTTATATGTCTGAAACCGCTTTCTGCCAGAGACCCCTCCCTACATATTCAAGGGGGCAAAAGACCTCATCCTCAGTATTGGGGTGCCCAAGCCTATGCTATTCTCATGGTTACTCATACTCCCACTGTTGTTGGGAGGCTATAGCACAGTTTTTCCCAAAATTCAGTTATTTCTTGCATACTACTGACATGATTTGACGTATCTGTGCTAAAATATTAATGAAAAATATAATAATAGGTATTAATTCATTTCATAATCACTATAATCCTACATGGTAAGTGCTATTATCTCCATTTCTCAAATGATGAAGCTAGTGGCACAGATAGTTTAAATAACTTGCTCGAGGTCACAGCACTGATAAGTGGTGGAACCTCCCTCCTGATCATTTATCTCTACAACTACAATGTACTTAATATTTTTTCCTAAATCTGAATAACTGTGTTTTGTTTTTTTTTTTTCTTTTCGGTTAGATACCTCTATTTGTCTCATACTAAGCTCAAGATGCATGAATCACAGGATTAGTCTGTTGGTTAAATATCTTTTCCTAAAACTTATTAAAATAAACACATAATTATTACAATAAAGTAATCATCAGAAAACCATCTCATCCACCAACAGAGGCATGAGTTACCCTACTTCAGGAAATTTTAATGAGCAGACAGAGTTTTCAATGTCACTTAATGTCCTGAGTTCAAGTCCTAACTCTTCCACATGCTAGGTGAGTGAATTTGGGTTGCCTCTTCACCGTGATGTGCTAAAGCTCTTTTAAGCTTTATCTTCTGTAAAGTGGGAATTATAGCACTTACCTCTATAGTTTCATTTTTTGGGGAGGGTTAGGGGAATAATATTTAAATGAGAAATATTTTGGAAATAGTTTAACACAGAGTGATGAGAAAAATAAGACTTATAGTACTTGTTTTATGCTTAGAACTGTGGAAGATATATATGTATGATATGTATACATACATAATTATATATAGGATATAGGTACATATGTATTCTTATAATGGTATATTATATATACATATGTTTTAGTTTTCTAGGCAGCTTAAAGCAGACACCATGAAATGGGTTGGCTTAAACGATAGGAATTTATTAGCTTACAGTTGGAGGCTGAGAAAATGTCCTAATTGAGGCATCATCAAGACGGTGCTTTCTTCCCAAACACCAGTTGCCGGCAATCCTTGGCTCCTACGCCACGTGGCAAGGCGCATGGTGGCATCTGCTGGGCTGTCCCTTTTCTTCTGGGTTTTGTTGCTTTCAGTTTCTTGCTTCTGTGACTTTCTCTCCTCCTCTGTGTTCAT
Source organism: Tolypeutes matacus (assembly GCA_026826555.1). NCBI lineage: Eukaryota > Metazoa > Chordata > Mammalia > Cingulata > Chlamyphoridae > Tolypeutes > Tolypeutes matacus. The sequence continues at coordinate 4,157,091 of JAKSZT010054368.1, forward strand.
TACACTTATAAAGGAATCTAGTAAGAGGATTAAAAACCATTGTAAATGAGAATGGATTACACCTTAACTGAAGTAGGCTCATCAAAAGATCCTACTTGCAATGGCTCCACACACACAGGAATGGATTAACTTTAAGAACATGTCTTTCCGGGGTACATATAGCATCAAACCACCACACACATACATATATATGTCATTAGACCTGCAAAATACACATTGCCATTTTAAAAACAGAGAAATAGAATCGGAAAAGCTAAGAAACTTATTTGCAATGACACAGTTGGTAAATAAGGTAGTCAGGATTTGAAGATGTGTCTGGTTGTATCCAAAGTCTGTGCTCTTTATTATTTCCCAATTGCATCCATTCATCCTTTTGTTATTTTTTCCAGTAGCACAAACAGACTTAAGTGAGTTATGTTCTAGACACTGAACTATGCAATGAACAGAAAATAATAATATGTGGACTCTGCCATTGACGAGGGCAAACTTTGATGCCTGCAACAGAAATATAATCAAATAATCAGTTTTGAGTGGTAAGTACTGTAAATGAGATTTTCACAGTATATTTTGGGGCCCAGAAGTGTTGGCTGGGCTATCAAATTCGAGAGAGACAGGTGCTGGCCAAGGGCTACCCAGGGTCCTTTAGCTGTTTGCATTCTAGGCTATACATCAGATGGTCTTTACTGAGTGGAGCATCAGCCCATTGAAGGCACGATCTTGTTAGCTCTGCTCCTACTAATTATCTTGCTGAAGGAAATGCAGGAAACTGGTGGCCTATCTCGGGACAGCGTCTGAAGGCATTTTAGTTGCCACAACTGGAGAGAAAAGTGCTACTAGCATTTAGAGGATATAGGCCAAGGATGCTTCCAAACAACATAGATTACACAGTACATTCTCCAACAACAGAGAATTATCTTGTCGAATATGTCAACTGTGCCGAGGTTGAGAAACCCTGGTCTAAGTGTGGGAATGAAGGGAGTTCCTCATCAGGACAGGAGGTTGAGCAGAGACTGATTGGCAGCTCATTTGGCAACACTGGTTTGAGGTTACAGGGTTTGATGGAAGGTCAGACAAACCCAAAGTTCTCAACCCTTAGTTCCTCCTTTGCATGGCATAAAACCTGCAGGGATCCTAAAGATGGCAGGTTATATATAATTTCTGTTATACTACCAGTAATTTCCCCTCTTTCTCTCCCACTCAAGAAAGCATAGGCTATGCTTTTTAAACTATACATTCTCTCCCTCCCCTCACTTATACACAGATTCAGATAGGCTCTACTTTCCAAAGAAAGCATCACTAACCAAACTTAGGGATCAATAGTTTATTATTGTAATGTCTTTTCTAGCCCTGACCTTTGATTATTCTAGGTATTGAGATCTTACAAAGTGAGGACAATTTAGGGCAAAAGTCTTTTACTTATTCACACATTCATTTCCTTCACCAGAAAATGAATAAGCACTATTTATTTACCAGGCATGGTGCTAGGTGCTGGGAAAAATAAGAAATAAGCTATGCACTGGCCCTGCCCTTTATGAATATACAAGTCTGGTAGGAAGGCACATAAAACAATAAACAATAATTACATAAAGATGTGATCAGAATTTTGATGATGCATTTAAAGTGCTCTGGAAGCACAGAGGAGTGTTATCTGACCCACCCTTGAAATCAGGGAAGGCTTCCAGAAAAGTGACATTTAGCTGAAGAATATGTAGGAGTCATCCAGACAGAGGAAACAGCATGAAAAATGGCTTGGAGGTGAGAAAGATCCCAGAGGTGAGTGTCTGCCAACTTCCAAATCAGTGCTGCTTTGAGACAGGCTGGGGAGAAGAAAAGGGTGGATTTCCTGGCTCTGGGAGAGCTGATCAGGAATCCAGTACAGGCCTTGACCCATCTGTCTTGACATTTCCATCTCTCCAGAAGTGAGTCATTTTTCCATTCACTTCTGGGGTGAATTTTTTTCTCCAAAACCATGATCTGTAAAATTAGATATCTCAAGCAGCAATTCTCTTTGAAAGGAAGAAAGCATGTTCTGAGCCCAGGCAGGAAGTAGTGTGTGTATATCTGTCTTCTGCCAGTAGAGCTGGACTGAGTCCAGACACAGCAATTGCATGAGACATTTGGGAGGAAATGGAGGGTGTGAAAGTCACTGGATTCTAGTAATGGGATAGGCTTGCATCTCTGATGTCTTGGGCATCAAAACATTCAGAGGGCTAGTGAGGAGGGTGGGACTGGCAATAAAAGCTGGACCTGGGTATTGCAGAATCTTCACATGGTGTGTAAGACCTGAGATAACCCAACACCCCTCTTTTCTTCCTTGTGTTCTGTTATTGCCCCAGCCACACTGCATTCTTTTTTTTCTTTCTTTGAGACACCATATTTTCTCTTAATTTCAACCATCATGCTTCCTCTTCAAGGCATAATGGAATAGTTTTGCCCTGTGTCTTTACCAAACCAACTCTACTAAGATTAAATGTCTTTTTCTGGACCAGCTCATCTTCAGAGAGGATATTTTGCTTTATATGATGACCAATAGGAAACCCTAATTTTCTTATCATAGTATTTATTATATAGAACTACAATTGCTATAAAAAATAGTTCATCTATCCTGCTAGATTACACACCCCACAAAAACAGGATTGTGTCTCTCTTGCTCACTACCATATTTGGCAAGTATTAAAGTTCCGTATATATGTTCTTAATAATTATTTTATGAACAAATAAGAGGATGACTGAATGAATGAGTGAAGATGTGAAAGAAAATTTAGAGCTAAAATAAGTCAACCACCCCCTTCTCTTACATATGGAGAAACTAAGGTCATAGAGCTAGGTAGTGAAAGCCAGGATTTAGAGCAAGGATCACTTATTTCTACCAAGGCAAGGCCAATTTTCACTACTAGATAAGTGCTGCGAGGGTATTATCATCTTTGGGGGGAAAGATGCCAGGGTGTCTATCAAAGGGAATTTGAGAACCATGATGCTATGAATTGAAGACCTGAATAAGTTAGTGTGAGGAGATATACCTGCTTGTGGTCTATGTGGAGTCTTCCTCTGAGGCCCATGCACCCAGCTTTCTACCTAGGTCTGCTTCGATTTTCATGACCATTCCCATTTTATCCCAGTCAGGAGCCGACAGTCTTCACCCATGATACATCCTTCTCGCCCGAGGCATGGCATGCATCAGCAGCCTCAGCACTCACCTTTTCTTTTTAGAATGAAGTCACCTTCTCCTACCTTTGACTCAAAGACACATCCTTTGATGTGCTAAATTTTATGAGTTTGTGGGTCAGTGACTCAGGGTGGGCTCAGCAGATCTGTGCTTCTTGTCTTAGCTGGATTCACTTACATGGCTAGGAGTCAGCTGGCTACTGGCTCATCTAGGCTGGAGCATGGAAAATTACAAAGTAGGTGTTGGAGGTTTTGCCTGAAAGTCATACACATCATTTCTGTCATATTTCATTGGCCAAAGCAAATCAATGGCTCCAAAGGGAAAAAGAAGTACAATTCTTCAATACAACCAGGAGAAGAAATATTTGGAGGACAACACTACGTTCTACTAAAATGGGAAACCCTAGGAGGTGCCCTGGTTAACTATGAGCATAGCTACCTCTGCTCAGTACACCTTTTGACTGAGGATTTGGGGGTGGGGAGAGAAATAGGTAAATTATGAGAAAGCTTGGAGGACTCTGTGGTGCTGACATTGGTTCTGAAAGAGACCTTCGTGTAACCACATAGCAGGACTGATATGCTGGTCCTCACATACCCTGCTTGCATCTGTCGGTATACTCCATCTCAAATATAGTGATAATCAGAATCTAAAGATCTTGCATTGAGTGCCTCTTTAATGTTCATTGGATCAAAGAGAGACTCCTAAGTCTGGTCTATACCTACACACCTTCACATGTTCCTGCCCAATCCAGTTCGTCCTATCCAATTAGGCTGAGCTCATTTATAACCAACTAATCTTTGTTAAATTTATAGTACATGTCATTTACTTTAGCATCCAGACATTTTATATAAGTATCAGATGATAAAACAAAAGAGGATAAGTCATTTGTCCAAACACATGATGTAATCTAGAGATGAAACTAGAATTGAAATCCATGTGTTTCTGTGTCAAAAACAAAAAAAGATATCTTTAGAAAAATGGCGTTAGCAGGGATGGAGAAGATGATCTTTCTCTGCACAGAATATTATTCCCAGTAGAAAGGGGAGGCCATAAGCAGACATTGCCACACTCTCTAAGTTGCTAAGTCCAATACTTAGAAACATGGCTCAGCATGGAAAAGGAACAGAGATGGCCAAGAAAGTGTGAAGAAGTTCCCCAAGACAAAGCCATGATCATCATGTTTCTGCCAGTTGTAAAGAAATCCTTCACAGCTTCTAATAGCCCAGACTCAGCCCCAATTGAGATTCATGGAGGAAAATGAATTTCTCGATCCATGTGGCAAAAAGATTAAGGCTCAACAAGGTTCCAAATGATCATCTATAATTACAGCCTTTGTGCAGTAGGGTGACCCATGTGCATGGAGCTGGCCAATGAGCTGTGAGCAGAAGTGATGTGCCTCAATTCTGCGCCAAGGCAATTAACAGTTGGTGTGCCTCCTCCATACCTCCCTTTCCCTACTGTGGTGGCTTTGATGTCTATATTTTCCAGATGGTGTAGCTACATGTAGTGATTCATGTCATATTTTCCCAACAATTTGTTATGCTTTTTTTTTAAATGCAGAAAAGTTGGAGGATTTCTATAGTGAACATCATCACCTAGATTCTACAATTAACATTTTCTTATTTTTCTTTATCACATATCAATCTATTTACCCATCCTTCTATCCATCTGTCAACTCATCCATTTTGATAACTGCCTCGGATTTAAAGTGAACATGTAATAAACCCTAGAAGGGCTAAAACGCTGAGATTTCAAGGTTTGAATGTTGCGTTAACTAACTTCAATAATGTTGACTACTAAACATACAATGCATACCTAAAATAAAATTATTTAATCCTCAAGAGTTTAGGTACAGAAGGAGCTTTAAATGATAGTCATAGACTGTTTTCCAGTCTGATTTGAGCAGAGTCTAAAGGAAATAATGCAAGTTCTGCAGGTAAGAAAGTAGGAATGTTTATAAATCTGTTTTCCCTGCAGATAGGGCCTAAGTGATCTATAACCTAGTGGTGAGCCAACTTTTCTGCATAAGGGCTAATTCAGAAAGAGAATGAAAATAAATGTATCCAAGGAAATTATTAGCATTTTAGAAAATTCAATGGGTGAAAATTTCCTTGATCATTTATTTAGACTGCACCATCATTGAAAGATTTGTTGTTTTTTTTCTTTTAAGAGAGATCTAGGAAATTATAGCTAGTGTGCTCTGAGGCACCTTGTAAGAATTGTAAATTTTAAATAAATTCTGTTGTTGGTTAAGATACATTTAAAACAATATTTAAAGTATTTACCTTTACTTGACTGACTCTGTGACTCTTAGGTACATAAATGCAAAATAACATTTGTTCCACCATGATTTTCAATATTGCATTATTTGAAATTAACTATATATTTTCATTGCACATAAAACAAACGACAATGCTTAGACACTCACAAAGGTGTACTCCTCAATCCACTTTCACTGAAACTTACTTTCATTAGCCACATTTCTATTATTGGCATTAATCATAACAATATATTTTAAAAATGACTCATCAGTTTCCCTGTCTCAGGTCAGAATCACTCTTTACCTTTCTCACTAATGATTTTCTTATTATAGGATGGAATGTACAGATCATTTGTCCTTCCATATCTGGGGATTAGCCATGCCTTCCAGATCCTGAATGACCTAGTCCCTGACTACTTCCCAAACTCATCTTGTTACCCTTGTTCAATATGCTCTGAACACATTGGGTTCATTTTCACTACTGGATCAATACAATATATTTACATTTGAAGTCCTTTGCATCTGCCAACAATACTCTTCCTCTGGCTCTTCCCTGATCTCTTCTCTTTATTCAGGTCTCATCTCACTTATGAGCTCAAGGAATTCTTCACTGACTGTATCATCTATTGTAGCCTCCATTCCAGGTCATTTGCTTTCACATCATTGTCTCACTTTTGAAAATTGGTACTCTCTCCACTTATCTTGTTTATTATGAGAAGGCACACAATATCAGCTTGTCCCAATATCTGTGATACTAATTTTGATAAATTGATTAAACTGGCATCAATAGATTTCTCTGCTGTTCCTATTTTCTGTTTATATTTAATAAGTGTCTTGTGGAGATATATGTAAATATCATATTACCAGGAAACTTTTAACCACTAGTCTTAGTTTCCATTGATAATTTTATAGGTCCAACATTCCTTCTGTATTCATTGGTGAAATTCTTCTATAACAAAGAGTTTCCCTTCCTCCAGCATGTATTTATGTATTTATTCATCAATTTATGTCAGAATGGATTCGTGGATTTTTATTTCATTTGTTACGTTAGAATCCATTTCTATTATTATTTATTTTCATGATCAACTCGTCCCTGACTTGGCTAGGGGTTGAGCCTTCCAGTTGTCTCCTGTGTCCTTTCAATATGTCCCCATCATTCTCTGAACAAGTTATTGCTTTCAGGTATAACATACTCCAATCTAGCTCATCTTGTACTTTGTAAGAATCATGATCCAGCCATACTGGACTTTTCTCTTTTTTTAATTACTTTTTTTATTTTTAATGAAGCTTTAGATTACATAAAAAATATAAGGGATTCCCATATGCCCCACTCCCTCCCCCTCCCACACTTTTCTCATTCTTTAAATAGTACAGATCTTTTGTTCTGCCTTGGGGCTTTGGGACACGTTTGTCTAAACTACTTGTTCTTCCCTTTATGTCTGCATGATACATAGTAGGAGAACAACCAACACTGTTGAGTAAATAAATAAAAAGTGTGAAAAATAGGATGCACGTTTCTGGGTAGGTTTAGAGAACAGAAATAAAGACAGATGAGTAGCAATTACAGATAAGTGGCAGGGTTCTGCTCCATGCAACAAGGAACGTGTGGAGGTATTCAGGCAGATGCTTTTGAACTTTTACCAGTGATGTTACAGAGAGGAATCCTGCTTGGTGGAGAAGGAAAGGAATGGACCAGATGGTCTCTATGGTTTCTTTTTATTCAGAGAACCTAGAATTGTGTTATTCAGTAAAATATGCTTGGACAGAGACATTCCTGGTATTTTTATAGCCCAGCGTGAGGGTAGACTTCTCACTTTCCTTTTGTTCTAACATTTTCACTCAGATTCCTAGGAAGAATGGTAACTTTAGATGTGGTTTTAGATGTGTCTCCCATCAAAGTTATCTTTAGGTAGGAGTTGTTAAAAAACATACTCAGGAAATGGAATTATTCTGTTGTAGCAATATATTTTTTCCAAGTTTAGAAGACATAACTATATGCCTTCCAACACTGAGGGTCAATCCAATCACTAACAATCTTTTGCCCTCAGAATTAGGGTGGTACAGAGGAGTTATATATAGACTAGTAGTTGGCAGAGTGGAGTTGTCCTTTGCTTCTATGTCTACTGGTTAAGATAAGAATCCTAACTGATCTACCTGATAGATGTAGGAAATTTATAGTGTTCCAAATCACTGAACCTCAATTTCCTCAACCACAAAAATGGGGAAAAATAAAACCTGCCTCTCAGGGATGTTGTAAGGATTAAGTAAGATAGTGGTGATGAAACAATAGACAAAGTGCGAGGCACACAGAGGCAAGTAGTTAGCACATGATAAGTATATTAAAACAAGGTTGCTGGGAAGTGGCTGTGGCTCAATCAGTAGGGCTCCTGTTTACCATGTGGGAGGTCCTGGGCCCGGTTCCCGGGGCCTCCTGGTGAAGGCAAGCCCGCCCGCACGGCATGGTTAGCTGACCCAGCGAGCACAAGCAGCAAGGGGGGGATAAATGAATAAATAAATAAAATCTTAAAAAAAAAACAAAAAACAAAAAACAAGGTTGCTGCTGTTATATTAGTGATATTAAATCACTTAAGCTTTTTGAACCTTACTTTCTGCAAACATTAAACTGAATGATAAGAATACTTATCTCAGGGTTTTGTTGAGGCTTCACTGGACTAAGCCACATATAAGTTCTTAGCATTGACATGCTCTACGGAGATGCACTGATATGTTGGCTAAAATTTAATCTGATGTGCAGCAACCCATAAAAAAGTAAAGTTTAGAGTTTCATAATGTGGTATTATTTTAAATAAATTTTCAGGCTGCAGGTTGGCATAATATATTTTTTTCATGCAGCCTTTCCATTTATACATTTATACCAGACAGAACTTAATTGAAAAATATCTCTTTCTAGTTAGTTTCCAAAATATGAAAGTGGCTAAAAAGGCTATGATATTTTAAAATATTTTACATCTGACTGGGAAAATATTTTTCAATGCAAAGTGCTTTGCACTTCCTGTTTCTACTAATGAGACTGCTGGATAATAGGAGTTGCTTTTGTGACAAGTCAAGTTTGACATGTCTTAACCTACACTTTTCAATTTTTAAAAAATTTCCTTGGGTTTACTCTGTCCACAGCAGGGCCTTGGGGAATTCTCCAAACAATTTGCAAGTACTTTAGGTTCTACATGTAGTGTAGGTTCCATAAGCACTTTAGGTTTGATATGCTCCTCTCCACCTCTACATCATTTCACATGACCTATTTTCACCTGCAGTGCACATCCTCAATGTCACTCCCTCCAGTCATCCTTCCTCTTTGAAAACTCTTACTCATCTTTATTTTTATTTTATTTTTTTGCATGCATTATCCTTTTTATTTTTTTATAATAATTTTTTTTATTTTTTAAAAGATACTTAGATTACATAAATATTACACAAAAAATATAAGGATTCCCATATGCCCCGCTCCCCACACCTCCCACACCCTCCCACATAAGCATCCTTCATTAGTGTGGCACATTCATTGCAACTGATAAATGCATCTTGGGGCTTTGCCATTAAGCATGGACCATAGTTCACATTGTAGTCTACATTCTCTCCCATACAGTTCTGCATGTTATGTGATGATATAAAATGGCCTATATCTGTCATTGCAGTGTCATTCAGGACGATTCCCAAGTCCTGAAAAAGCCCCCGTATTATAACTGCTTTTCCCTTTTCCTGCCCCCAGAGCCTACAGTGGCCACTGGCTCCACATCAATGTTGTAACTTCTTCCATTGCTAGAATCACAATATGTCTACAGTAGAATATCAGTAAGTTCACTCTAGTCCATAGTTCTTTCCCTAGTCCTGAAGACCCTGGGATGGTGATGTCCCCTCCACCCCCAATTGAGAGCAGGGCCTATATCCCGTGGGGAAGATGGATGGGACTATCCTGCCCACAGCTGTGGACTCTCTCTGTTCTCTGGGATGGCTGTTGTCCATCATCATCTCCTTGTTAGTTATCCTGGGCAAGACTTACTCATCTTTTCAATCCCAGCTCAAACAACTAACAATCTCCCCATAGTTTCAACATAGGAGTTGAAAGTATACTATTTTAACGGGCAAGAGCAATCAGGAGGATTAACAAGAATATTGATATGCCTATACCTATATTGGGAAAAGGGGAAAGAGATGGAAAGATGGTGTGTGTGTGTGTGTGTGTGTGTGTGTGTAGTTGGCAAGAGGCAGGGGATGACAGAAAGTTAAGTCACCATCCACCACAGTAAGTGTCTAGACAATGTGTAAAGCTGATAAATCAAGTAATAGTGGAATAAGTATTATTTTAATATATGGAGGTAATCACCAAGAGAGCCAAGAATGGAAATGGCTAAAAATGAAGGCATATCAGGGAAAGGGTTCAACACATGACTGTTGTTATTTCCTTTTTATTACAGGCTACTTAATTTTATAATTTTTATCCATACTCATGTATTGTTGTGATAAAATTAATTAAGTTAAATCACTTCTCTTATGTTCCTGGGTAGATAGTTACTCTTGGGTGCCTCTGAGATCCTCAGATATTATAACAAATTGTTTGTAATTATATTTTTTGTGTTTTTTGTTTATTTGTTTGTTTTTGTTTTGTAGGAACCATGGCTGCTTCTTTCTTTATTTGGACACCTTGTAGATGTCACACAGTTGTGGAAGTTATACTGTTAAATAATTATTTAAAAACCGACCAGGCCTAACACCCTGGTGTTTTTATATGTTTATTTCTTTAATCAAACCATGAGTACTTCATGGGCAGAAATTATCTTAGTTATCTAAGCAGGCTTAATGTGTCCATCCATCACATAGTAAGTAAGTTTGTTGAATGAATTCCAGAGTGCTGGGGTTGTGAGGAGGAAGAAACACTGACTTGAAGCTTCATTTTTTAAGATAAATTAAAATAATCATATGAGTGAATATGTAACAATAGCATGACATAAAATACTTCAAAGGATAGGTACACAGTTCTGGGAGACAGTAGAACAAAGGGCCCCAGTTAGGATAGCATGAATGGTAGGGATGGTGAGGAATGTCTTAAGGAAAAAGTGCCTGAGCTGAAATATGGCAGGTGTTAATGAGCCAAAATGAATACAATTTACTCACTTAAGAGGAGGGAACAAAGGAATGAACACTAATTTAGACTTAACATTCTTCTCTCATTGTAACTTAAGGTCTTGGGACACAGAAAAATAGACTTCTACCAGATTTTCCTGAGTTTAACCCAGAAAAAGACTCAGGAGCTATACACTATGAAAAGTGAATATGAAAAATGCCTCCATTCAAAAAATATCTGATGTATAAAAGTGTTAGTTTGTTATTTTCTCTCCATGTCTCCTAGAGGTTGCCAGGCAATCCCTGAAATGAAATGTCATGTGGATTCATTTGGGGGGGAATATAATGGAGGAGGAGAGCTGGACAGCAGTTTCTCATGGAAGATATGGTGTCAAGAAGTAAAGTAACTGCCATGCTCTGTGCTAATCAGAATTAACTAGAGCACTGAATTTTGTTCAATAAAAATATATAGACAAAGTCAGGTGCCTCTAGACTTTGGTCAAAGAAGAGTGAAAATATTCAAAATAGGAATTTTGTGTCTTCAGCCCAAACTCAAGAAAGGCTGATTACTTGGAATTTCTGCCAAGATGCTTGATAGACATCTTAAACTTACCATGACCAAAACTAAATTCCAAACCCACCCAAATCCTGCTCCAAACAAAACTTTCCTCATCTCATGTTAACGTAACTTTACTCTTCCAGTCCCAAAGGCTAAAAGTCTTTAAGTCATCCTTTTAAATTACATACACATAATCCTATCTATCCATTCTGGAGTAAGTAAGCATCACCTCATTTCTAGGTCACTGAAATAGTCTTATAACAGTTCTCTGCTTCTACCATTGACCTCTAGATTCTATTCTGGACACAGAGGCCAAAGTTATTATCTTAAAATAAAAATGAATATAGGTTAAAATAATAAACATACAAATTCTAGTAAATAGAAGAGGAAATACTTCCCATAGTACTTTATGAATCTAGCATTGCTCTGACGCCAAAACCTGACAAAGACATTATAATAAACAAAATTACAGGCCAATATTCATCATGAACAAACATTCATAACAAAAGTGCACAACAAAACACTGATTAATCAAAGTCAACTATATATATAAAGAATAATATATCATAACTCAGTAGAGCTTATCCCAGGAATGCAAGGTTGGTTTGACATTCTAAAATCAATCAAAATAATTCACCATATTAACTGAGTGAAGGAAGAAAAATGACCACTTTAATATATAGAGAAAAATAATTTCATATAATCCAACATTTGTTTTAATTCTCAGCAAGCTAGGAGTGGAATGGAACTGCCTCAACCAATAATGGGCCTCTATGAAAGATGTACAGCCAGCACCATAGTTAATTTTGAAATATTAAGTGTTTTCCTTTTATGGTAGATTGAATCAGATACCCCACAAAGGTAAGTTCTAACCCCAGTCCTATGGGTTTGAACTCATTTGTAAATAGGACCTTCAAAGTTCCTATTTGGATGACATCAGATTGAATCATGATGGGTCTTAATCCAATATGGTTGAAGCCCTTATCTGCATAGGAAATTTAGATGCAGTCAGTTAAGAGAAACCAGAGAAGAAGACAGAAACACATTGCCATGTGATGGTGGCAGAGATTGAGCAACCACCATATTGCTACAGACTCTGGGACAAAACATGGCTTGCCAATATCTTGATGTTGTAATTCTAGTCCCCAAAATGTGAGCCAATACATTCCTGTTTATTTAAGCCAACTAAGTTGTGGTAATTATCATATCAGCTCTAGAAAACTAAGATACCTCTTAAGGTAAGGAACACAAGGAGAATGCTTGCCCTTGTGACTTCTGTTTAACATTGTACTGACAGTTCTAGCCAGTGTAATAAGGCTAGAAAAGTACAAAAAAGGCATCTAGATTGGAAAAGAAGAAACAAAAGTATTTCATTTGCCAAATGTAGAAAATCTTAAGGAAACTACAAAACAATTACTAAAACTAAAAATTAAATTTAACAAGATTGTAATATAAAAGTTAATATGTATGAATTGATTGTAATATTAGTTACTAGCAGAAAATAATTAAACAATAAAATTAGAAAAACAATCTCATTTATATCAGTGCCAAAAAAACTTGAAGTACCCTGAAATAAATTTAACAAAAGACACCCAAGCCTTTTCGCTGAAAACTGTAGAACATTGCTAAGAGAAATTAATGGCAATCTAAATAAATTAAGAGATATACTACATTCATGGCTATAAAGACTCAATATTGCTAAAATGTCAGTTTCCCCAACTGTATACAAAAGTTAATTATATGCAGATCAAAATTCCAGTAGCCATTTGCTGATACTAAAATTTATATGGAAAAGTAAAAGAACTAGAATAGGCAAACTAGTTTTGTGAAAACAGCAACTACTACCTGATTTTAAGATTTATTATAGGGAAGTGGATGTGGCTCAAGGCAGTTGGTCACCCGCCTACCACATGGGCGGTCCTAGTTTGGTTCCTGGTGCCTTCTAAAGGAGACGAGCAAGACAGTGAGCTGACCCAACAGGCTGGCACAATGAAGAAACACAAGGAGAGACACAGCAAGCAGGGAGCAGTGGTGGCTCAAGTGATTTTGTGCCTGCCTCCCACCTGGGAGGTCCTGGGTTCAGTTCTCAGTGCCTCCAGAAAAAGAAGACAAGCAGACACAGTGAGCACAAACAACTGGGGGGGCAGTAGTAAATAAATAAAATAAATCTTTTAAAGAAGATTTACTATAAAGCAAAAGTATTCACAACATTGTGGTATTGGCAAAATGATAGAAAAATAGATCAGTGGAACTGGATAGAGAATTCAGAAATAGACCCACATATATATATGATCAACCAATTTTTTTAAAAGGTACCAATGTAATTTAATCAGGAAATGATTATCATTTCAAGAAATGGTGATGAAATAACTGGATATCTGTATGGAACAAAATGAGCATCAGTCCTTATCACATACCATGAACAAAATAATTTGAAATAGACCAAAATTTACAAGCTAAAATGATAAAACTTCTGAAACAAAACATAGAAGAAAACTTTGTGACTTTGGGTTAGGTAACGATGTCTTAGGATATAGAAACTCAAAATCTTATCTCTAGCAACAGTGATCTGAAGTAACACTCATCTCAATTACTTAAATAATGCACTTTCCAATTGGAATCCCCAGATAGCTGAGATAGCAGGGAAGCCTGACATATAAACTGAGGGATTTTCAGAGGGCTTTGAAGAAAATTTCAGCCCCTCTCAGTGGCCCTGCCCACCTTTATCTTATTCCCTGAAGCTAGGACTAATAACTCCCTGGAGTTAAATTTGGCCTCAGAGCTGATGTTCTCAGTAATTTTCCAATCAGTTCTGTTCAGTTTAACCAAAATTTAATGATGCTAGTGCTTTGCTGGTTCTCTGCCAGTCACTGAGAATACTGTTCCCTCAAAGGTGGACAAGCGTCAGAATCACCGGTGGGCTTGTTATAGAACACAGGTTGCTGGGTCCCACCCTCAGGTTTTCAATTGAAGAAATCTGGGGTGGGCCATAAAAGAATTTGCAATTATCACACATTGTTAGGTGCTGCTGAGCTGTCCAGGGACTGCACATAAAGAACCATGGCTTTAAGGTAGGGATTAAGAGCACATGAATTCGTGTCACACCAGCATTATGCTGGCGTAGCTCGTACCAGTTTGCAAGAACCTATGGCATACATCTCTTCCCATGCCTGCATTCTCTAGCATCACGTTGATAGCACAAACTCTACAAATGATGCTAACTAAAGAGCTTGTTGTTAACATTTACCAGCACACCACAGAATCAGATACATCTGTCTGCTAAAACCCTGATTTTCCTGTGTCTGTTAATATGTGAACACTTAAGCAAGGCACTTAACTTCATTAAGCCTCAGTTTCCCCATTTGCAAACAGATTTAATAACACCTACCCCTACAGGACTGCCGTGAGGAAGTAAAGCAATTAGCACAGTGTATGGCATGTATTTATGGACCCATAAGAGGAGCTATAATTATTTTTAGTGGGAACAAGCTGAAATGTAAACACACAATGGAAATAATATTTGATATCCTCAGAGAAGGAGGCAACAAAAAGACATCAGCCCTAACTTCCAGATTGAAAGGGGGTGGTCAGGAAAATCTTCCTTTACCATTTCTTTAGAACCCAGCACGGTAGATATATTGAAGAGCTAGAAAGAAGGGATCAGAAAAGCTGGGCTAGCAGCAACCTTCTGAAATTAGGCAGTAGGACTTCATTCCGACACAGTGCAGCCCAGGTTCTGCACATCGTTAAATATATGTCAGATTCAGTTTATCATCTTTGATCACAATGAGAGCCCTGTTCCTGTCAGCTCAGACTTCATAGCTGGTTGCTTTGGCATTACAGCTGTCTGCTCAAGACTTTAATAATGAAAATGAGTGGGGTTTATGAAATGCTTTACAGTTCACATAGCATTTCTACTTCCATATCTTATCTCATTTTCACAAACATTGTAAGAAATATGGGTTTATTTATTTATTCATTTATTTGTTTATTCAAATACTATTTATTGAGTGCCTACACTTTGCCATGCACTGTCCAACATACTGAAAATGTAGGAGTGAACAAGACAGAAAACAGTCCTTGCCCTCAAAGAATGTATAGATTTTAACCAAATATTTGTTCATCTCCTTATTTAATTACTGTTAGGAAAGTGCAATGTAAGCTTGTAATTGGGAAACTCATACAGTCTGAGAAAATGACTTTTAACCTGATAAATGAAGGATGAAAACGTATTAGTCAGTGGTGTTGGGTGAGATAATGAAGAGGACAACCGGCTAAGGGAGAACCTTATACCAAGGCATTGAGTGAAAAAAAGAAATTGCTCTTGTCATTGAATTAAAATAAAGGCAGTGTGGCCAAGGATCAGCAATCAAGAAGAAACAGATGTGAAATGAGGCTGGAGAGAAAAGCCATGGTGTGATTACATAGGACCTTACAAGCCATGTTAAGGATTTGGATCTTTATCATAAGAGAATTAAGGATTCTAAGCAGGGGATATGCATTTTTAAAAACTGTTTCTTTTGCATGTAGAGAAGGGAAATATCTGAGACACAGTTTGTAAGGAGAATTCGTAAGATCTGTTGATTCTTTGAATGTAGGTGGTGAGTGAGAGGGAGAGGTCAATGATTACTTCTATGTTTCTGACATGAATAACTTGGTGGTTAGGATGCTGTATGCTGAGACTCAGAACCCCGGGGGAAGATTGGATTGGGAAAGTTTGGGAAGTGGGGGTATAGGGGCACTGGAAGCATGAGTTCAATCTTGGCTGAATTGGGGGGCCTGTGAGACACACAAGTGGGGATCTTAAGCAGTCAGTTAGATATATGGGAATGGACCACAGAATAAAGGGCTGGGATAAAATAATAAACTTTAGAGTTATCAGCAAATAGATGACAAAGACATGGATGTGAATGATATCACTTAAGTGAGAAGAAAAAAGGTCTAAGATCAAGCTCTAAGTGATTACTATTAAAGACTAAAGAAGGAGAAGTAGGAGAGTGGTGGGGAGTGTGATGACAAATAAGCCAAGAGAAAAAAATATTTCCAGGAAGAGAAAGTGATCAATTATTCCAAATCAGCTAAGGGCTAAGTGAAGTCAGAAATGGGAACATCTTTCCCTAACCAAATGCGGTAACTGGTGACTTCAGAAAGAAACCTTCTGGCTGGATTCTTGAAGGCAGAAGCCAGATTTGAAGAGGTGGGTAGTGAATAGAGGTGAAGGAGTGGAGATAGGGAATTTACTAAGATCCTTCTTTTGAATTGTTTGGCTGAGAAAAGGAGGCATGAAGTCAGTTACTAGAGAGGGAGGTGAGTTTCTGGAGACTTTTTGTTTTACGTTTCAATCTTCTATCAAGGAACAGTGACAAATCAGTCATTCAGCAAATTAGTTTTTTCTTGCAGTTTGGTTTTCAGTAAATTGGCTTGAGGGAAACAGATGTTCAGTGAATTGACCTAGAGCCAAATTCAGAAGTCCAAGTAAATAAGTGTCATCAACTATGGAGTAGTAAATATGCGTCTGGCACCTTGCTGGGTACCCTATGTTTGTTATCTCATTAACTCCTTACAAAACTCTAGGATGGAGCAAACTAAGGCATACGAAGGTTATGTAAGTTGCCCAAGGTCATACTGCTGGCAAGTGATGGATTCTGGACCCAACATGGACTCTTAACTACTGTGGCTCTGCTAGGTTCCTGTGCTAGGAGGAAAGGCTGGTTTGCCACACCAAAAAGTTTCACCTGAGCTGTAATCAGTGAAAAGCTACTTTCCATCTTTGAGTGAGAGATTTATCTTATAAAAGAAGTATTTTAAGATTTCTCAGATAACTGTGAGAAAGATGAATTTATACTGGGGAGCTCTTCCTTTCTTCGCCTTTACTTCAGTGTACTATTTCTTCCATCAGATTTCATCATAACTGTCATTTTCTCAGGAGCATCTCCTCTGACCTCACCAAGTAGGGGAAATCCCTTTATTGATGTGGACTTTCATAGTTACGGTTTTCATTTGATATTGTTGTAACATCTACTCCCCACATACACATTAAAATATTAGATATGAAATCAGTAACTGTGTATTTGTCCCTTGCTCACTGTTATTATCCCCAACATATAACACAGTATCGTGCTTGGAACATATTAGTGTTCAATAAACATCAGTTGAATGAATGAAAGAACTGCTGTGGGTGGCAGGAATACCACACCAGCATTTCAGGGATGGCATTGTAGCTACCTCACAAGTTCCACCCTCATCGTGGATACCCCCAAATCCTGGGAACAGCAGGATGGGAGTTCCTTGGAAAGCAAAGACTCTTGGGAATGAATAGGAGGAAGGATGGCTGAGCCACTTGGAGTCCAGAGGTCAGTCTTCATGAATCAAAGAGGCCAAATGGCCAGGCTATAGAGAGAATAGTTTCATCCCCCTGCTGTGGACTCCTGGCTGATGAAATTTACCTTTGGATGAAAAGAACATTGAAATGGAATAATCAGAGGATTCTACTGTGCTTTTTGAACTGCAGGATCTTTGGGATATTTGTCAGGCTATATACAGATGTCAGATTAGACTTGCTTGTCTTTATTTGGGTGAGGCACCATTACCAGGGCATCTGAGTTAACTCCTTAGTCATCCTAGTATTTTCTTTCTCCCTTCTTGTCCTCCCTCTGCCTCACTTACATATATACACATGTTCACAATTATGGATTTCTCCTTATAAATCTCTTGAAAATTTATCCTCTCTTCTCTGGTCTCATTGCCTTAGTTCAGGATCTCATTATTTCTTACCTAGGTTTTCTACTCAACCTACCACTGGTGTCATCTGCCATCAGGTTGTAGTCATCCATTCATTCAGTAGGAATGATCTTTCTAAAACACAAATCTGATCATGTCACTCCTCTCATAAAAAATGCTTCATTGGCTCTCCATTGCCCTTAGGATAGGGTACAAACTCTCTAGACAGGAATAAAGTGCCCCTACAGTCTAGTTCCACTGAAACCCTCCAACCTCCATTTCTCTAAAGGAGCTGTTAAAGCTCTAGCCTTGAAGTAAACCCTGTCCTCTGATTGCACTCACTTGAATATTCAAGTCACTGTGCCTTTGAAGAGCCCATTTTCTCCAAACAGAAAATCAGGTCTGTGTCCTCTCAAAGTCCTGCTAATTTTACAGGACTCAAATGTTATCTCATTTGTCAAAAAATCCCCCAGTCCCTAGGATAATTAAGGGACCCCTTCATCTGTGATCCTATAGCACTTTATGCAACTGTCTGAGAGCTCTTAACACATTCTGTTGTATTTATCTACACATATGTCTCCCCACACCAGACTATGGGAAACTTAAAGGAGTCTCGGGGCAATGTAGTCCAGACATTGCAAATTCAGGATATGGCATCAGAGAGTGCTAGGTTTAAATCCAGTCTCCATCAGAGTACAACCCTGGGAGTTTACTTAAATTCCCTGTGCCACACGTATTTTTAATGTACAACATGGACACAACAGCAATGAACTTGCATTCCTCCTATGGGAGTTAAGTGTGGAAAGCTTAGCAATGCCAATGCTTGGTTTAGCATGTGGCATACAGTAAATCTGCAAAGGTAATCAGGTAAAAATGTTGATCAAAGACAGGTTTCATGTCCATTCGTCTTCTCATCTATATAACACAGTGTCTGGAACAAAGAAGCTAGTAAGTAAATATTTTAAAAATGGTGAATCAATGAAGTAAGTTTTCATAGGGTGGTGCAGGAACTAAGGGATGTTCTCTCATTTCTTTATCTGTATGCACAGGCTGGCATTTCACCATCCCATCCTTGTGTTCCCATAAGCACTGGGGTTAGAAAAAGACGTGACCTTTTCCTATCAAATCATTGCTAAACCCTGTCATGTGCCAGGCACCGAGCTATATGCTTTCACCTGTGAACTAGATGTGACTATCCCCATTTATCGAACCAGAAAACTGAGTTGCAGAGAAAGTAAGTTAGTAAGTAGCACTGGAAGGGTTTGAGCCAAGATATGTCTGTCTCCAAATTCCAAACTCCATCTCCTACAGCCAGCAACAGCAATATTATTCCCAAACGGAAAGTTCTCCCAGCTTTCCCAGGCAGCCCTGGCGTTCCTTTGCAGAGAAAAATTCAGAGGATAGTCCATTATGCTGATGCTGTTGCCTTGAAACATAAATAGTCACCCACTGTGGAACTGTTTGTTATGAGGAATGTACGGGCTGGAGAGAAGTGAGACATAAAATCATTATTTCATGCGGAAAGACATTGCCAAAGGGATAGAATTACTTACTATATTAATTCTGTCCTTCAGCCCCCAGCGCATCTCTCTGCATAATGACTTAGTCACAGAATGTATTGTTGGCAACATTTTGGGACATTTCTACTATGATACTTGCAGAAATTGAAAAATGTAAGACTTCCCATTTTATTCCTTTTCCCTCTAACTCCCTCTTCTCTGATCTCCTGGCCCTTCAGCTCTTTTCCTAACCTCTGCCAATCCCCATTTCTTTCTGCCATTTTTGATTCCTTCTGCTACCCAGTCTTGTGTCACTCTTAGTCCCCTTTCTCTTCCTCCATACTTCTCTGTCAAACCTCCATTTCTTCTCTCTCTGCCAAATGTACATCTTCTACAATAGGCTGAAGGAGCTCCCAGTGGAAATTCCACACTGGTCTTAAAAATGATACCATGGAAAAAGTACTAATTTAGAATCATCATATAGAGAACCAGCAAATGGAACTATCACATAGAATCCCAGAGTTAGAATGACTAGTATTAAGAGGGTGAGCTGGTAAACAGTATCTTGTTTAACCCTGTATTTAAATCTGAACATATAACACTTCAGGTTATATTATAAATTATTGGCAAAACATGATAAGCATTTCCCCTTGAATCAGAAATAAAAGAGCTTTCATCTGATGAATAGTTGTATGGATTCATTAGGGAGTGTGAAGCCATAGGACAAAAAGAGTTAAGACCAAAATATCCCAACCAGGATTGTTGTTTGCTATCCCATTGTCTCATTGCATCACTTCAAAAGATTTGTAGGCTAATTGTAAGAGCTGCATAGTGACATGTCATGTGGAAGAGGAATTTTTTTTGTGTGGTCTATTATGATCATGAATATCTGATACAGTTCTACAGTTTATTTTAAATTAACCGTTCTTACTACCACAGGTTGAACACCACGTGTGCTGTGAACTGCTCTGGGAACTTTAAATTCACCACCTCATTTAATCCTCACAGCATCCATGAGAGGCAGGAGTGAAGATGTCCAGTTTAAAGATGAACAGCCACAAAATGACAAAGCTATGGAATATAAGTAGTAGTTATAATTATTACACAGGAGGATATAAATGCTCTAGATCTATTAAAATGCTACAAATATTTATTGAGTGTCCTTAAACGTGGACTTGGAAAAACAGAGACTTACTATGTTTTTTTGGATGAAGAATATTAACCCCACCTAATTTACAGGGATAAACAATTTCAATCATAATCCTAATGATTTTTACATCTTGACAAAATGATACTTAAATTTAAAAAATAATCATCCAGGAATAGCTAGAAAAATATGAACAAGCAGTGAGAAGAATGTATACTAATATATTAATTGATCAATATAGTAATAATGTGGTAATAAATGATATACTAGTAACTTATTGTATTAACAACATTAATATACTCACTAAAGGCAATGTAGGGACTTGTTTAAGAATAGATCATTTGATCAAATAAGTAGAGATAGCCCTGGAAGAGATCAAAACATATATAAAATGTGCAATATTATAAATACAGCATTTCATATCAGTAGGAAAAGGAAGAGCCATTCCATATTGGGGCAACCCACAATTTACTTAAAAATAACATTAATAAAGAGAAAAAAAAATGAAGGAGACATTAAATTATTACTTAAATACATAAAACAAAATACATGAGAGAGAGACAAAAATCACTGTAATGTTAAAAGGGAAAAAAAACAACCAAAAAATAATGATAGAAACTCTAGGTAAGCAAATTTGGTATAGATAAGGAAGCCCTTTCTTAGCAAACTCAAAAAGAAAAAAATAAGGAGTATATTAATAGATTTGATTAACTTAAATATTTTAAATGAAATGTTTATATCAAAAACACTATAAACTAAACTGAAAGGCCAATTGCAATCTGTGAAAAAAGACCTTTAATCTATGTAAAAGAAATAAAGTATTTAGATTTGTTTAATATTTGTTTATACTATTTCTATTTATGTCGCAGAAATTGAATATTTAAAAGATTTAGAGCTCCTACAAATGAATGAACATCCATGGGCCCAAAAAAGCAGCCATGCTTATGGTTTTGGTTTATTACAGTGAAATGATACAGATTAAAATCAGCAAAGGGAAAGGTCCATGGGGTGAAGACCAGCAGAAACCAGAGTATTCCCTCTCTGTGGAGTCCAGACACCCTTCCTCCCAGAGCAAAAGATATGCATTCACCATAAATCACCTAGTCAGGATACACCTACCGGGGACAGTCTTGCCCAAGGCCTCTGGAACGTATAACACTCTTATCAGGGAATATATTCCAAGGTCTCAGATCTATTCTCCCTGGAGCCAGCCGAAGGCCAGTACTGAAGACAGGTCTTCCTTGGAAAGCTGTAGCCATGCTGAGTCAACCCTTTCCTGCCCAAGCATGAACTAGCTGTTGCAGAAAAAATATTCCAAATACCAATAAACATACAAAACATTATATCTTTAGCAACTAAAAAACAAAAACTATCTTGAAATATGTCTTGACCCATTAAATTGGAAATGAATAAAAGAATTATTGTTGATGAGTGTGTGGGAGAAAGTTCTTGCCTATGCAATACTGAAGGGCAGGTGGATAAACTTCTACATCATATTCGAAAACATTAAAACTTTATATAGCAAGAGCCT
>JAKSZT010054368.1:4214051-4228164 GCA_026826555.1 Tolypeutes matacus
GGGATGAGCCTCCCTGGCAATGAGGGATTAATACCAAGTGCCAACTGGCAACACAACTGGAAAAAGACCTTGAATAAAAGGGGGAAATGGTAAAGACAAATGAGTTCAAGTGGCTAATAGACTTCAAAGAGAGTCGGGAGGTCATCCCATAGGTAACTCTTACGCACACCTCAGTAGGAGCTCATAGAACATCTAAGTGCCTATCACCCCACTCAGTGGGGTTCCTGAGAGCTCCGGAGACACCCTGGTCCTATATAAGGGGGGATAGCCCCAGAGACTGATGCCTTATCAGTGAGTTCTATTTTGGAATCTGTGCTCCTGAGAGTGACAGAATTAGACTCAAATAAGTCCTCCCTGCACATGGTTCACCAGTCCCTTCTATTCAAACCTATATGTAATGCTGGAGTTTTTAGGTATACTTCCAGAGACTGGAGCCTCCCATCTACCTATGTGCCAGGTGTGCATGAAAACTAGGTGGAGCTGCAACTCCTACCCTACATCTCAATGGACTCATCCAAGTCACCTGGTGAGGAGACAACGATGGGCAATGGCCATCCCAGGGAATGGAGAGGGCCTGCATCTGCAGGCAGGATCATCCCACCCACCATGTCTATGGGATATAAGCCCTCTCTCACTTGGAGTTGGAGTGGACATCACCATCCCAGTCCCCTCAGGATTGGGGGAAGATCTATGGACTAGAGTGGACTTGATGGTATTCTCTTGTTCACATATGGTGATTCTAGCAATGCAAGAAAATATAACAGTGAGGTGGAGCCAGTGGCCACTTGACACTTTTGGGGTAGGGAGGGGATGAGCAGTTGAAATACAGGGGTTTCTTTGGGAGTTGGAGGTTGTCCTGAGTACTGTTGTGGCAACGGATATAGGCCATTTTAAATCAGCACACACCACTCAGAACTGAGTGGGAGAGAGTGTGGTCTACAGTGTGAACTGTGGTCTATGGTCGGTGGCAAGGCTCCAGGATGTGTAAGTTCATTGAGGGTGGTGGGCCACACTGTGGGAGATGTTTGTGTGGGATGTGGTGGGAGGTGTGGGAGGTGGGCAACATGGGAATCCCAGTGGGTTCCATGTAATATTTTGGGTAATCTAAGCACCTCTTAAAATATATTTATATATATATATAAATAACATTTTTGTAAGCAAATACACATATATGCATATATATTTATATATCATTTTGCAAATGTTTGTATGTATTGTGAGAATTTTGATTTTTACCGGTAATAAAAAAAAAAAAAAGAGAAAGTGAAGTCAGGAAAGCAAGAAGCTGAAAGCAAAGAAACCTGGAAGAGAAGGGAGAGACCAGCATATGCCACCATGAATCTTTTCATGTGACAGAGGTGTCCAGGCTTACCAGCACCCAGTCTTCAGGGAGAAAGTATCACCTGATGGTGCAATGATTTGGACATTTTTCTCAGCCTTAAAACTGTAAGCTTGTGAGCTAGTAAATTCCCACTCTTCAAAGCCATCCCATTTTATGGTATCCGCTTTAAGTAGCTTTAGCAAACTAGAACACAGACCTAGAGTTCACCCGCAATTGAATACAGAGAAGTTGGAGGAGTGTGTTTGTTCCCTGCCCTGGTCTCTCTAAGCACAGGCAGCTCTTTCCTTTATATGAGAGCTAGCATTGATTAAGCTCTTTGCATTGCTCTAGGTATCTTTTTGTACATTCACTCATTTAGTCTTCCCAACCATTTTATGACGTAACTAAGATGAGATGAGAAACTGAGGCACAGCAAGGCCAAATAACATAGCTACTCAGTGGCAGTCAGGCTGAGAGCTCAGAGGCATTACGCCGGAGTATGTTCTCTGATCCTCTGCATAGAGCTGATGCCTGAAAAGTCTTTGTTGCTGTTGGACAGGTGAGGAATTTGAGCTTTGTCCTTGGTTATATAGAAAGCTGAGTTTAAAACCCAGGCTTGCCTGGACCCACAGTGTGCTCAATCACACCATGAAAGAAGTTGGCAAATAAGAAGTTATAAAAGTTCCCAAAAGCCTGAGCATTAGGCAGAGACTCACCTGAGGAGGTCCCACAATTATAGTTGAGCCTATGATGGTTCATGGCTCTCATTGTCACTTAATCCTAAACTCCAGCTGATTAGAGGTGCACAAGACAGGAGGAAACCAGTGGTTAATTTGCTACTTCCCTCTCAGGTCTGGGACAGCTGAGGCTGTGGTTGTCATTCTTGTCTGCACATTAGCATCACCTGGGGGGAGCAGATGTGGTTCAAGTGGTTGAGCACCTGCTTCCCACAAGGGAGGTCCCAGGTTCAGTCCCTGGTACCTCCTAAAAACAAACAAGCAACAAGCAAAAAAAAAAAAAAAAACAACTTAGGGACGTTCATGTGACTCAGTGGTTGAGCACCGGCTTTCCACAAAAGAGGTCTGGGGTTCAATCCCCGGCCTTTGTACCTGAAAAGAAAAAGAAAAAAAAAAAAAAGAGAGAGAGAGAGAAAATCACTTGGGATAAATTTAAAAAAAAATTTTTTTAAGTTCCAAAGTAATTGGTCTAAAATGGGGGCTTGACATAAAGGTATTTGGCATAAAGTTCCCCAAGTGGTGTGTAACAGCAGTTAGAGAAACATTGGGCTGGGAAATGCATCCCCACCCCAACTGATAATTAGAATTAGAATCTTCCCCTAAACTAAACTTCATCTAAGACACCTGGGGTTTGAAAATCTGCCATTATCTATGGAGTTTATTTCAGCTCTTGATACTAATGCCATATCTGTGAAGAGCTCTGGGGGAGGGAAATTGGGGTGAGGGTGAACTTGAATGATGAGGCTACCCAGATGGGACAAGAATCAGCAATGCACTGCCCTTGTTTGGTAAACACACCCAGTGCTTAATGGTGCCTAATGGTGCCTGTAATTGATGTCTAAAGTTATTTAAAAGTAAATTTACTAGAAAATAATTAGCAATTTTATAGTTCACTACTTCCTAATTTTGTGGATAAAATTTTTTTCAATGGTTTTATCAGGCACCACAGTACAGTGTGCTGTGAAATCACTTGCCCCAAGATGGAGGTAAACATAGGTCCCAGAAAGAGATAAATAAATATGCTTTTATTGTTTGATTATCCAATTTTATCAGTTGGAATGGGGGCCTCCTTCTCCCTCCACCACTATCCCTCACCCTCCCAGTCTCCCATTTGAATCTGTAGTAAATTACCCTCAATCAACATCAAGGGAAATTTGAAGAAAGGCAGCATGGGAATGAGCATTGACCTTGGCAGCTCTTAACCTTAGCAGTGGGAATAAAGAAGAAAATTGTTTTCTTATTAGGCTGGATATATCTTTCTTTAATGAGCTTATAGAAATATTCATTATAACACATTAGCTCACCTCTCCTTCTCTCCATCCAGCCATCTCAGAGCTACAAGAAGCAGAACAATGGAAATAAGTTTACCAAAACCAATTTGCTTGGTTGTATCTTACTGGAGCCATCCATTCAAAGCCAATAGGGAAGTCTATTGTTACTGGTCTCAGACTTCTGTAGATGATAATTAGTTTTTAAATCTGTGAAATGGATGTGATAATCCTGCCCCTGATTGCTACTATAGTTGTTGTCCACAGATAGACAGAGAGTATCAGCATCCTTGGAAGCTTCTTAGTAAAGCAGTGTCTCAGGCCCCTGCCTCAAAATACTGAAATAGAATTTATAGATATGGGGACAAGAAATTTGTGTGTTTACAAGTTTTCCAGTAATTGCTATGCATGCTAGAGTTTGAGAACCAATGTCTTGCAGGAATAGCAAACAAGATAAGTCAGAATATGCTGTGGAAAAAAGATTGGAAGATGCTATTGAGATTCTGGGTATTATTGTTTGCCTTCATATTACTAAGTGTGAATGTCACAAAATATGAGTTGCAGGCATATCGTAAAAGTATGCTGGTGTCAAGCACTAAGGAATTGTAGGGATTGGGGTGATTACCTACACTGGTCGTTCAAATTTAGTTTAATAAACAACAGATTATGAGCCAAATATAATAGCTCTGCAAACTAAATTTGACTTGAAGACTAATAATATGTACCCTATATACTTTTGGCCTACCAAACAAAAATTATGTCCCCAAAATGCCTTTTACTATTTTACTTTAATTTTTGATAATATAGGAGTTTTTTTTTTTTTCAGTCTGGTAGAGACAACCATCCCCCATGGTATCTGATAAGATGTAGGGATTTTTCTCTGGTTAAGAAAGTTCTATTCCCTGTCTAAGTCCACAAAACACTTTATAAGCTAAAAAATCAGCAGATTAGCTAGAATAATGTTTTCTGAGGGACTCTCCCCAAAGTCTTCCTTAGCTATCCAAGAGGTGTAGCCTCTGTTTGAATGTAACATAATGATATGCCTATTTTAAAGAAGGATGGAAATGGAGTGGGCTTTATTCAGAAAGCTGAGTAACATTCTTTTAGGAAGTTCTTTCTAAGCAATAAGCCTTGTGCAGTCTGGGTGTCAGAAGCCCTGGGCATTAAGTCTCTGTTCTTCCTATGTACTCCCTGCATGACTCTAAACTGTTCACTACCTGGGGAAAGATGCAGAGAAAAGGAAACTGGCCTGGGTTAGAAAACTTCCTCTGGAACAGGCTACCCACCCTCTCTACCATTTGCTTCTCTACCTGTAGAATGAGATTCATAACCTAAATCAGAATCAATT
The DNA here is from genome assembly GCA_026826555.1 of Tolypeutes matacus. Lineage (NCBI taxonomy): Eukaryota > Metazoa > Chordata > Mammalia > Cingulata > Chlamyphoridae > Tolypeutes > Tolypeutes matacus. The sequence goes on from JAKSZT010054368.1 coordinate 4,218,726, forward strand.
GACATCACAAATGGGAGAATGATTTGCAACCTGCACCCTGCAGAGTTAAGAAGTCACTTCCATACCTCATATATGTCAGCCCAGCAATACCTGTGATCTTTTTCCTCTGAGGTCTCCATGGTGACTGAGAATGGCTGGCTACCACACTGGGAAAATGGCCTGCTATGTACTTGAGAAGGATATCAAGTCCCATCTCTGTTTTCCTAGCAAAGCCCCAAAGTGGGGAGATGCTTGAATAAACTCTGGATTAGAATAATTTTAACGCTTCTGAGTCTGCTTCCTTATATGTAAAATGGGAAAGATATTAGTATCTACCTCATAGGATTGTTGGAAAAAACTAAAATAACCTATGTAAAATGGTTGGTATTTATTCATCCACTTGGTAAATATTTGTTGAGTGCTTATCCTGTGATACATGGTTGCAGGAGCTCACATCAGAATGATAAATGAGAGTCAGATGGTTCCTGCCTTCTGGAGCTTACATTCTACCGGAGGAGCTAAAGAACACATAAAGCTTTATTATGAACACACACATTTCAAATATTAAGAAACCATATATACTTTATTTTAACAACAGACTCTGAGAAGTGCTAGGAAAAAAATCACTGTTAAGTTAAAGAAATGGGGTGATCAGGGGAGACCTTTCTGGGACAGGGACATTTGACAGAGACCTGATGACTAAGGTGATGAGACTTGCAGCTATCTGGCAGAACAGCATTGCAGGTGGAGGGCCCAGCTCCTGACACCTAGCAAGTTGTCAGTAAGTACTAGTTAAAATAAAGGAAAAGCTCTACAAACTGATGATGTCTAATGAGATATAAAAACGAAATTCTCATCCATAATGATAAAATTCTAAAAGAAGCTTTGATTGAGGTGGAGGCATCTCCAAAGAGTTTCAGGAAGAGGTAAAGACCATCTTGAGGCCCTTAGTGATGTTTTCTGATGAAAAGTCAGATGCTCATCACAGTCTGACAAAGTATACAGTGGAAAAACTCCTCATCATTCTGTAATGTGAAAGCACTTTTTCATTTCTTCATCATGGTAGTTCTTCAAAAAGAGATCAGTGGGTAAAGAGGCAATTAGGAGAGTGAGATTAAGAGAAATAAGGGAGGGGCTTATTCAAGATTCTAGACTAGGTAAGCAGTCAGGGAGAGGGCTCAAATGAAGATTGCAGAGTCTTTGCCTAGTGCTCTCTTCATTAAATAACACATTCTCTTGTTTAATAAGCTCTTCATTCATGCCATTGTTCAGTATTAACTGTATCAAGCCCAGGGGAACAAAAAATTAAGACATTTCTGCCCTCAAGGAACTCACAATCTAGTGTGGGAAACAATGACAGAGAGAAGTGACATTATGTGTCTTATGTGGGTCTTATGTGTCATTGCAGAGTACTTAAAAGTATATGAAAGCATCGAGGACGATACAACCAATTCAACCAGGGAATCGGGGAAGGAACATATGATCAGGTTTGCAGGAAATGAAAGGTTTGGTGTATGGAAGATATTGTGGGTACAAAGTACAGCAAATTGTGTATAGGGAGTGATGGCAAATCAGTGTGACAGGAGCATGGAGAAGGCTAGAGAGGTGGTTTGGGGCCAGACTGTAAAATCTTTTATGCTCAGCTGAAGAATTTGGAATCTATCATGTAGAAAATAGGGAATTGTGAAGGACATTTCATTGGTCTTCTCAGCATATCTTTTTAGAACCATTCTTCCTCATTCAATAATTATGTTTCTCAAGGCTTAGGGGTAAGGACTGGTTCTGCTAGGTCCCTAAGGGTGACTTAGACTTGACTATAAGAATGCTCCAGGTCCCTGGCTGCAGTGATTGGTTCCTGGGTGACCATGGGGCCCAAATTTTTATGGCGCTCTTAGGAAAATACTTTTCCCATGGAACCATTAAATGTGGTGTAGGCTGGACTACAAGCAGCTATAATGATCCATGTGAAAAGATTCTGAGAATGAAACCAAAAAGAAGTCAATGGAGTCAAATTGTTGCAAGATGAAGATGTTGGAGGGGAGAGGATTGAAAGCGGTCATACTTGCAGATATTATTAAACTCCTAGATCAGCTATAACTGAAGGCATCACCTTTTGGAAATCTCAGTTACATGAGCCAATAAACTCCCTTTAGTCCTTGATTTTGTTTGATTTGTTCTGTCTTGTCACTTCCAGTTGAAGAAGTGATTGGCTAATATTGGAAGCACATGTAGTTTATTAGCAAGGGGATGATATAACCAGTTTCCCTTGTTGGTTAGCAAGTCTCTGATACATAATGGATTTTAAATAAAAGAAAGGGACTAAACTAGTGGTGGGGAGACCACTTATGGAGAGACCTCAAAAACCATGTAAGAGAAGCTTAAGGCAGGGGTAAGGTGATAGAGAAGATGGCATGTCAAGAGGTACAGGTCTGAGGCAGAGTCAACAGATCTTAATGATGGGATATGAGGCTGAGCAAAGGTAAAGTCAATATTGGCACAAGGATTTCTTTCTTAGGAGACACTATAAATGGTGGTGCCATTTTGTCATTTACTAAGATCAAGAATAGAGAAATAGAGTGAGGTGGTAGGTTGAATTATGTACTCTGACGAACACGTGTTCTTAATTGTAATCTCTATCCCTGAGGGTGTTAACCCATTATAAATAGGACCTTTGAAATATGTTATTTTTAGTTAAAGTGTGGCCCAACTGAATGTGGATGGGTCTTAATTCATATTACTGGAAGCCTTACAAAGAAAAGAAAGCAGAAGCCAGTATTGGAGAAGGTCACGGTAAGAAGCCTAAGGTCATCAGACACCATAAGAGCAGCTAGAGGGAGAGGACATTGTCCTGTGATGGGGGGCAGTGATACCAGCCAAGGAACCCCAAGGATCATGACATGCCAGCACCGAAATACTACAGATTTGGGGGAGAAATCATGCTGACACCTTGATTTTGGACTTCTAATTTCTGAAGCTAGAGCCAATCCAATCAATGGTTAAGCCAACCTATTGTATAATATTTGCCATAGCAGCTTGGCAAACTAAGACAGGTGGATTTGGTGTAGTAGGAGGCAAAGTCATTGGGATTTGAACATGTTATGTTTCAGGGGCAAGGAGATCATCATGTGGCAATGTCTATAGGCAGGGAGAAAATAAGTCTTAAGAAAAGTTGAGACTAAATATGTGTGCAGACAGCAGGTGAGGGGATTGGCAGCAGAATGCTCCAACAGAATTGTAGTGAACTGTGTGGCAGGGAGCAGCTTTCAGTAGGCTTCACAGTCACACTCAATCAGGTGGAATGAGCTGATTAAATACACCCGCTTCCTTATTTCTTGCTCTAGTGCAGGGATTCACAACGAAGGATAGTTTTGTCCCACAGGGGATATTTGGCAACATCTGGAGATGTTTTTGGCTTGTCACAACTGAAGAAGGGGAAGCTATTGACATTTAATAGGTAGAGGCTTGATATACTGCTAAATATCCTACACTGTTCAGGCTGGGAATGCTGCTAAACAGCCTACAACAAAAGAATGACCCAGCCTCAAATGTCAGTGGTGTTGAGGTTCAGCACACCTAGCTGAAGGCCATCATGATGAATAGTTATTTTTTCCTCAGGCCAAAGAACTCCGCTCAATGTCATTTTTATCCTATTAAAAAGCTTTCAACACTGAGAAAAACTTACCACAGTATAGAGTGGCAGCTAGGAGCTTAGACATGGGTCACAGAGAAATGGGTTCAGATTCTTGCTCTGTACTTGCTCTGGGACCTTGGAAAAGGTAGTTAACTTCTCCCTGGCTCATTTTCTGTATAAAAAATGGGGTACTAAGATTCATAGGTATTTTGTGAGTTCAGATGAGTTAATGTGTTTAAGTATATTATCCCAATGATATAGAATTATGCGGCTCCTCTTATTTTGATACTTATATGGTAGAGATTGTTATAGGTACAGAAAGTAACAATAGAAACAACAAAATATTAATAATAGTAACAATAGCTAACACTTATATAATGCTTAGGAAGTACCAGTCCTGTTCCAAGTGCTTTATGTATATTAAATTGATTTAATCCTTACAACTGTATAAATTAAGTACTATAATTATTCTGATTTTATAAATGTGGAAACTGAGACAACATAATTCTTAAGTAATTTTTCCAAGGTTACACATTTTGGAAATGGCAGATTTGGGAGCAGCCTGGCCCCAGAGTCTATGCTCAAGATTATTACGTTCAAGAAAAACAAAATCTCTGCCCTTTGAGAGTTTACATTTGAGTAGGCAAAGACAGAAAAAGACTAAATTAGCAATTTTATATATAAGTTTATATGTTAGAATGTGATAAGTAGTGTGAGAAAAATGAAACCTGGGAAAGGAAATGTGGAACCTGGGATGATATGGTAGGCAGAATAATGGTCCCCCAAAATGCCCACATCCTAATTCCAGGACTTGTATATATGTCACCCTACATGGCAAAAACAAGTGCAGATATGATTAAGTTAAGGATCTTGAGATGGGGAGATGATCCTGGAATATCAAGTACACCTAATATAATGACAAGGGTCATTGCAAAAAGGAGCAAGATGGTTAAAGCCTGAGAAGGAGATGTACTAATGGAAGCAGAGGTCATAGTGATAGCATTGCTGAAAGAGGGTCAAAAGCTAAGATATGTGGTGACTTTAAGAAGCTGGAAAAGGCAAGGAAACAAATTCTCTCCTAGAGCCTCCAGAAGGAACACAGCCCTGCTAACACTTTGATTTATATCCCATTGAGGTCCATTTCAGACTTCTGACCCCCAGAACTGTAAAATGATATGTTTGTGTGGATTTAAACCAGTACATTTGTGGTCTTTTGATACAGCAGCAAAGGAAGCTAATACAAGTGGGGAACGCTAGATTAAATTGAATTGTGAGGGCAATCCTCACTGAAAAAGGGCCATTTCAGCTGATTCCTGAAAGTATGTTACACCGAGGCAAGAGCCAAAGCCTCGAGACTGTAGTGGGCTTGGCAGGGTCCAGGAACAGCAGGGATTCTAATGAGCCTACAGCACAGTCATGGAGGGAGAGGGTGGGAAAGAATGAGGTCAGAAAGTTAGTGGGACACTGGATTAGTTGGGCCCTATTGATAATTGGTAAGTATTTCAGCTTTTACTCTGAGTGATATGGGATCTATTTGGAGGATTTTGGAACAGAGTAATGATATGATCTGCTTTGGGTTTCAAAACAGGCTGCTGTGTTGAGAATGGTCTGTAGGTAGATAAAGCAAGAAGCAGGAAGTCCAGTTTGAAGGTCATTGTCATAATCCAGGGAAATACGATAGTGGCTTGGTTGAGAGTAATGGCAGCAAAAATAAAATTGTTAGATAAAATACAGGACACCCAGTTAATTTTGAATTTCATATAAGCTATGAATAAATGTTGAGTATGTCTTATGCGATTATTTGCTGAATCTGACAGCCCTAAGTGGAGATGATGAGAAATAGATGAATTCTGGACATATTGGCTTTTAAATTATAAGCAAGATATAAGAGAAGGAGAGGAGCAAGGATGCATACAAGGTTTTTGGTTAGGAAGGACAGAGTATTTACTTAGATGGAGAAACATTGGAGAACAAGTTTGGGTGAGTTAGATAATCTGGAATTTGATTTGGATGTCTATAAATTTGAGATGTCCATTATACACCCAAATGGAGAGGGCATGGGCAGTTTGATATAAGAATCTGGAGTTCAATAGAGAGGTCTGGGCTAAAATATGAGATTGGGAACCACCAGCATAGAGATGGTTGTTTTAGTTTTCCAGCTGCTAAAACAAATATTATGCAATGGATTGGCTTACCCAACAGGGATTTATTAGTTCAGAGTTGTGAAGCTAGAAGAAGTTCAAAGTTGAACGCTTTCTCTCTGAAGACTGTGGTGTTCTGGGTCTGGCTGCTGGTGATCCTTTGTCCTTGTCTTTTCCATCACATGACAATGTATATAACTTTGTCTTCTCCTTTCTCTTTCAGCGCTCCATTGACTTCCAGCTTCTGGCTGCTCCCCTGAGGATTCCTTCTCTATATGGCCTCCAGTAATAGGATTAGACCCATCTCCGTTCAGTTTGCCACACCTTCACTAAAAACAACATCTTGCAAAGGTCTTATTTACAATGGGTTCACAGTCACAGGAATAGATTATGATTAAGAACATGGTTTTCTGGGGTACATAACTCTAGGTCACCACAGTGGTGTTTAAAACTGTAAGAGTGTATGAGATCATAAAGAGTAAATGTAGATAGAGAAGGACTGAACCCTGGGCATTCCAATAATTAAAGGTCAAGAAAATAAGGAGTAACCAGCAAGTAAGGTTAAAGAAAGGCCAATGATATAGAGAGGATATAAGGAGAGTGGGTGTTGAGAAGCCAAGTAAATTAGATATAATGGTTAATTTAATGTATCATCTTAACTAGGTTATGGTGTCCATTTGTTTGATCAAATAAGCACTGGTCTGATAGTTACTGTGAGTATTTTGTGGAAAGATTTGCATATATCACCAGTTGATTGCATCTACAGCTGATTGCATCTACAATCAACAAGAAGACTGCCCTCAGCAATGAGTGGGAGGTCTTAAAGCCAAACTGAGGGTTTCAGAAGTCAGAAAGAAGAATTTCTGCTTCTACATCTCCTAGCCATCTTCTCCTGGAGAATTCAACTTCAACTTCATTGGCGTTTCCAACGTGAACCCTGCCCTACAAAATTCTGACTTGCCAATCCGCATCATCACGTGAACAAAGTCCTACAATAAAACTATTAATATATATGAATATCCTGTCAGTTCCATTTCCTTGGAAAACCCTCACTAATATAATAGGAATTGCAGGAACAAATAAGTGATCAACTATATTAATGTGGCTAAAGAGATATCAACAATTACTATTCTGAAAATTTTTCTTCAACTCAAGATTGAGCCTTTGGGTATTTTACCTTGAGGATATTGTTTATAGATTGATTGATAGTTAATAGAATTTGTGTGTCAGACATATTAATCCTACACTATGTTGGAAGGCCATCTATAAGTTTAAAGTAATTATGTTAGCTCTTCAAATGTACATAATTGTCTGGGGGTGAATCTCTAATTTTATAATCTTGGTGATGCTCAAAATATACTGAATCTTAAGATGTACTATGTAATGTGACTTTTTATGGTGGCATATAATTGGGAAGGGAAGAGAAAATGCATTTAATGTGAAAAATAGGGTAGGATACATGTAAGTCTGACACCAAATCTGCTCCATTAATATAAGTTCAAGGAACCCTGGCCTGATCCTGGATGCCAGTTAGCATCACAAGGTCATAATGATTTCCCAGATGTGAAGTCTACCAGTCCATGTATTCTCTTTCTTTTCCTGAATACTTTAACTAAGAGATTTACCACTTAGAATGTTTCCATATGCAAAAAAATATAATACACAATTAAAAGTGTATCAAACAATTAAGATGTTTATTCTCTTATTTGACAAGACACTTGGAGGTAGATGTTTTCAGGGTTGCATGAATCAGAGATCAGCAATATCAACAAAGATTCAGACTCTCTCCATCAGTCCTTCTCTGGCACCCTCAGTGTCAGCCATGTTTGCCTTCATGGTCACAAGGTGGCTGCCATAGCTCTAAATGTGTTATGTTCTCATAGAAACATTCAAAAGTAAGAAAAATGGATACCTGTCATGTCATTATGGCATTATTGACCATTCATTTTTCTTAAGTCTATGATGATTATATTTCTAAAAATCCCAGAGCAGTTCACTGCTCAATTCCCACTGGCCATAAGTGTATCACATGCCTATTGGCTATAGGGAAGTTATGGCTTACTCCTTGGGGTTGGAGAAGGGATCCACTTTTCCTAAGCACATTGCCTACCCTTATCAAAACAAAGTCAGGTTTCTATTAGCAAGGAATTGGTTATCAACAGCATCTGTCATAGGAGTTAAAATCCATTAACAATACAAATTTCGAAGTTAGTTTATGAATGATTGTTAGAACCATAGGAATTAAAGAGATAATCTAGAACATCCATGTAATATGAGAAATAGACCTAGGATAGCAACTCAGACCATTAATTGAAACAAGGAAAAAAAAAAAGAAAAGAAAAGTCTCTAAAGGAGACATTGGAAGGGAGCAGAAGTGGGAAAAGTATGAGAGAGGAATGTTATGGAAGAAGAAGCCAGAGTGCTTCGCAAAGCAATGGGGGTAGGCTGCAGTGTCAAACACTAAAGGAGATCAGTAGATGAGGGCTGAACATGCCTCTACATTTGGTTACATCACTGATGACCTTATTAAGAGTTTCATTAGAATGATGGGAACAGACATCAGGATGCAGGGTGGTAAAGAAGAAAGTAATTGAGAGATTGCAGAGAGTGGAATCTACTTTCTAAAACTGTAGCCATGAAGGAGGGATACTATGTGATATTTTTGAAGAGTGCTACAGGAAATAGTTTTTTCCTTATTAAGGATGGTACTATCTTTTTTGGACTACTGATAAATATTAATACTGAATGAAGAGAGGGAGAAATATAAAACATAGAATATTGGAGGATCTAACACAAAAGTAGGAAATGATGAGACACGAGTGGAGGAATCAAGGATTTATACCATAGCCAGTCATTTTAAAATTTTATAATAATTATAGTAACAGCAAGCTTTTATTGACCTCTTTCTTTTGGCCAGTGTATTAATCAGCCAAAGGGTGCTGATGCAAAATACCAGAAATCGGTTGGCTTTTATAATGGGTATTTATTTGGGGTAGAAGATTACAGTTACTAGGCCATAAAGCCTAAGTTACTTCCCTCACCAAAGTCTGTTGCCTTGTGTTGGGGTAAGATGGCTGCCAATGCTTGCCAAGAGTTCCGGCTTCTTGTGTTCCTCTCTTCCAGGAGCTTTGTTTCTCTCCGGGCTCAACTGCTGTGCTCTCTCCACAAGGCCAGCTGTAGACTATCAGGCAAACGGCTCTGTCTCTCTCCTGGGGCTTCTGCCATGTCTAAAGAGCCCTCTCTATTCCTCTGTGTTCTTCCCCTTTGTGTTCATTTCCTGAGCTCCAGCTCAAAACTCCCAATTCTGTCCTTTGCCATGTCTTTTATCTGTGAGTCCCCACCCACCAAGGGGCAGGGACTCAATGCCCTACTGACATGGCCTAATCAAAGTCCTAATAATAATTTAATCAATTAAAAGCAATACCTCCGAAAGACCAGTTTACAAGCATATTTCAATAACTATTTTTGGAATTCATAAACAAAGGCAGTCTCACTTTTAAGTCCCTTCTTCAAAACACCTCTCTTTTTTTTTTTTTTTTTTATTATGGGTAAAAATTAAAATTCTCACAATACATACAAACATTTGCAAAATGATACATAAATATATATGCATATATGTGTATTTGCTTACAAAAATGTTATTTATATATATATATATATATACATATATTTTAAGAGGTGCTTAGAT